>OX392373.1:1800000-2120710 GCA_947623385.2 Cladonia squamosa | reverse complement strand
AAGCAGTGGTATCAACGCAGAGTACCTAACCCTAACCCTAACCCTAACCCTAACCCTAACCCTAACCCTAACCCTAACCCTAACCCTAACCCTAACCCTAACCCTAACCCTAACCCTAACCCTAACCCTAACCCTAAGCTTTTAACTTCATTTTTTTAATATATTTTATAAGGGCGACTACTTTATCTCTTAATAGTAGATATATTAGCTTCTTTATAGGTTTTTTTTCTAGGATTAGCTTAATCTTATAGTCCTATAGTTAGTACTTAGGAAAAGCCTTATTAGGGCTCTCTTCTTAAAATAAGTTTCTATACTTTATATATTTATTAGGTAATTTTGTATGAGTAGTACTATTAATAGTAGTAACTTAACTCTATAGTACTATTATATTTCCTTTTTAGAAATTATTCTTTATTTCCTCTATTATCTACATAATAATACTAGGGTATAAATACTTTTATATCTAAGAAACTTAGTTTAGAGTACTATTCTTAAATATTAGTATATTAGAACTCTATCCTATTAATAGGTTAACTTTTTATAATTAGAGGGTTTTAAGAGTAATCTTATCTACTCTTCCCCTTAATACTAAGTAGAAGCTATATTTTTTATATTATCTTTCTATCTATAAATTAATAGGCTTAGTTATTTAATCTACTTTCCTAATTATAGAATAGTTAAAGTTTGTTAATATATATAGTATATATTATATAGTTAGGATTCTATACTTCTATATAAAGTTAAAACTAATTAGATCCTTATTAGATCTATTATTAATAATTATTTAAATTTAATATCTTATAATCTTTATCTAAAACCTAAATTAGATATCCCCTTATAATTTAATTATAGTGATTTATTTAGCCTTTAAATAGGTCCTACTAATTAGTCTACTTATTAGAGGATCCTTTAGTTTTTTAAATCTTCTCCCTTTTTATCTAGCTTTAGGATAGAGGAGGGTCTATTAAAAAATCTAAAGTCTAGTATTTAATATATCTATAGGGGAATTTTAGCTATAGAGTTAGCTAACTTTCTAGTCTAATTTCTTATTTTCTATAGTACTAAATACTTATCTAGGAAAAGGATTAATCTATCCTTTAAAAACCTTAATCCCCTTAGGGTATATATATAAACTATATTTAATAAATTTATATAACTATCCTCTTATAATATCTACCTAACCTTAATAATAACTAAGGCTTTAATAGTTACTAATTTATTTATCTTATTATAAGTGATCTCCTTAGCCACTAATTTAAAAATTCCTTTAAATTTTTCTATTAATACTAGCTTCTATATATTATTTAGTAGAAGAGCTATTTTATAAGTATTTAATAACTTAATTAATATATTTATAGGTTACTTTACTAATACTTTAATTACTTAATTCTCTACCCTTTCTAACTTATAGTGGAGATTTATTACCTGTTTTTCTATATAATATATTTATTATTCTTAGATGTTAACTATCTTCTTTTAAACTTAAACTATAATCTAGTATTATATTTATAACTCTTCTAAATTATTATTTAATTTTTTAAAGAGTAAAACTTCGCTATCTAAAATTTTATCTAAAGATAGTTATTTAGCCTACTTCTAATTTAGGGAGTTATATTCCTCTTTATTTATAACTATTATTTAAAACTTATCTTCTAAATATACCCTTAGTTTTTTAGGAAAGTAACTACTTTCTTTTTTCTTACTTTAGTAGATTTAGTACTAGTTATTATAGTATATAGTTTAAGATAAATTATTATACTTTATCTTTTTTCTAATCTATTTAAAAGTATCTCTTATTTAGGAGTTTATAGTGATTAATTCTAAGATATTTATAACCTAGGTAGCTTTTTAAAAAGGGTTATATCTTTCTTCTATAATAGCTACCTATTTTTATTATAGGTACTTATTTTTATAGTATCTCTTTTTATAGTAGTTATAATACTCTATCTATAATAAGTCCCTAGTCTTCTTTCCCTTTTTTACCTTATAAGGAGTTTTCTAGTTTACTACTAAGATATTCTCCTACTTATTAGGCTTACTTTTTAAATTAGAAGCTTTCTATTCTATCTTCCTTTTATATAACCTATTATTAATAATATAGGTTATTTAGATAAGTAAAGATATATCCTAGAATAGTAGTATTCTTATTAACTTATTTTTAACTTCCTTACTTAGTTTAGTCTAGTATATTATTATCTTAATAGTAGTATTCTAATAGATTTTTATTAATAAGGCTTGAAATTTTATTATATACTTAGTTACTAATCCCTTCTAATAGAGATAAGATATTTTTCTCTCTATCTTATATTCTTTAATATTATCTTTAAATAAAGCCTTAAGGATGTTTTTGATATAGTCTTAGTTATTAAAGAATTTAATAATATTATTTAATATATATTAGGGGTTTTAGAGCTTAATATATTTATTAAGCTAAAAGGAGAGAGCTGCTACTATATCTTTCTTTAGGTAAAAAAGGTAGAATAAGTTCTATTTCTCTAATTTAGTAAATAATAAAGAGTAGAATACTATATATAACTCTACCTATTATATATAACTATTAAGAGTTCCTCTTTTACTAGAGAATTTAGTAGGGGTAAGGATTTTAAATCCTTTTTTTAGAATTATTTAGATACCTAAGTTATCCTACTAAGCTATCTTTATAGCCTTTATAGAGGGGCGTTAATAATCTCTTATAATAGAATTAGAAGTACTTATTCTAAATAGAGTAGAGTATAGTATTTAAAGTATAATAAAGGGGTTTAACTCCTTAGGGGGTATAAATAAATATAAGTAAGGTTAAGTAAATTAAGTATCTATTAGTTATAGACTCCTCTCTATTATATAAGTTAAATATAAAAAAGGAAACTTTAATAGTAGGAAGACTATCCCTTATATATTTATCTAGATTATACTAAGCCCTAGTATAATCTAGTAGGATTATATACTAATCCTACTTAATCTTAAGAAGATTTAACTATAATTAAGTACTAATTATACTTAATCTTAAAGTTATACCCTAGGCTATGCCTAGCTTGCGTAGTCTCTATCCTTATTTCTAATCTATTATAGATTAGTCTATAATAATTCGGTTAAATACTCCTAGAATATTAAACTTAATAAACTACTTTTTCCCTTAAAGCTTATCCTAAAGCTCTCTAATTAAGGGTAGAGGGTAGCTATTTTTAATTATTATATTATTAAGTACTCTATAATCTATATATAGCCTTAATCCTCCGTCTGTCTTTAGTATAAATAGGATAGGATATCCTACTAGTAACTAGGATTTTTAGATAAAGCTTTTAACTTTATTTTCTTTAATATATTTTATAAGGACGACTACCTTATCTCTTAATAGTAGATATATTAGCTTCTTTATAAGTTTTTTTTCTAGAATTAGCTTAATTTTATAGTCCTATAATTAGTACTTAAAAAGGGCCTTATTAGGGCTCTCTTCTTAAAATAAGTTTCTATATTTCGCGTATTTATTGGGTAATTTTATATAAGTAGTACTACTAATAATAGTAACTTAACTCTATAGTACTATTATATTTCCTTTTTAGAAATTATCCTTTATTTCCTCTACTATCTATATAATAATACTAGGATATAAATACTTCTATATTTAAGAAATTTAGTTTAGAGTACTATTCTTAAATATTAATATACTAGAATTCTATCCTATTAATAGATTAACCTTTTATAATTAGAGAGCTTTAAAAGTAATCTTATCTACTCCTCCCCTTAGTATTAAGTAGAAGCTATACTTTTTATATTATCTTTTTATCTATAAATTAATAAGCTTAGTTATTTAATCTACTTTTCTAATTATAAAGTAGTTAAAGTTTATTAATATATATAATATATATTATATAATTAGGATTCTATACTTCTATATAAAGTTAGAACTAATTAGATTCTTATTAAATTTATTATTAATAATTATATAGACCTAATATCCTATAATCTTTACTTAAAATCTAAATTAAATATCTCCTTATAATTTAATTATGGTAATTTATTTAGCTTTTAGATAAGTTCTATTGATTAGTCTACTTACTAAGGGACTTCTTAGTTTTTTAAATCTTCTCCCTCTTCTTCTAGCTTTAGAATAGAGGAGGGCTTATTAAGAAATTTAAAGTCTAATATCTAGTATATTTATAGGGGAATTTTAGTTATAGAGTTAGCTAACTTTCTAGTCTAGTTTCTTATTTCCTATAGTATTAAATATTTATTTAGGAGAAGGATTAATCTATCCTTTAAAAACCTTAATCCCTTAGGGGTATATATATAGACTATATTTAATAAATTTATATAGCTATCCCCTTATAGTATCTATCTTATTTTAGTAGTAATTAATACCCTAATAGTTGCTAGTCTATCTATCTTATTATAAGTAATCTTCTTAGCTATTAATTTAAAAATCCCTTTAAATTTTTTTATTAGTACCAGCTTCTATATATTATTTAGTAGGAGGGTTATTTTATATATATTTAGCAACTTAATTAATATATTTATAAGTTACTTTACTAATACTTTAATTACCTAATTCTCTACCCTTTTTAACTTATAGTAGAGATCTATTATCTATTCTTCTATATAATATGTTTACTATTTTTAGATATTAACTATTTTTTTTTAGACTTAGACTATAATCTAGTATTATATTTATAACTCCTCTAAATTATTATTTAATTTTTTAAAGAATAAAACTTCGCTATTTAAAGCTTTATTTAAAAATAGTTATTTAGTCTACTTTTAATTTAGGGAGTTATATACCTCCTTATTTATAACTATTATTTAAAATTTATCTTCTAAATAAGCTCTTAGTTTCTTAGAGAAGTAACTACTTCCTTTTTTCTTACTTTAATAGGTTTAGTATTAGTTATTATAGTATATAGTCTAGGATAAATTATTATACTCTATCTTCTTTCTAATTTATTTAAAAGTATTTCTTATTTAGGAGTCTATTATAATTAGTTCTAAGATATTTATAACCTAGGTAGCTTCCTAGGAAGGGTTATCTCTTCCTTTTATAATAGCCACCTATTCTTATTATAGGTACTTATTTTTATAGTATCCCTTTTTATAATAATTATAATATTTTATCTATAATAAGTCCCTAGTCTTCTTTCCCTTTTTTATCTTATAAGGAGGTTTCTAATTTACTACTAAAATATTCTCCTATTTATTAGGCTTACTTTCTAAATTAGAAGCTTTTTATTCTATCTTTCTTTTATATAATTTATTATTAATAGTATAGGTTATTTAAATAAGTAAAAATATATCCTAAGATAATAGTATTTTTACTAATTTATTTTTAACTTTCTTATTTAGTCTAGTCTAGTATATAGCTATTTTAATAGTAGTATTCTAATAAATCTTTATTAATAAGGCTTAAAATTTTATTATATACTTAGTTACTAACCCCTTTTAATAGAGATAAAATATTTTTCTCTCTATCTTATACTCTTTAATATTATCTTTAAATAAGGTCTTAAGGATATCTTTAATATAGTCCTAGTTATTAGAGAATTTAGTAATATTATTTAATATATATTAGGGGTCTTAAAGCTTAATATATTTATTAAGCTAAAGAGAGAGAGCTACTACTATATCTCCCTCTAAGTAAGAAAGGTAGAATAAGTTTTATTCCTCTAATTTAGTAAATAATAAAGAGTAGAATATTATATATAACTCTACCTATTATATATAACTATCGAGAGTTCCCCTCTTTCTAAAAAATTTAGTAGGGGTAGGGACTTTAAGTCCTCCCTTAGAAATTATTTAAATATTTAAGTTATCTTACTAGGCCGCCTTTATAGCTTTTATAAAGGGGTGCTAATAATCTCTTATAATAAAACTAGAAGTACTTATTCTAAATAAAGTAGAGTATAGTATTTAAAATATAATAGGGGGGTTTAACTCCTTAGGGGGTATAAATAGATATAAGTAATATTAAGTAAGTTAAGTATTTATTAACTATAGACTCCTCTCTATTATATAAGTTAAATATAAGGAAGAAAACTCTAATAGTAGGAAGACTACCTCTTATATATTTATCTAAACTATGCTAAGCCTTAGTATAATCTAGATAATTAGTATCCTAATTACTCTAATTACTTTTAGTAATTAGAGTAATTAGTATTATAATTACTATAATTACTTTCTATCCTATCCCTAAGATATCCTATACCTAAGGACCTCTTGGCTTGGCTTATATTATAAGCCGAGAGCACCCGTAATAAGAAGTAGAAATAATAAAGCTAGATATCTATTTAGGAGTATAAATAATAGGGGGAGAGTACTATTATAGTTCTTAAAAAACTTTTCTTTTAAAACTTCTAAGTCTTTTTTATTCTAACTACCTAGTATTTACTTTAGCTACTTAGTACTTACTAAGAGTATTTAATATCTTCTTTTCTTCTTCTTTTCTTTTCTTCTTCTTTTCTTTTCTTCTTTATATTTATCTTATAGATTAGATCTATATCTTAGGTAGAATCTTATAAATCTTATTTAAACCTTATAATCATAATAAATCTAATATATAAGATAAATATAAAGAAGAAAAGAAAAGAAAAAGAAAAGAAGGTATTAAATATCCTTAGTAAGTATTAAATAGCTAAAGTAAACGCTGAGTAATTATAGTAAAAAGAACTTAGAAGATTTAAAAGAAAAGTCTTTTAAGAATTATAATAATATAGTTATCTAAAGTAATATATTTAAAGAAAATTTCTTATAATTTTTTAATATTTTATAAAAGTTTATATAGAATATTATTAAAGGATTTATAATTAGATTTATTTTATATATTTTCTTATTTAGATCTCCTAGGGGTAAATCCTACTTTTGGAATAGTCTAAAATATTACTAATTAGTTGATAGAATGGACTAGATGGTAGCTTTGAAGCTTGCTTGCTTAGTAGGAGCAGGGGTAGGATTCCACCCTAGGGCAGGGCTGGACCTTTGAGACTATCCGTACATGGGAGAGGGTCCTATGGTCTATTGGAGTCACTTTGAGACCCAACCTTATCTTCGGATTGGATCAAGGAATTACCCAGGCGTTCCAGGCCGCAGCAGGTCCAGCGGCTTGGCGCTGAACTGAAACGACTTTTTGCCTATTACAGCCGCAGGAAAACCTTCCTCAGTTCGATCTGGCCCAGCTGAGGGATGAGCCTGCCAACGGCCGAACTGACCGGTTCTTCCTGCGGGACCCACAGAGCAGATTATTGTGGCTTGCGGACGCAATTCTTTCCGCTAGAATCCCATCCTACCAAACGGCCGTCTAAGGCCGGGCTACATCCTACCAAGCAGCCAACCAAGGATCGTCAATGATATATAGGCCAGGTACGACAGTACCTGGAGCTCTGCCAACCGTTTCTGACTTGGCTGGCTATACTGGTATATATTTTGGGAGGGCAGCTGGCCATAGGGACAGAGATGTTCAGCCTACAGTACCGCAATACCGTTTAAAGATGCATCCGTAAAATCTTATTAAGCAGGGTATGTAGGGTTTTTGGCCGTTTAGTCTATGGAGTACGAGAAGGATTCAGCCTTCCTGTAGACTAAGGCTAATATTAGCCGGGATTCTGGCAGCTTTTCAACATCTGTAGCAGGAGTCGCTGCGGGAGCTGCAGGTGCGCTGGGTGAAGACTCGGATCTTGCTGAGATCATGCTCGCCTGTACGGAGAAGAGATTGCATCAGGTCCACATATGATTTGTTCCCGGATACGCCGCTTCTGTGGTCGAAGCTGTTATTGGCGCATACTTAGGCGTCGAAAGCGTAGACTTCGAGGGCAAACATTTGAGGAAGAACGCTTGAAAATCGTGGATGCAATCTTTCTCAAACGAGCTGCCTAGACTGGTCTTCGATGAGGGCAGAGATAAATAAGGCCAAAGGAGCATGAAATAGTTGATTATTACCTTACCGCATACGTGTAGACTCTGCTAATTGCAACCAATGGGCAGGCAGTTCAATAGGCCCCTTCACAGACCCTTCGCAATCCCTTTCGCAGACCATTAGGCAGACTCTGTTGAGGCATTAAGGTGAGATTGGCTCCTCCCTCCCGCACGGACAGCGAATGACAATAAGCTACTAGCGGCGTTTGATGATCGACGATCTCTTTGCATTCGTATGTAAGCACTGATTCGACGCAGGTACCTCCACTTATCTATTGCGCAACCCACCACTTATCTGTTGCGCAACCCTACCTCGGCAGAGCCTTCCATCAGAGGCCACAACGTCTCTCGTAAGCACAGAAGATGGGTTCTGTGGACCCTGCGATCCCCTACGGCCGCCGCTTGATAGCTTCAAGGATCGATGAACTTGCACATCTGGAACCGACTGGTGTCTGGATCTCCATACCTTCAGCTCGTCCAGTTGAAGGGCTTCGCGATGTTACCTGGGCCGAAGGTGCGAACGCTATCAATCGCGCTGCTTGGTGGCTTGAGTCAAAGCTTGGATATGGTTCCGATCAAGCCCCAATTGCGTACATGGGACCACAGGATATACGCTACATCATTCTACTTGTGGCAGCTATAAAGACCAAGCACAAAGCGAGTACAATAATCTATACCCTTCACTCCAAGAATCTATATTGTACGGATACTGACATTCTTCCTCACTGCCAGATGTTCTTCCCATCTCCTCGCAACGGTGTTCATGATCAAGTGTACTTGCTTGACGAGCTTAGCTGCACGATTTTCCTACATCCATCCACCTTGACTCCTAGTGATTTCCTAGGGGGGCGGCAAATCAAGTCATTTGCCATTCCAGACCTCGACCAATGGCTTGAACCAACTGCTGTACCAGAATATCACTACAAATTCGTATATGAGGAGGTAGCTATGGAAACATCTGTTATCTTACATACTTCAAGCTCTACTGGGAGACCAAAACCCATATCCTGCCCCCAGAGCGTATGGGGTCAGTGTGACGGTGAACATCTGATACCTCCCCTTGACGGCCGTAAGACCGCGTGGAGTGGCATCGTCGAAGACAATTGCGGTCGAATATTCTGCCCCATGCCTTTCTTTCATATAGCAGGTATTGCATATACACTTGCCTGTCCTGCGTACCTTGGAATTACTACAGTCATTGCACCAGCGGGCAGAATACCCAATGCGCAACTTGTGGATGAGATTCTTGATCATGGCAAAATCGATGTAGCAGTGTTTCCCCCTTCCTTACTAGAAGACATGTGCGGTTCTCAAGACTCGCTGAATAGACTCTGGAATCTTTCAGCTATCATATTTGGAGGGGGTATGTATTCACACCGCCAGCGGTTATGCTTTGCTTTTGAGATTATCTATGCACCCATCTGATCTTGTCTGTTACTAGGACCCTTGGCCCCTGATGTGGGCAGGCTACTTTCCACACGTGTTAAAATGCAAAATTGGCTTGGAAGCACGGAAAATGGTACACCAGTTATGCATGTTACTGACCGGGAGGATTGGCAGTACTTCTGTCTCAATCCGACATACAATGGCATCGAGTGGAGACCTGTTTCAGACGAGAATGTGTATGAGATGGTCTTTGTTCGCAATCCTGATATTAGTGATTTTCAGAATGTTTTTAAGACCTTCGATCACTTACAAGAGTTCTCTACGAAGGACTTATTTGAGAGGCACCCTGTCAAACCGCATCATTGGCGACATGTCGGTAGAATAGATGACGTCCTGGTCTTCAGCAACGGCGAAAAACTTATGCCTCGCAATACTGAGGAACTGCTGGCAGCGCATCCAGCATTGCGTTCAGCTCTTGTTGTCGGACATGGACGATTCAATGCTGCGGCGATCTTGGAACCGGTCCAGTTTCCCGAATCAGACCAAGACTCCAAGCGCCTGTTGGACGAGGTCTGGAGGACTCTCGTAGAGTCAAAAGAGACTGCACCCTCACACGGAAGGTTGTCAAGATCGTACCTAATGGTTGCGTTGCCTGAAAAGCCTTTTCAGTACACTGCCAAAGGCAAGCCCGCATGTCCATTCTGAACTCATCCTAATGGTCCGTACAGGTACCTTACGGCGTTCAGCGACACTGGAACTTTATGGGAAAGAAATTGACGAGCTCTATAGACGCGCAGGGATGGGCACTGCGGAAAGCTCCATGGAAATAAACACTGAAAATGCGACAATGCTTATGGGTTCCCTACTCACTGCCATTGAATCGACTGCCAATCTGCGGATGAGTCCTGATGATGATTTCTTCAGCGCTGGCATGAACTCTCTTCAAGTTCTGGGTCTAGTTGAAACACTCAAAAGTTCCTTGCCGCAAATTCCATCGGCTACGAAACCACAGGCAATCAATACACGTTTGATCTATGCAAACCCAACTCTGAATTTATTGACTGGTGCAATACAGAAGCTACTCGGTCAGGTCTTTCAAGAGGTACAGGCAAACGAGCATTCAGAAGAAGCTATTTTCAAGGACTTGGTGAGAAAATACACAGCGGAGCTACCCTTCACAGCTATTCAAAAGTCAATAGCCTCAAGTGAAGAGTTAACCGTTCTATTGACCGGAAGTCATGGCTCTTTGGGTTCTTATGTCCTTGATCAGCTTTTGAAAAATACGAATGTGTCAAAGGTCTATTGCTTGAATCGTACCGGAAACGGCCTTGCAAGACAGACAAGTTTGAATACGGCACGAGGGTTGGCAACCAATTGGGAAAAGGTTCAATTCGTTTCTGCCAACCTCTCGGAACCCTTCTTGGGCACACAGGCAGAAACTTATTGGGAGATGGCGCACTCCGTAAATTGTGTAATCCGTCAGTATCATCACTTATTTGCCCTGCAAGATACCTATATGCCTCTGCCTTGCCCTCACAAGTTGTACACATAGAACCGTGTGCCAAATAATGGTAAAGCTGACTCTAGCACATAGACAATCAATGGAAAGTCGACTTCAACCTTAGCCTCCGCTCCTTTGAGCCCTTGATAAGGGGTGTACGCTACCTTGCCGAATTTGCGGCTCAGACGCCTTCTCGGGCTCCGCTCATCTTCATCTCCAGCGTCGCTACTGTGCAACACTGCCCCTCCGAGCTTGGCCCATTCATCCCTGAGGGCCGGCTCAATAACTTCAACTTCTGCACCCTCGGTTACGGCCAAAGTAAATTGGCAGCCCACGAGATACTGGAATACGCCGCTCAGCACTGGGGTGTGCGTTCGGCCGTACTGCGCGTCGGTCAGATTGCCGGACCTGTCAGCCATGGTGAGCTGGGGATGTGGAACAAAAACGAGTGGTTCCCATCACTTATAGCCAGCTCCAAGTATCTACAGATGCTGCCTGACTCACTGGACTTGGTCTCGCCGGGCATCAACTACATGCCGGTGGATTACTGCGCGCGCATCGTCTGCGAGTTGAGTGAGCAGGTGGTTGCGGCTGATACCAACAGCCGCCAGCGTCAAGGACTGGTCAACTACTACCACGTCATCAATCCACATGATGCCTCTTGGCCCAGTCTGATTGGTTGCATACAAGAACACTTCGGAGCAAATCTGCAGATCGTGCCGTTTGCTATATGGATTGAAGCACTTGACCGAAGTTCGATGGAAGGAGACAGCAATCGAAGTATCGACCGTAATCCTGCATTAAGGCTGTTACAGTGGTTCAAGGGCATGGCGCATGATCAGCTTTCGAGCGGAGTCAGTACCAAGCTGTCTACACAAATGGCGACCAAATTGAGTCAGGGAATGAGGAATTTGAGGCCTGTCAGTGAAGAGTGGATGGACTTGTGGTTACGGCAATGGAAGTTTTGAGTTCATAATGATAATATGACTGATTGAAAGCTTCCACTGTACAAAGCGATATTTGCGCAAATAGTCCGGTTGTATAAGAACAGTCCAGATCTTGAAAACGCTTTATCGAAGATGCACGCTGTTATGGCCTTCTTTAATTAAGGCTCAGCAAATTCACGCAGGAGACGCCGGAACCCTACATAAACTCTGAAATGCTACCTAAACTATCCATCTCAAGCCGATAAAACCACACTAAGGGTTTATGTTCCGGAGGCTCAATACGTAAGGCATCCAGCAAAGCTTCAACGATGCGGATTTAACAATCTATAAGACCAGACTCTCCCTTAATTATGCTAGGCGAGCTAAGTGGCCTGACAATGAGTTGTGCAAGCAAAGACAGACATGGAAAATTGTCATAAGCCCATATAATACCTCCGAAGGTGGTAGACTGCCTCGCGGGGGACAAAGATATTAGCACCCCTACAGCTTAAAGCTAACCTTTATAAACTTGTAACTTCTCCTTATAACAAATATAAACTCCTAAATCAACTTAAACTTACTAAACATTGTCTCTTTAAAAGGTTTCCCAACTGAAGATTTGCTTATAATTGGTCTATTGTATGCTAAAAGTTGCAGGGGTGCCAATATTTTTGTCCCCTTCAAAACTGTATCTTTCGTGGCTTGAAGCAACAACATCAGGTCCTCGTCCTACGTTTAAGTAACAGATTGTAAAATCTGACGGTAGTCACACATGTTGTACACCTTGCAAGACGTCTACAGTTGCGATAGACAGGATGTTGGTGCGGTATTAGTGATCTAAATATGTGGTAACGCTTGACAAGATAAGGTCTCGTTCCACTTTAAGTTCAGACATTCAGTCGCTTATGAGCTACGAGGATGTTTCACTCCACGGAGTTGCATTCATCACACATAATGTGGATAGCTGTCCAAATCGACGGAACAGATTCGGTATCATGCCCAAACGATCAAGATAGATGGTTGCAAGCTCGACGTTACGTTCCCCCCCGGGACCTTTGCTTGCTGTCGTGGGTTTGGACTCGGTTTTGGCATCGACACAAATGGTGACTTGTTTGCGCTTGGGAAGATCGAATTTCTGGCAACGGCGTTTGTCTGACATCGAGGCTTTTGTTAGCGTGGCACATGGACTATCCCAGCGTGTGACCGACCAGTATCCTTCTCCTTGAGGACTTTGGCAGTCTGTTCCACGCAATCGTATACTACTGCCTTTTTCCAAACTGGGCTGTGCGTGCATCCACGGTTTTTGAGGTGCTGGCTGCTCGGAAGTTCTTCCTTGACCGCGTTTGCACTCTTCCCAGCTGGCTCCTCGCAAACGTCCATGTCGTACGATAGGGTGATTTAACTTTCAAGTTGTTATGGTGAAGGGTGTGGGTGATGATATTTGGGCAGACAATAGTATTTGAGAACGTTGAGAGGTGACCGGGTCTCGGTATGATACAGGTGGGGTTACCCGTAAGGCAGCCACGTCTCTCGGTAACACAAAACGTTCACGTGTTAAGGCACCATAAATAGTAGCGGCCAATGAAAATGCCCAATGCAATTTCCCCGGCATGGTGAAATTGTGTGGCATAACCAAGTGTGTTTTGCAAGCTAACAAGCTCTGCTAAGATAGGAAAGATGATCTGTGCTTCCACAAGAGCCTTAAGGCTGCGCTTTTCGGATGCCATAGTTCCAGTCTTGCAGCCGTTCGAGTTTCGCTCGGCGCACTGGAGGATGCGAATGATATTTGGCCCTCGTACGCCTCCTCACTTTCAATCGAGCCCTTCCAAGACACCAAGCATGCAGAGGTGCGCCAGGAAAATCCAATTTGAGCTTTTGAGACGACACTCGCCCACCATTCTCCTGCAATATGTACGCATCCGGTACAACGATTGTCCAATCACGAGCCCTGGCTGCCAGCCCAAAGGGCGTCATCTGGAGGGGAATAAGAGCAGGAGTATGGGCATTCTGGTAAATTCAATAACTTCATGATATTGAAAACCACATATGTTGAATCTTGCATACGCATAGGAAGTGTTTGAAGAGATTGTAAACAGGTTTACTTCTGCCAATTGAAAACAAGCGTGCGTCCGGAACTAGGGTAAACTGCCATTCCTATCAGTGCGAACCGCCAGCGGGATACTATTCCTTGCGGGGAGCAGAGCTGCTACCCCTATTCTTTGGTCAAAGACGTGGACGGTTGCACTACTGTTGAATGGGTAATAGGTAAGAGTGAAAGTCCTGATACGCAATATTCTTTTTCGGCGCGCCAAAATCAACACTGGAACTAGAGGCCCGACCTAGAAGGGTGCCTACACCTAGGTAGGCCCCGAACAGCGGCTTCCTTGCACTGGCGATGTGCTATACCCAAACGTCGACCTTGAGTGGATGATAGTACGTTAAGGCTTTTTTTTTCTGTTTCGTGTCGTGCATAAGAAGGCCCTAGGGTTCGGTGCCTTTTCGTGAACCCGTCCTATAAGCGCACGGCGCTTCGAGCGTGGTAAGGTCTAGAGCTGCGCGAGCCGAATGGAATCAAGCCTGTGTCTTAAGCTTAGATATCTTTTCTTATTAGTGCAGTCCTAGACATTTCGACATGCATGGGCTGGATTTTCTGAGCTTGGAGCTTCTCAATAGTACGGGTCTTGGCTGTAATGCTACCGCGTGCTACTGCACGTATTGCTATTGATATAACCAAGTTTGAAAGGCTCGAATGGCCGCTGTATAGGCCTAAGCGATCTGCTGCGATGAGGCGTCAGACTACACAGCTAGTAGCGGTCGTGAAGTGATTGCGAACAGGGTCACCCAATCTACCAATCCGACCTCCTGAAGGTATAAGAATCTTGTTGCCATTGCGCAATCGGTCAGCATTCTTCAATAGCTGTCAATACACTGCATTGAATCCCTCATTGACAGCAATAGCATCAGATAAAATGTCCAGCGTTGACCTGAACGACGACCGTGGGCCCAGCATTAACAGATCGATTTCTGCGATTATCATCCTATCAACAATCGCGTTTGCGGGGCGTTTGACTGCAAGAAGATTGAAGAAAGTCTCTTTCGGTTCATCTGACTACATTCTGGCTGTCGGATGGCTTCTTGGATTGGCAATGGCTGCGATGAGTTTCGCGGGTAAGCTGTTATTTACCAACAAGCTCAGTGTACACTACTGGCTGTGACGTATGGCTGACAAGATGAAGCTGTTCCCCTGGGTTTAGGCAAGCACCTCATGGCAGTCCATTTGGAAAATGTTGAGACGTTACTCAAAGTGTGTTAGCATGCTTACTTGGTGCATACTTATGATACTGATGGGTTGATAAGATACTCTACGTGGCTGACATACTCTACACTCTGTCGCTAGTCGCAATCAAGATCTCTATCCTTCAACTCTACCGCTCTATCTTCCCTGGTCGAGGTTTCACTATCACGACCAGTGTTGTTGGCGCAGGAGTCATTGCCTGGGGTATTGCGGTGATCCTGGTCTCGGTTTTCCAGTGCAACCCTGTCCGTGGAGCCTGGGATTTAACAGTCCCAGCAACCTGCATCACCCTGCCAAAGTTTTACTTGGCGAATGCAGTGCCCAACATCGCCATGGATGTAATCATTCTGGCACTTCCCATTCCGAATGTCTGGACCTTGCAGATGTCCATCAGGCAGAAATACGTTGTTTCGGGTCTGTTCTTACTTGGAGGATTGTATGTGCCCACCAACGTTGTCGGCGAACTTGAGCTGACCATGTTAGTGTCTGTGTTTTGAGTGGTATCCGTCTCCATTTCTTGCTTGCATTGGATCCAGCCGATATCACTTGTATGTGGTCAATTCCCACCACATGGAGATATGTTAGACACTAAGTCCATTCGCAGATAGTTATCGGTTTGTTGCCATATGGAGTACGATCGAGGTGAATACAGCTGTTATGAGTGCGTGCCTGCCGACCCTACGTCCTCTAGCGAAAGAAGCTTTGATGATGTTCTCCTCTCTGAGCTCAACCATCAACACATTTGGCTTCTCTAATAAAAGCACTGCCGGGCCGAACGAAACATACCTGCTGGGTCCGAAGGACCGAAGCGTGTTCCAGCGCTTATCCACCTCGAATGAAGAACATGTGGTGAAGCCAGAGTCGGTGAAAGCCGACTCTGCCAGGGTAACGGTGGAACAAGTCGACGTGGAGCGAGGCCATTGATAAGCTTTGTTTCACGTTGAACGAAACAGGCTGAAGAAAATTTAGCTGGCAAGAGAGGTTGAAGGAGTTGAGGACTAGGCGATTACCAGCTCAGGATTAGCAGCTGAACGTTGAATTTTGTAATACGAAATAGCCGTTACACAGTAGCTCAATATGGAAATGTTTACCCGCTACGCTTTCGTCCGGCTATGGGTTGGAAATCCCAGCTTCTCCACATCGGCATAGTGCTTATTGTGACGTTGGTGTACAGCACGGATTTGGTAATCTTCCTGCTTCAGAACCCTCACTATTGTATCTTCATCGCATTTTGGACCTTTTCGTACTATTCCCAGCTCCGACCCCGCTTAGGGTAATGCGATCTCGGCTTCAAATAAGGTAATGCTCACACGTTGATGCGTAGGAAGCCGATGCTGACGTTAAGACCGCTCCCGTCTTTGCTCGCAAACACATGGCCCTCAAGAAAGGCGCCGCTGGGTGGAGAATATCTCCCATGGGATACTGACAACCAGGATTATGATCTCAGCGTCCTGCCAAACATGAAACTCGCAACACTTTTCGGTTGTCTGTGCAAAAGCATGGATTGTCTTACACCAACCATTCGGGATGGTTGCGATAGTGCTATGCCAATTCCGAGATGACGGGAGACAAACTGTATATAGACTTGCTGAAGAGCTAAGCTTATGTCAGTCATGTCTGGCGTGTGTAGTTTTGTAATAGCCTCTTATTTTCTCCATCGCCTACGGTATTATGGCGCAATACATGGGTTGAATCGTCCAATCCTTTACCATGTTCGACACGTATCGCGCCGCTTGTTCATGTATAGTATTTTCTCCTTTCTTGCAATCGGTTCCAAATAACATGGGGCCGCCAGCATTCTAGGGCGCTTTTCAGTCTCGACATCCTAAAAAGCCGTCCTGTTCAATCCATGATGGGTCGGTGTTCAGGTTGCGAATGAAGGAATTGGAGTGCACTGTAACAAATAGAGGGGTTCGGCGAGGTTCGAAGGTATAAGAAGGTTAGGAGGGCGAGGAAGATCGAAAGCGCAAGACCTGCTGGTAAGGAGCTGAGTACCACTTTGAAAAGCATCTTGAGGAGCACAAGTGCAGGATAGTGGTTGACTCTCAGTATAATTGACTGTGCGCTCGTCTCCCCACGGCCAGTTGGTTCATCGTTGAGAGGTTCCTTAAGAACGTTATCAGGTATACAGGTCCGATCACCTGTCGTCTTGCTCAACGGGGACTTTGTAAATATTGCCATGCTTGCTATGTAATCTAGGTCCAAGACCGGTTGAAGCTTGTGGAGATCAGAAAGCTGAAGTAGATCGCGGTGCTCGGGAGGTCTAAGCTTGTCAGGGTTCAACCCTACCCACTTCTACCCTGCCTTGGCACAGGCTTGCCACCCTGTAATGCTGAAATAGACTTTTCGGAGCTCCTCTAGGGATCCCAGCCTTGTTCGAAAAACGCAAATACTGTCTGAGCAACTCGGGTTACAGACAATCCTCATCCACCTTTCTGGCTCGATGTCGTGGCAAGAGTTAGAGGCGGGTCAAAACGCCAGCGGTAGGCTGATGTGTCTGCGGTATTGAGGTTTCAAGGCGGCCGGTATTAAAATCCATTAGGGCCGTACAAGGTCCGGAGCATATTGCTCCTATACCGCCTAAACATTAAGAGGATAGTGCTGACATACAAAACAGCCACTATCTAAACTCTCATGCGTGTACACATCATCCAGCACGACTCTTACCCACTCCAATATTCGACATCCCGCTAGTGATGGCTTATCTGCGCAAAAGCGACAGTGGGGCAAGCGTGATTGGTGTAAGAGAGGCGGGGTTGTGGCTGTCAGAGGGGAGAGAAGATGCTGTTGTCAGCCTATCACAATGTCCCGATAGCTATGCCTGCATCAACCGCTACACATACTGTTGCTCGCGCACTGATTGCTTGGCACTTAAGAGAGGCTCTATCTTTACCCCCCTCACCCAGGTATCTTCCCACTGAGAAAAACTTACTCCTATATTTCGCTCTCCACAGATCTTAGGTGACTAATATCTCCAGTCTCAACAGATTCAGTAATCTCTTGATAATTCCTGGACCCTATAGTATCTCATGTCTTGACCTAATTCCTTAGTATCTCTACCCAACCCTAGCGGATTCTATCGAGAGCCTTGTGAGGATGACTCGTGCGTTAAAGGGGTGCAAAAGACTTGGTATTGTGTATCTTGCGACTGCAGCTTCTGCGGTTCGTGCTGGGACAAGCAGCCGGCACACAAGCCTAGAAAGCGCGGAGCAGACGGTTATGGGCACGAACGAATTGACAAGCTAGTTGTCGAGAGGTATAGGAGTATTCTCGAACCTTCCACTAATAGTGAAGAGCAAGATGCTCTGCATAGGGATGATGAGGATACTACCTGGTTCGGAATTGGCCGTAGTCGAACCGGAGAGCCTATTTTCGAAGATTATGGGCTATATACTACCTTGATGGTAGATAGTCTTTCCGAAGCGCGCACTGTCAGGTATCCCCAGTTGGTATCCTTCATCGGACAAACAGGTAAAAGTTACAAAAGTTGTTTACAACCATGCCATTGGATTAACAGTGGATCAGGGGCTGGCAAAAGCACTATGGTGAAAATGCTCATCAATCACCAAGATATGAAGAACAATCAAACAAAAAATGCTCTCTTCCCGTCACCTCTTCCTGGATCTGTCAATGATGACCACGTTCCGGTATCCGCGAACGTCCATCTGTACGCTGATCCAGATTCGTTCTTGACTAGTACCCCCATACTCTACGCTGATTGCGAGGGTCTTGAGGGTGGGGAGAGAGCTCCAAAGGCAGAGGCATTTAAGTTGCAGGACAGGGTTCGAGAACCTGGCACCCAGCGTAGAGGCTCGCTGGAGACCAAAGTCAGGAGAAAACTTCAAAAGAAAAGCCATCGTGTAGCAAGGAATCTTTCGTGGGCTACAGGCGACAAAGAAAAGTCTAAGCGAGAATACGCAGTTACAGAGCTTTATTCGAGACTTCTCTATACATTTTCTGATGTGGTGGTTTTCGTCCTACGTAACTCCAAGTATGAGTCTTCGCCACATTCAATCTGGCTATTGCCCGGCTGATGATCCGCTAGAACGTTCGAATCAGCGGTGCTGACAAAACTGATTGGATGGGCGTCGGCTTCATTTGAGAAGTCTGTCGGTCAGCCCGCTCTTCCGCACATTGTCATCGCCCTCAATGCAACCGACCCAGGAATTGACCCAACCCAGTAGGACGTTAAGGGAGCAACAAAGAAGCTGCTTACGGATGTGGAATCATCTGTTCACAGAATACCGGCTTTGCAGGAACATGTCGACACATGGCGTGCAGTTGGCCGTGTGGTCAATACCACCAAAGATCTCCTCGAGTGCTACTACTCATCTGTTACGGTTGTGAGGATACCCGCAAAGGGACGCTACATGCTGATTGATCAGCAAGTAGAGAAGCTGCATACTGAGATCCTTGTCAAGTGCAACCAATCGCACTACAAGAAGAGAAAAGTCCGTATGCTCTCCAACAGCGAAGACCTTCAGCTTTACCTTCAATTAGCGTTTGATCACTTCTCGCGGGATCTGGATACCCCCTTCAATTTTGTTGAAGTTGCGCTCAAGATCAATCCAATTCCATTGGACTTCAGCGGAAACATCCTCAAGCTTGCAGTTTACATCAGAGACCGCCAAAATTCGTGGAAAGTTGGCGACATCTTTGAAAGGCTGAGTCTCATGGTAGCTTCCTGCATCATGTTAGACATCCATCGCCACAGGCGCCTACTAGAGCTGCTATTCAGTGGTATTGGGGCTATTATATTCCCATGACTTTAAGGAATTGCCCAGAAAGAACCATATCTGCTGGATGGTGTTATCCTAGTCTCTAGAAGGCTAATAATTTTGAGAGCAGGAACACTAAGCCACTTGCTTGATTCTTACTACATGATTTACTGTGAGCAGGCTTTCAGTGAATTTTGCGATAGGCACTGGCTATGTAGCTTTCAAAATAATCGTCAAATCCGATGTACCAACGTCTATCTCGGCCATACCAGTGACAAAGGACATCAGAACGCCATGGGGAAGGTGATAGGAGATGGCGATTACGTCCCTTCATCTAACTATAACAACGACTCGATCAGATGGGTTCAGAGTCTAGAAAGACAAATGGACAGAATTGAGCAGGCTAAGGTTTCCAGTAGGCCAGGCCTCAAAGCCGACGACATTACCCTTACTCTACACGCTCGGAATGTGCAGACTTTCTACCACAAAATAGGGCTCGCCAGCAACTTCATAAACCATGATACATGTTTCTGCTGCCTCAGAGAGATTCCAGTACATCCACTATCTTGTGGACATGTCCTCTGCAGTGAATGTGTACTTTCTTACGGTAGACCCAGAGGTTCAGGGCTTATGGAGATATTGGAATGTCCAATCTGCCTGCCGCGAGAGGGATAGTCGCAATCGACTATCATTCAGTTCAAGCCTGCACTTGCTGGATCAAGAGTCTTATCTTTAGATGGGTTAATTCTATTATAATTCACTCGCGTCGACTTCATCAGGCTGACGGAGACAGAGGCGGAATTCGAGGTATCGTAGAACTAGAAGTTCTCAAGGCAATTGAGAGAGAGCTACCGGCCAATATACCCATCATCAGCTTCTTTGAGCTCATAGTGGGGACTAGGTAAGGACATAAGTCACTCCTTACCACAAAATCAGATATCGTGAGACTGGGTTGCGGATTCCAATGAATACGTTTGGTAACCCACAATTTACTGGTTGCACTCGTCTTTTGACAAAAGCTGACTGATATTGTTGTTATTGTAGCACAGGCGGGATCATCGCGCTGGGACTCGGGGTTGAAGGATGGTCCCTCGATGATTGTATACGGCACTTTGAAAAGCTTTGTGATACTGCTTTCACCCCTCGAGAATTCCATGATATACCAGTACTCGGAAAGCTGGCAATGATAAACCACACCTACACCAAATACAAGACTAAGCCACTCGAAAAGGTCCTGAAGGAAACTTTTTCAGCATCAGAACAGCCATTGTTCGGTGGACTGCACACTCATTCACATTTTTCGGTGAGAACGGCCGTGACTTCGACAAAAGAAACAGGGGAAAAGGCAGTTCTCTTGACGAACTACAATCGTTCACACAACAAAGATGATCGGTGTAGGTAGGTACCTTGTAGGCAATCTTGACCTTTTTGCTGAGAACATTCAATAGCCGAATATTGGTTTGAGCGGGCCGAACTGCCAAGGAACGAGCTCAATGTATGGGAGGCGTGAGTGTCTTCCCTGATTTATTCACTCGTCTATGTGCTTAATACTTGCCTAGAGCTCGAGCCACCTCCGCTGCACCTTCATTCTTCAAAAGCTTCAAGAGTGAGCGCAATAATCGTGGGTATCTGGATGAAGCACTTTATCACAATAATCCTGTTCGTGTGGCAGATCGAGAACGTCGACTGATCTGGCCTGATACGGATAACTCACCGCCAGATATTCTGCTATCGATCGGCACTAGTTGTAACAAAGATATTCGTGATGAAGCTCAACAGAGTTTCGATCTTCCCAAACAGAGAAACTTTACTATGGTACCCGAATCGACCTCCTCAGCAGACGGAAATCAACGTCATGTACTCAGAAGAGAGAAGGGTCCACAGCCGCGCAAATTATTCAACATCTTGGTGAATCGCGTGGGGAATATACTTGACACTGAAATGACTTGGCTTACGTTCATGTCAGAAGCTGCACGTGGAGATCAAGATGATAAAACAAGGTATCACCGCATAAATCCTGACATAGGGGAAGAGCCACCTAGACTGGACGAGACAAAAAAGCTATCTCATTTGCGGCAGCGGATGGCCCATATTATGAGGAATAAGGCTTTCCACGATCAAATAGGGGTCATTGCTCGACGGCTTGTAGCTAGCTTTTTCTACATTGAGATCCCCTCGAAGCGAACAAGCATAGAGGAACTCAATTTTTCTGTCTCTGGTAGGGGTGCACCAGATTTGGATGAGACTGGGCTAACGGCTGCAGCCGAGATAAGATGCAGATTTCCATCAGAGAGTCATGAAATTCGGTACTTAGAAGATTACCTCAAGAATGTCACCACTTTGAAATTCACGCCCAAATCTATCATTGGGGAGAAGGATTCGAAAGCAGAGTCCCAAGAAATACTGATTACCATGAGCGTGATTGACATAATGATGCATAGTGCATCGTTTGAACTTGAGATGGCGCAAATGCCGGTTTCAAACGAGTATGCAGTGACTACCATATCTCTGAGCATGGCTCCTGGTGAAGCTCTTCCTATCAGTGGCTTCCCAAGAAGTCTGCTAGCAAAGAAGGCCACAAAAGGTACTCTAGCTACCCATTCGCTAGCAGCTTTGGATACTAAATATTGAGGATTGGTAGCAGTAGGCCTAACTAAAGGAGGAACTCAAAAATGGCCTAAGCTAGGACCGCAGGTCATTCACCCTTTGAGCTTGCGAGACGACACTAGCTCCCAAAGAAGCGAATACTCGCTTGCATCGTTCCCAGAGATTGAGCAACTCCCGAAGCAAGCCAAATGGTCGATCATGCGTTTTGTTCAAGAGAGGATTGCAGCCTTGCATGAGAGAGGCGAGAGTATCCCTGCTACAATGAGGTTATTGGAGGAAGCCAGTGAGGTAATGTACTACGAAGGATACGATCCTAAGGGAGGCGGGCCCTATGGTACTGTTCTCCATACCGCTTCTGCGATCGGAAACCATTGGATTATTGAAATGCAAATCGAAGCAGGCGTAGATGTTACTGCGACAGACGACCACGGCTGGACTGCATTCATGGTAGCCGAGGTCCAAGGGCATACCACCTGTGCCAGGCTACTCTCTGAGCATATGGATGCTATTGGAGCGAGTTTAGTACTCAAGGCTATTGCCCCGTCCGGTATTGTCAAAACTGAGCCAACTTCTCCCATTGTGATTGGATCTGATGATTTGATGGCAATCTCTTCGGTCCGTAAACTTGTGCAAGTCCGCGCGAACCATCCAATTCCACCGAGCTATCCAGCGTTCTACTTCGAGGTGACTATCCTGAAGAATGGACCTTTAGGGTATGTCAAGCCCCTAGTCATAAGCTCTCTGGTCACTGAAAAGTAAATAGTATTATCGGCGTCGGCCTATGTAGACCAGAAGCAGATACATTTGGTATGCCAGGATGGCACTCGAGTTCCTGGGGTTACCACGGAGACGATGGCAAAAAATGTAATAAGGGTAAAGGGATCAGGTACTCAGATACCTACAACACATATGATACTGTGGGCTGTGGTGTCAATATGCAGACCGGAAAGTTGTTCTTCACCAAAAACGGATTATACCTAGGTATGTATCGCTGACTGAATATGAATATAACTAACAATCTATCGAGGCTTGGCGTTCGCCAGTGTGACGGGAATCCTGTACCCTATGGTTGCTCTCGGCGAGCGAGAGGCTCAGATACTGATCAATTTCGGTGCGAGTCGGTTTGTTTACGATTTCGGTGCTCATGATTGGTACGGCGTGCCATTATCTAATCGCGCGCGGTAATTGGGGCACCAAACAAGGTCCGCTTGATATAGAACTTTGAAGTCATCAAGACGTAGTCGCGCAGAACCTTCCACTGTTTCTTGTTTTTTTTCCGATTATTGTCTTTCTTGATATCGTGTTACGCGGCCACAGGGTAATGGTTAGAGATGCCGTGCCTGCGCTTAATCACTGGTACTGCGATTGTGAGGGGCGATGGCTGATTATCCTTAACAAGATTGTGATCTATCTACCTACAGATAGTCACATCAAGTCCAACAAAGTCTCCGCTTTGGCGTCCGCTCTCTGACCAGGAGTGTATCTCTTCCAATGCCGTCTGCCTCTCAATATAGATTTAGAGGTGACGAGTGTTTGCTGGTGGACATTATATATATCTGAGTGAGGATACTCGATCAATCGGATACGCAAAGAAGTGACTACTGGGGGACTCGCTAACCCTTTGGACGTAGTGACCGAGGTAGCTCATCTTAACAGGTTAGCGCATCGAATTCAGTAAGCCAAGCCAAGTATAACAGTCCTTCCCTGCGTTGTGAAACGCCCCCCGTTCGCGAAACAACTCACAGGTACTTTGAATTCAAGCGACTATGACTCTACAAGCGCATAGAATTTTCCTATAATTTCGTATTGGTTTTATTATATACCCACTCCTAAACACTTCTGCACCGGCTATTCTTCAAAGATTACAAATGTGTTGTCGCCTCCGCACCTCATTATGGAAGGCCTACTTTGTTCTGAATCTTTGAATCTCACCATGATGTTCAGAAGTTGTAGTCAGCTTTGTGGTGGCTGCAGTAGCGCGCTGCGTCATGTAACGTGGCTATTTCAGATGGTACCGCCAAAAAAAGCGTCAAGGATCTCTGATCAAGACGCGTCGATAACTGTAAATTGCTTTACGCTCGACAATATGCACCATTACCTGGTCCAAGCTTGTGGCTGTTAAGGCTGTGAGTGTGGCTGCGTGACCTGTGGCCGTGCCGGAAACTGAACCTTCGAGTTCACGCAAATTCGCACACGAAGCATCTCCCTTATCAGAAACGTCGTCGGATCCTGGCTACGGGCTGCTCGGTTCGATTTCCACGCCTTCAGATTCCAATAACCGTGTCTCTATGTTCCCGCGTGTAGTTTCATCACGACCAAGTTCATCTTTTAAATTTCCTCGGTAGTTGCATTGAAAGTGCTTAATAATGTGGAGGGAACTCACCCCATGAAGGTGGTTAAATCGTTCCATGAGTGAACCTGGTGCCCACCGTGAACCATTCTTCCCGAGTGCATTAGGCTCTGCGCCTGCATTCAGGAGTATTTCCACGCCTTGCAAGTCCCAGCATACTACAGCGATCTGGAGAGGGGTTACAAAAGCTCCCTCTGGACCGTTGGCACTTGCTCCTAAGCACAGCAGTCTTTCAAGAGAACAGGACACGTTACGATGGTCGTGTCGGTGGCAGCCAATGTACAGTAGTAAGAGTGTCGAAGGATCAAAATGAGTCACTCCGTGTTCCGAAATCAAGTCTAGAATGAAGGCAAAAGCTTCTGGCTGCCTGGATTCCCACTGTGCGACCATTTCAGGTATTGATCCTACAAAATTGTAGGAGTTTGTGTCCTCGTTGTCGACTACATGCCAGACCTGTTTTGTGATATCAAGTTGCTGCGTAAGGATAGTTAGCATGGAATGCTTCCTTGCGAAAGCGAGCGCCAGGTGGAGTGAGTCAGAGAAGCCTGACATAAGAAGAAATGCCAGGAAGGCCGCAGAATCTGTGTCTGGTTCTTGCCACCAAACAATTGACCAGAATTGGAATTCTGGAAATAAGTCACAAGTTGAAGACTCCGTATCGATATATTCCTGGGCATCAGCCATGTAGAGCAAAGTGCTAAGGGGAGCCGGTATTTTGGGGTTGACAATGGCTTCACTGAGCTCCATCAAAGTTGAATTGGAAGAGATAGCTTCAGGCCAAATGTTGAGCTGCAGCACTGAGGAAACTCCACAATAAAGCTTGAAGTCTGCATCCAAGAGACCGTGGATGTCTTCGTCATTTTCCAGGTTCTCGTATTCAGCCAACTTGTCTGGTTGAATTGCTAATGCTTGACGGATTGCAATCCCTGTAAATTGATTCCGTATTCTTTCCTGCGTAAGGGCGAAGAATCCCACCTTCTTCTGAGAGATTCGAGGAGACTGTAGATACTCTTTGACTGTATAGTGTGCAAATGAAACCGTACTCCGTTGGTAAACTGGTTTGTTATTATCGCCGGCGCACTCTTCTTCTTGCTCAACCACGATAAGGCAGCCACAGCGCTCGCGCAAGCCTTCGAAATCATGGAGTTGATCCGCGTCTTGGGAAAGAAAGTCCACAGTACTTTGCTGGACAGCCTGGAGAAGAGTGCTGAGAGGAATGTTGGTACCAAACAAGTCACTGTGGTAGATCAACCAGTGAAAGACGTGCTGCACGGACAACCAGTCGTCTTCAGGTATTGTAAGAAATATGCGCTCATACGTTTCATCAAGTGTCTTAGGGAGGTTCGAAAGAGCTGCCCTGATAGTCGAGACATCAGGCTTTAGCCGTTTAAGGATGTCGAGTTGACATACAGCCCAACGAAACCTACTTGCAGGTAAGCTACAGCAACGCGCGGAGTGGCGATACAATACTTACATTCCATTTGCTCTGTTTGGAATCGAATCTTGCATTTCACATCGCAGATGCTCCGGCCATTGTTGGTATTTTGCATCCGACTTGACTGCTGAGAGGACGAGGGTCCTAATATCCTCTTCTACGAACGGGTTTGACATTGTGATTGGGATAGAATAGGCTTCCAAAACTTGTTCAATGTCAATATACTGTCGGCTAGTCACAAGTAGGCTTAAAGCAGAAAACCTAGCGTCTGTGGAGAGGTCTCGGATGACGCGAAGCAGGTCTGCTCGAGGCATGCTCTCATCAACAGCGTCTAGGACAAGATAAATTCGCTGAAACCCTTCCATGGCATTGTGCAAAACTGACAGGAGGCATGAAAGGCTGGGAATTTTGCCAGACTTGTATATATTCTGCAGTTCCTTGGGTACTTTTATAGACTGTCTACAAAGTTGACCAATGATCCAGCGAAGGAAATGTGATGACTCATCCTGATTATGACCGAAGTAGCAGTAGTAGTACGCATGGCCGAGCTTCGAGCTTCCACTCGAGGAATAATTGCAATGCTTTTCGATCTCTTCTGCCAAGAACGAGGCCAGAATTGACTTTCCGGCCCCGGGAATACCGTGGATCCACAAGCAGCGGTGCTTTCCTTCGATCCAGAGAGGCCAATGAGGGGTTCGAAGCACCCAAGAAGCAGTTCCAGGCTCGTAAAGGTTCTGACATCTATTGTGGATAGCAGATGGATTGGTGGTTTCAAGCCATTTGTAAACATTTTCACGCTCGCTTTCTAGCCTTACTCAGCGAAAGTGTTGCCGTTAAGAAATCGTTCTTACCGCTAAGAAGATTCTGAATCTGTTCGGTCTTCTGCTTGACATCTTTCAAGTCGTGGCTATGAAAAGGGTCAGATAACGAACGATCCAAGCAAAGGACATGAAATAGAGGCATACACAAATTCCGCGGTGAGCGCAAGATTGATCGTCGTCTTATGCTGTATGATTATCTGCAACAGCTTTTTCGCTTTTCCCTTTTTTAGCGGCCACGCCAATACTGCAACAGCCGCATCAAGCTTTCGCCGCTTCGTCCTTTGATTGTTCATTGAAGCCGCTGCGGATGGAAACAATGCCTCAAGCTCTTTCAGCGCTTTTTTACATCCCTCGATCGGACCCGTAACCGCAGCGAGCTGATTCAATAAGGCCGAGTTGGCGACATTTGGCTGTGTCAGATACTGCAGGCTCTTCGCGATTCCTTTGAGTGCAGATAATTCGATGAGTATCGCTTGGAGGTCTGATGACGCCCCGTCGACCTCATCAATGTAGAACTCACAGAGTGAGATGATTGTCTTAGAGATCTGGACAATGGCGATGACACTGCCCACAACACCGAGCGTTTCGACGACGGGCATGGTTACAAATCGTAGGGATGGATCGTTGTCAGCGATGATCAGGCTTGGAAGTTCGGGACTTTCATCATGTCGGCAGTAACAGGTAGTAGCATGTGTCGAGAATCTAGTAGCGTTTGACGGTCCATCCCATGCGGCGCATACGTCTGGAGGTAAAGACTTGTGGTCGGAATTGGGAACAGGAATGAAATACTCCTAGGAATTAATATGGATAGAGGACAGACTGAGTCAACCGCAAGTTTAAGGCGATCCGTCTGTAGGTGGATTCGTGGCAGCCTTTTGGTGGCTGCGCAAAGCAGCCAACTGAGCATGCCCCTCTAAGGCGGACACTAAGGTATACTGCTTTATTAGCCTTACGGCCCTTATTGTGGAGCACCGCCTCTGCCCGCTGAGCTCCTCACCAAGAAGAAGCTCAAACAGGTTAGCCAGCCACAAGTCGCTTCCCAGCTTCGATAGTACTGTACTCCGACCTGGATGCGGACAGTCCCCTGTTTTTCTTAGTAGCAGTCCCCTGTTTTGGTTTTTAGACGGGGTTACTATGTAAGATAATACTATTATCATCACTAACTATAAGCACCTTACTACCAGCACCTTACTATCGCTAATAATAGATTACTAACGCTTATAAATATCATCACTACTTTATTATTTATAATAAATAGTATTAATAATATATTATTATTATCTTAACCCCCTATATAACTTTATATAATTATTAATAAAACTTAGCTTAGTAAGTAGAGTAGAGCCTTACTATATAAAAGAATTTTTTTAAATTTTTTATTTCTTCTATCCTATATCCTTTTTATTTTTATTATTAACTATTTATTATCTACTATTCTAAGCTTTAAATATAGTTTTAAACTTTTATTTTATAATAAATAAAGTCTAATAAGCTTATTAGATTATTACTACTACTTATAAAAAATAACTATAAAATAAAGAGCTCTTTATAAATAAATATATTAGCCTAAAATAAATCTAGGATATATCTTTACTTAAGACTTTATAATAATTAAAATCTATAAAGATAATAATATTAGAAAGATAGTTACTATATAATATATTTATTATAATAAGAAGATTTAGAATATATAAGATCTTAAAGAAATAAATTAGTAATAATATACTACTTATATCTTTTAATTAGAATATCTCTATAAAGCGAAGCTTTATTATTAATTTAAAATATTTAATTAATAACTTAATATTATTAATAGTAAGTATAACTATACTATATTAAATAATCTATTCTAATTTATAGAATACTAGACTAGGGACTCTAATTATACTACTACTTATATAAAGAGTATAGTCTTATATAAATCTTATTAGCTATATTCTATAGCTTAAAGGATTATAAGAATAAAAGATTTATATTAAATTAATAGAATTACTATAATCTAGCTAGACTAAATAAGGCTAGGACTCTTATATAAGAAATTTAATATACTTTATATATACTTATAATAAGAAATTACTATATAAGAGTAAAAAAAATACTTAGTAGAATAGGATATAAGATATATATAAGAGATTTAGTTTTTTTTTTCTATAATAGCGACTAGATCCTATTTATAAAATAATTTATCTTATAATTTATTATTATTATTAATATAATATTTATTATTAATATAAATAAACTATCTCTATTAGTTATTATCTATATTATTAATATTATATAAAGCTTTCTAATAGCTTACTATTTTATTATATTAAAGTTAATAAATATCTTTATTTTTATAAATAAGTATATAAGGGAGTTATTTTTCTATAATTCTTACCTAAATCTTATAGTAATTCTTAGAAATTTTACTATAAGATTAATAATAGTAATAGTAGTAAAATAGAAATATACTATTACTAAGATAAAAATAGAGATTACTTATTAGCTTACTATAAGGCTAGATAAAGCTAGTAATAGTTTATTTCTTTAGCTTTATAATTAATATACTACTAAAACTATTAAGAATTAACTTATTAAGGAGGGTTATTCTAAGGATATTAAAGAAAAGCTTATTAAAAAGATTTAAAAATAAATTAAGTCCTCTACTATTATAAATATTATAATAAATTATTAAAGCCTTATTAATAATATATAAGTAAAGGATAATAACTATATTATAAGCTATTATATACTAAAGAAACTATAATTTATTAAAATATATATAAAAAAGTACCTTAATCTAAGATATTTTTCTTTATAGTAAGATAAAAGTCTATACTCTATAATTAAAAAAGTATATAATAGATATACCTCTATTAGCTAGTTAATTAAAAAGATAATAAAAATAATAATAAAAGTAATAGTTATTTATAAGTATAAGATTAAAAAATAAAAAAGGAATCTACCTTACTTAATTAAAAATAATAGAAAGGCTTTTAAAGAAATCTTACTCTATATAACTTATTAAGTACTTAATCTTATTTTATAAGAATAGAATAAAATTAAGAAATAGTATAAGGATTTTATTAATAGTAAAGTAGAATTATTATAAAAATTTAATTATAAGAAAGCTTATAATTTACTACTATAATATAAATTATTATATACTTACTAAATATTTAACTTAATATCCTAAGATATTTTTATTCTACTCTCTCTTATTTACTTCTAGTAGCTATTTAAGGCCCTTAAGCTAGTAGAGGGGTAGAAAATAAATATTAGACTATCTATTACTATAAAGGATAATTAATACCTCCTTATAAAATAGGATAATAAGTAGGATAAAGATAATAGTAGTAGAGAAAATAAAGAAAGTAAAGAAGATAAAGAAAATAAAGAAGATAAAGAAAATAATAATAAAGATAACTTTAAAAGTTCTAAGATATAGTTATAAAAAATAGTCTCTAAAATAGCTCCTAAAATAATTTTTAGAAGAATAGTTTTAGAGTCTACTTATCTTATCTATCTAAATAAATATTTTAAAAGATAGGGAGTAATAATAATAGAAGAAAATATAATTAATATATATAATATCTATAATTAGCTATTTAATATAGCTAAGAAGAAGCTTTATACTAAAGAATTAATAAATAATATAAAGTAATTTAATAAAGTATTTCTAAAAAAAGTTAACTTAGAATAACCCTTGCCTAAGGTTTTCCTATAATATAATTAAGAAAAAGGACTTAAAATATAAGAAGAGAGATAGCTAATAATAAGTATATATAGAGTAAGAAGTAATAAAAGTAAAAGAGATAAAGGTATAATAATATTATTATTATATCTCTATTAAGGTAAAGAAAATAGCTCGATATAGAAAAATCTTAAAATAAGATAAGATAATAAAAATCGCTTATATATAGAATTATATAGCTAGAGATACTATTTTCTCTATTAATAATAATAATAATAGCTTTAAATTTCTAGGAGTTAATAATATATAAAGGTCTTATTAATAAGTCTCTAAAAATAATCTACTCTCTATTATACCTATTAATAAAGGTAAAGATTAAGCTTTATTTTCTTCTTTATTCTTTTTCTTATCTTTATAGACTAGCTTTATAGATATTAATAAAATTATAATAAAGATTCTTAAAAAATCTACTCTATTTATATCTCTTTTATAGAGTATAAAGTTAGAATCTTAGTTATCTTCTTAACTAAGAGCTTCTACCTTTTTAATAATAATAATAATACGTAGAGCCTAGGGTATTAAGTAAAAAAAGATAAAAACTTAAATAAAAAAAATCCTAGAACTAGTATTAAATAGAGAATAAGATAAAATAAAAAAAATAGATAATAAAGTAGAAGCTTAAGAAGAAAGAAAAAGTACTATTATCTAGAAAAAATAATATTTTATAATTAATAGATTATCTATATAACTTATTTTTATAAAAACTAAAGATCTTACTACTTATTAATATAATTATATTTTCTAGTACTTCTACTCTACTCCTTTATAATAATAATAATATAGATATAAGAGCTATTAATAATAAAGATAATAATAATATTTATAGATAGTAGGTATATTTTATTATTAATAATAAGATAATAATAATAGTATATTTTATAGTAGTAATAAGTAGGTAAATAATTTATTAGATAATCTGCTTAGGCCGATATAGGGCCTAGCCCTAAGCGGCGGCAAGCGGTAAAACAGGGGACTGCCGGGTAGAAAACAGGGGACTGTCCGCATCCAGGTCGCTGTACTCCGTATTGTTTGTCTCAACAAATTCCTCTCACTTATCATACAGACTCCGTAATATCGCTCCAACCTGTTCCTCATGGCCTTTCTTGGCAAACTGCTAGCGGTTTGCGTCTCCTTGTCAAGTTAACACTAATGAACATGTAGCTGATGTGCTCATGGACACTTCTAGAATGTTGGGGATTGCCCAGTGTGGCTTAAAAACGCCACAATCTTTCTGGCTGGTATCCCCAGACACCCCATTAGGGGCGACCTCATAGGGCTGGATCTTTGGCACACCAAGATCCTCAGCGCAAATCAAGACCAACCTCTGTATAAAGTGTAGAAATGGCTATAGAACAGTCACATCAACCAAAATTCTATACACTCACGAGAGAGAGACTTGAGATGCCTAAACCGTGGATTTGTTTCCCGACGGTGTGCATTTCGCGACGCAGGGACGGACCCTAAAATTGCTTTAATAATTCGTCTTTCCCAAGCATTGATATGACACCGTCCATATTTTCGCGGAAAATAAGTAATCGATAGGTTCAATACGATGCCCAACGCGCTGAAACTATCTCGTACTGTGTAAACTTGGATTTTGTGAATGATAGTCGCGGAGGCGGAACAATGGTGCAAAACATCCCGTTTCCAAGCGGGTCTTTCCTAGTATCCATGCCTTCTATCATGGCGGGGCTCGAGCAACCCAGGAGCCAAAGCTTGTGGACTGAAGATTTCACTAGCCTTTGTGGTCCTCTAGCATTACACAGTACCAAATACTGCGTATATAACCAAACCTAGGAAGAACTGCTCCAATCGTATAGGACCATACTCCACTCTCCACCCGATCAAGCATATATCACGAGTCTCGACTATGTCAACCCAAAGCAAGAAGACCATTTTGATCACCGGCTGTAGCCAAGGCGGCATCGGCTATGCCCTGGCTCGCGAGTTTAATTCGCGCGGACTCCATGTATTCGCTACGGCACGCCACGAGAAAGCTCTTGCGGACTTGGAGAGCCTAGAAGGAATTGAGGCCTTACCACTGGAAGTTACATCTCCGGAGAGTATCTTACAACTCAAAAACTACATAACGAAGAGAACGGGTGGATCCCTTGACTATCTTGTCAACAACGCAGGGCGAAATTATACTATTCCAGCCCTCGACCTTGACTTTTCGGAAGTGGAAGACTGTTTCAATACGAATGTCATTTCTGTTATGCGAATGTGCCAGGCTTTTGGCCCACTCCTAATTCAAGCTAGAGGAACTATTATCAATATCGGTAGCGCTGCCGCAAACCTTCCCTATGTCTTCGGCTCTGTATATAATGCATCAAAAGCTGCGATGCATTCCTACACCGACACTCTGCGCGTTGAGCTTGCCCCATTTGGCGTTAATGTCATGCTCATAGTCGCCACTGGTGTCAAGACCAATGTATTGAGGATACACCGAGACCTACCAGAAAGTTCCGTCTATTTTCCGCTCAATGCAGAGTATCGGCAAAGGCAGCTACAACCACGGGAAAAGGGGATGAGTGCTGAGGAATTTGCGGGGAAGGTCGTAGAGGCAGCACTAAAACCAAATCCTGTTGCATCAAGCTGGATTGGCCCCCAGGCTATGACGGTGCGGTTCCTGCTCGGATTGCTACCGAATGTCTTCTGGCAGTACCATTTCTCGAAGCTCGTGAACATGGCCAAGCTCTTAAGAATCGTTAAAGCTCGGGAGAAGGAATGCTAGGAAATTAATCCAGCAATTCTTTAAAGACCGCTGATACAGACTGGTGGATGGTGAAGACGGTTACGCTTCCGTTGATTTTTCTTGAGTCAGACAGCTGGATTTTCGCTGCAGCACGCGGTAGAATTTATGAAGGCAATTGGCGTGGATCACAGGAGGTCATCCATTCAAGGAGCGAAGAAGGGAGAAAGTTGACTTAAAACGTTGCAGTATTTTCATTGGCTGCTATCATGGGTGTATCAACACGTGAACAATCTGTGTTACCGTGACGGAACCGAGAGGGGTGGGCTGGCGGGGGACCAAGATATTGGCACCCCTACAACCTAAAGCCAATTTTCACAGACCTCTAACTTCACCAATATCACAGACATAATATCATAATAACTAAACTTATTTCGAATATCAAATATAAAGTTTTCTTGTGAAGATTATTCGACAATTTGCTTGTTACCGGTCTATTCTTCGCTGAAAGTACTGACGTTCTGCAAATAGACAAGGCGCTAGATGGACAAAAGTAAGCGCCGTTGGAGTAAAGCTGCATTGGTGATACCTCTACGATCTGCAAATCTGAATAAATACTCCGAGACGCATCCTACTTTCATGTCAGGGCTGCGACCAAGGCATCACAAGCTGAGCTTTGAGTCGTTGCATCAGCTTTCTCAAATGGACCGGACCAGATGAGTCCTAGCTGGTCGCCATTACCACGATCATTTAGCCAGATACTGTCAGCATTGTCATTGATGAAACTTTCAAATCGATCACTTGGGACAGCCGCTTGCAGAATCTGGAGGTTACGCATGAAGATGCCCTTGAATTGTGGGCCGTCAGCTCCGCAATCAGGCTCACATGGCTCATGGAGGATGCCATTCGAATCACTCAAGTTCTCGATGGCAGCAATTGCGATTTTCTGGGCCATGGCCAAGTAGGATTCATCTGGTGCAGCCTTGTTGAGCTCGACAAGGCCACCTAGTATCACACCTTGGTTATACGTCCAAACGGTCCCACCATCGTTTTCGCACGTATCGAAGTCGACACCATTATTGATGTTGTACTCCGCATTGATCATCCCTGTGCCCTGGAACCATTCCCATTCTTTTAATGCCCACTGCAGATAGTCCTGCTTATTCACGGCTCTGTTGGCGAGTTGGGCAGCAACTGTCAGGAACAATTCGTTTTCGATAGCGCCAGTGTAAGTATGCTGCTTGTTCCACCACATTCCGCCGCAGGTGGCACCCCAACCTGTCTTCATGTCTTCAAAGATTGCGATAGCGGCTTGCAGATAGCGGGGGTCTTTATTTAGATCATAGACTTTGAGCCAGGCAAGGGCCCACCAGCCTTCATCGTCATAAAAGTCGTTCAAAAAGCCAGGAGAACCTACAGCAGCAGGAGTGGCGTTGCCTGGGGAATTAGATGGCCAAACATAGCTTTCAATAGTGTTGGGGGTCATAATCCTCAGTCTAGCATTGCGGAGGCTGGATTTCTGCGCCTGTACGAAAGTGTTCTCAAAGACATGCTGGACCATATGGTCAAGAGAGTGATCCAGAGCAGCAAAGTCAGCAAGCACTGTCAAAGCGTTGCCGCTATTCCACCATAAGCTGTCCCAGAGACCGGTGCCATCATCGTACCATTTTTGCAGCGTGAGGATGCCAGCTTGGGCGTGCGAGGCTTCCTCAGTCAATGCAATCGATAGCTGTGTTACCGCATTTGTAGATGTAGGCACCAAGGCAAAGAACAAAACTGAGGAATGAAAGACGAGCATTGTAATTTTTTAGCGTACAGGATGAGCAGTGTCTACTCCGCGCTAGGGTGGGTATGCTAGATGATTGCCCTGTATGGCACACCTAAGGTCAGAGGTGGTCTTAGGGGGTCACTAAACAACGTCGGCGCCAAAATCGCACGCTTTTCCCAAAGGAGCAAGTGCAATCAAAGGTATCCGAGTCCGACCTGCCCAACACATGAAACACCACACCATCGCTTGTTGACTTATGTGCTGCCACTATATTCTGTGAACGTATTGCGGATACAACGCTGACCTACGCCCAAGGCAGCGCGATTGTTTCATCACCTTCCTAATGAATGCTTCAAAAACGTCCGACCCCAGCCGGAACATTTCCCAGCTCTATCATCACCTCATTTACTAGCCTGCGCGATCCCGAGCCATGGCGGACAATATTACTTGCGGAGAAAAGTGCTGCTGAGCATCTAACCATGGAGTCTCTGCGGTGCTCCTGAGAATGAGGGTCACTCCCCTTTGGGATTCGAACCCAATCCTACGAACAGAAACGGGTCGTATAAGACTCTGGCAGTATGTCGCCACAGACTCAATGCACCCGTCATAGACTCCATGTCTCCTCCGCCCAACATAGCTGTAATAGGTGCTGGCCCTGCCGGCTGCACCTTCGCCCGGCTCCTTATTCGCGCGTCTATCCCCGTGACCGTCTTCGAAGGCGAAGCTTCGTTCTCTTGCCGTGCTCAGGGTGGCACACTGGCCCTACACGCCGATAGTGGACTAAAGGTCTTGCGCGAAGCTGGGCTACTCGAAGAGTTCGCCAACTACGCTCGGTATGATGGAGAAGCTCTCAGGGTGACGGATAAGACCTTGAAAACCTACATGCAGCTTGGAGGTACATCAGATGAACAGAGCAGTCGCGGGAAGCCAGCGATTGATCGTGCTCGATTGCGTCAAATCTTAGTGGAATCTCTACCCTCTGATGCAATCCGGTGGGGTTGTCGGCTACGGAGCATCGACCCTCATGACTTATCGCTACATTTTGATCATGGCATTGAGCGAGGTTTCGACCTCGTGGTTGGGGCGGATGGCGCATGGAGCAAAGTCCGTTCAATACTCACAGATGTGCGACCAGATTATGTTGGACTTGGAGGCTTTGACCTGCTCGTTGCGGACGCCGAAAAACGCTACCCTCACCTCCACCAGCTCGTCAATCGTGGCACTGTGTTCGCATACTCTGATTCAAAGGCAATATTTGGTCAACAAAAGGGCGATGGTAGCATCATAGTCTCGGCCTACGGTCCGAGAGATGAGGACTGGAAAAAAACTTGTGGATACGACCTCAGTGATGCGGGCGCAGTCAAGAAAGCAATCAGCCAGGACTACGCTGATTGGGCTGAGCCACTGGTCGAGATGGTTCAGGTAGCCAACGAAGATGAACTGGTTCCCCGCAATATCTATACCCTACCCGTGGGCGTATCCTGGGAGCATCACCCGAAAACAACACTGATTGGGGACGCAGCGCATCTGATGACGCCATACGCAGGAAAAGGGGTCAATACAGCACTCGTTGATGCCTCCAATCTAGCACATACGATCATCGAAAGCACAAACGCCGAAAATCCCCTTGAGAACTTGGATGCTGGAGTAATAACATTCGAAAAGGACATGTTCGCGCGAGCAGCACAGGTGCAGGATCACTCGAACACCAATATGGAACTAATGTTCTTCACGCCAGGTGCACCTTTTACTACAATTCATCGATGGGTTAAAAATGGGATGGGCCAAAGCTGGTTTGTCAAAGTGTTCGTACCGCTGTGGTTGATCCGCCTTGTGCTTAGGCTCCTCTTCTGGTGGTAACCCAGCTCATCGGCGTTTTGAGGGGAGTTCGAAGACTACCAGTGCGAAGTGGATGTTCATTTCAGCAGAAGGTGTATGATTACAGACGTTGGAGATAGACTAGACTGCCAGTATGTATCACAAGATTCAAGCGACACAATCATTCCAGTTCCTGAGCAAATTAGAACATTAAAACCCGGCACTCAATGATGCAAGTATCATGACCTACAACACCCCCAATACTGTGCTTGTGTTACGTGCTATCGAAGAAGAAATACTTGACATGGTCCTTGCTGTCGAAATCCTACCATACCAGCTACATCATACTTCTGACCAGCCTTGGCCAGTTCTTCCGACGGCAAAGGGAAGGCTTGCCTGGCATCAGACCGGAGCCAGTAAGGAATAAATTGCCCTGGAAGCCCATAGTTACGCCGAGCCTGAACGATAATGATCCACGAACGCACATACTCTTTTTGAACATATCTATATCCATGGTCCTTATGACTTTCACAGTATCGAACCGACCAATGGCAACCCTTGCCGTGTCATGTACCTGGCCAGATAGGGCGGCCTTTGGCCTATTGGCCCTGAACCTACGTGGGGCTGTGTCAATTTACGCAAGCTAAGCGAGTTGCAAACTGATCCACTCGTCTATTGTAGCCTATTCCTATATACATGTATGCAAAGATCTGCACGGATGACCGGGAGCGCGATGCAAGCTGATATTTGATCTATTTTCTGCTCCTAATATGGTAGCAAACACTCGGAGCTGAACGGTAGCTATATTACCATAGCATACCGCTTAAGGCCCGTGCCCTGGATGCCCCTATGGTATCTGAGTTCTCCACAGGAAACGGGATTCAGATTTGAATCTGGCCACTCAAAACTTGTCGCAAGCTTGGCCCGATTTGAGAATCCAATAATTTCTCCTCGCTTGGAATTTCTTCTATGACCCAGACAGCAACTATGCATGCTTATGCTCCGTTGCTAGTTAATCCGAAGCTGAGTGACACTGAATGTAACTTCGAAATTTTCATTGCAGCACGAGGGTGTGCTCCCAAATGCTGTCAACAAGTCTACGTATCCAGGTTTTTGTCTTCCAGACAATATTCACCATCCCACAACCATACTGGTATGCAACGATTCAACCCTTCATTATAGATTGAAAAAATCATGGCCAGATGTTCCAGCTGTGATCCGAACAGAATTGCGTATATTTCTCTTATGTCTGTCTTCTCATTCATTTCAGTCGTTTCCGTCGTCTTCCGAATGGTTTCGCGGAGGATCCAAAAAACGGCCACTGAGTTGAACGACTATCTATGCATTCTAGCTCTGGTGAGTTCACTATCCTACGGAGTTATACCTCAGTGCTGAGCAAGTGTAGGTCTTTGGGCTTGCTTTGTATGGATATACAATGCACTGTAAGTCTACAGATTGTTGCGACCCTTGAAGACCTCTGCTTGACTTTGCAGCGCTTGTAGAGGAAGATCTAGGGACCAAGACGACTACAACCGACGATCATGTGCAAGAGCTCCAATACCAGGTATGTAGGGAATATGTGTAACCAGCAAGCGATAATGACAAGGGATTCAAGGGACTACTGGTTGGGCAGCTTCTTTGGGCCACCTCAGTAATGCTAGTCCGCGCCTCGGTCCTATCGCTTTACATCTGCATATTTCGGACCTCATCCTTTCGGACCACATGCTACCTAGTACATGCTTTCAATCTGGGGTTCTTTGTGGCTACAGTGCTAGCTTGTTGCTTGATATGTCGACCTTTTGCCTACAATTGGGACCACTCTATTAAAGGCACTTGCGGAGATCAAAGATCTCTCGATCTGTTCCTAGGAGTCTTTAACCTCCTGATAGATATTACTACTGTTGTGCTGCCTCTACCAGTTCTATGGGGCCTCCAAATGCCGGCATCCAAGAAGTTCATCCTGAGTGGCATGTTTTCCATGGGAATAGTGTAAGACGCCCTTCCATCTTGCCTACAACCTTGGAACGAAGGCTGCAATGCACTGGATTGACTAATCTAAACGCATAGAATCTGTGCAATTACTGGCGTCCGGATCAAAGTAACTACGGAAATCAACAGCCCAGATCCTCAAGTGCAGTGGGCGTTGAATGCTCTCCTGGTCAATCTTGAGGTCATGCTTGGTATTACCAACGCATGTCTACCAGTCATGAAGCCTGTGTTCAACAAATTGGGGAATACCAGACTATTCACCGCTTCATCAATCTGGTCATCCCAGTGGAAGCTGAGGAAGAACGGCGATGCATCCGGTCATCGCATCCTGTCGTTAGGAAGAAACCAGAACTGGCCCAGCCGTATACGCCGAGACTCCTATCACAAGTTCTCCGATGATTCCTCACCCAAGGGCCAAGTCCAAATCATCGAATTTTCCTCAGCAGCAGCGGTCTAAGCCTTATTGCGTCCCAAACGAGTGGGGAAATGGCTCGCTCGAGATGGCACCTAGCAAGGTAGGCCAAGGCATAACCCAGATTGACGCTGGTCATCATTGTGGCATCTGAACTTTCACATCACTGTTGGCGATCCTTGATTCTAGAAAAGGAATATGACTAGTCCATGAGAGGGGCCCACAGAGAAAGGGCAAAAGAAGTTCAGATATGATTTCAAGGCTACTTCAGCAATGAGCAAACCCATTCTACAATCTACTTATGAATCCACTCTTGTCAACCTTGACCAGATAATCTTTCGATATCTCTGTCACCTTTACGGTCCCTGCCAATCCCATGCACAGCTTGAACTCATCACTCAGCAGTCTCAAGCACAGCTCAACACCTTCTTGCCCTTTGTAAGCCAGCCCCCAAAGCACCGGTCTCCCGATCCACACAAAGTCCGCACCAAGCGCCAACGCTTTGAACACATCCGTGCCATGCCTGATGCCCCCGTCAACATGCACAGGTATTTTCCCATTTACTGCGTCCACGACCTCAGGCAACGCATCTATAGTTGCCAAAGCACCATTGAGTTGGCGGCCGCCATGATTGGACACGACGATACCGTCAACCCCGTGGTGTACAGCCAAGTGGGCATCTTCGGCTGTGGCAATGCCCTTTACCCATACTTCCATCTCTGGGGCGCATTGTTTTTTGAGCCAGCCAATGTCCCGCTCCCAGCAGAGGGTCGGGTTGGGAGCGTGGGTATGGAACGTAATTGGACCCTTCGGCGGTCTCCGCTGCTTGCCATCATGGTATCCCTTTGTACTTGAACTTTTCTTCTCTTCCATCTTTCCCGAACTAGGCGCCGATAGCGATGCGCCATTCATGACGGTCTCAGAAGCGGCTGAGTCCGAGTCCTCAGCGAAATTTGCGATCTTATATACTTTCGGTAGCTTGAATTGATTCCTTATCTCCATGTTCCGCCGTCCCAACATGGGTGTATCGACAGTCAGGAAGACAGCCTTATAGCCGGCCTTTTTGGCCCGCTGGATCAGCTTCCTCGAATGCTCCCGTTCTTCGAAGAGGTATAGTTGCAATACGTGTGGATGCTCTCCAATCGCCTTCGCAACATCCTCAAGCGTATTTGTCGCGAAACTTGACAACCCCATAGCAACTTCGGCGTCCTTGCACGCGCGGGCAGTAGCAATCTCGCCATCTGGGTGTGCAAGGCATTGCATGGCCGTGGGGGCAACGCCAATTGGCACCGAGTTCCGAACACCAAATAGAGGCACAGATGTATCTATCTGCGACATGTCCCGTAGCACTCGAGGTCGTATGCGGTATTTGTTGTAGGCTGTTGAGTTCTCAAGCAGGGTAGAGCCGGAGTCGGCACCTTCATTGTAGTAGTCGCGTGTCTGCTTGTCCATACGAAGCTCGGCATGTTTCTCTAGCTCGTGAATCGTAAGGCAATTGAGGTCATGGGGCTTCTCGCCCTTCTCGCGGGCTGCCATGAAGGAAGACTGTGACTGGCGACTAATGGACTGGGTAGATAGGTAGACCGACTCGTGGAGCAGGGCGACATATAGAACATCTTGGATGACATGATGACGGCGTATCTGCTTATTAGCTGGTACTAAATTAGAGCGGTAGCTTAACAGTGCTGGATAGTGTTACTTTAGTAGATCGTGAGCATCATACATCGGCTTGTTGGTTGCTTTGCCATCTTCGGGGATGAGGAAGGTGCTAATCCAGCTTAGCTATGCGGGGTAAAGGCAAGCTTCCGCGCACCGCTTCCAGCGCCTATATTAGGGGCCACTTTGGGGGCAATTTAGGGGGCCCCCCGGGTACGCCAATGTTTCGTGTCAGTACTGCACTTTCAAGAGTATTTCCATGGCATCTTCTCAGTCAATTTTCGAAGTGGTAACTCTGTCAGACTTCATGCAACCTCGTATCGCGCCAACTTGAATGAAATGCAATGAAAGGCTCCTCCAAAATACTAGACGTTGTTTAGTCAGTCCACTTACCACGCTGGGCGAGGGTTCATAGTCAAGGCGATTCGCCATGTATGCTAGAGGCGTGATAATGACTAGACAAGTAGCCTAAAAATGAGGCAAGAGCATCACTTCTTTTTCCTATCATGCAACCATACAACCAGCCTTGCTAAGCAAGTCGTCAGTCCGTGGTTTGCAATGACATATTTGCCCTCCCTAGACTGAAGCTCTCTTCTGCTAGAGCCAGGAGCTTGAATGGTGTTCATTGAACACCAGCAGAAGATCACTATGGAAAAGATACTTATATAAATTCGCAGAGACCATCAAATATGTGGAATGGTTGGCAATAGCAACGATTTACCCATCCAGGAAAACTATTCAAGAGGTATTCGATATCCAGAAATTTCTTCGGATGGCTTGACAACATCTATTTTGGTCGCACTGCCAAATGATACACTTCAACCCCTGTGAGCTAGTAGGCAAGTCAAAGCAGCAACTCCCTTCCGCACAGCATACTCTGCTTAAGGCAATAATGTCCTACAATAAGGATGATAGCAAGGACATCCATAATATGGGTCGCATAGCATTCGGATGGATGTGTATGGCATGCCCTCTCCTCTTCATCTTACGGGACCCCTTTCCATACGCTGAGTGCTGACCCTGACATCTAAGAACCTGTAGAAGCGATCAATGGTCTGTTGGCTGGACATTCGTATGAAACATATGCACCTTGGGACCGTGGATTCTTACCAAAGTCGCGGTACATTGTTAAACAGGGCCACGGGAAAGCGGAAGGTTTGATGGGTTGATGGCTGGCAAGGGGCAATGTGTCTGACATGTGTCAATTCCACTCAACCCAGGTTGAATCTGCGTTCAACAAGTCCGAGTGGTTGTGGTCTCAATTGTCCTATTTCGTACGCGTTGCAATACGGCCTGGGAGGGAGATGAAGAGCCCGCTGAACGGACATTTTCTGCTGGCAGTACTACCACCTTTACGTGACGGATTACGCATGACTGCTCCATTCGAGTACATGATTCGTATCATCTGAGATCCTGGTGGCCGCCACCCAATTCAGCGCTCGTCTCGGAGATTCGTTGGCTTATTGCCTCAGCACACACGACCTCAAATGAAACAGTGACGACCAGGCAAGCGAGTGCGATAAGTGTTTCTTCCAATCGATTTTGAATCCTGTTTCGCTTCGCATAATTTATATTCGTAGCTTTAATGGATGCAGGTTTTTATACCGCGCGCAAACGGGCATTTGATTGGCATCAGGAAATCGCTTGAGCAATAATCTTCTTGAAAACCTATGTAGCTCTAACCAAATTTCAGCTTACTCAAGGCATTAATTACCATCGACGTCATAACTCGTAGCAATCAGAAATTGCTCGCAAGTGTGTAGTTAAACAACTTAAACCAGCCGCTCACCGTCCTATGGCGCCCATAAACCCTCTCGAAAGGGACAAAAATATTGGCACCCCCTGCATACAATTGATTATAGAATCTTCACTTAAAAATATTTTAAAGCGATAATATTCGGTATGTTTAATTTGATTTAGGAGTTTATTTCCGTTGCGAAGGAGAAAACACTGCTTTTCCATCACTTCACTCTACTCATGACCTCCGAAGTTGTCACAACATCCCCAAAGGCAAAGCCAAACCCTCTTAATCCCGCCTCATGCTGTTGCTTATTCGCACTTCCGCAGGCGTCCTTCACAAGCCAAGTCTCATACCCTCTGTTGAAGGCACTCCGTCCCGTAGTATCACAACAGCAATCCGTCATCACACCGCAAACCACAACCTTCTCGACATTCTTCTCTTCCAGTATCTTACCAAGATTCGTGTTGATGAACGCATCGTAGGTATTCTTTCCAACAATAGGATAACCTTCCGCTTTGCGGGCAACCTCTGGTATCATCTCCCAATCTCTACTGCCGATAGCAATAGATCCATTAGGGCCCCACTTGCGCACCAGCTGGTTTTTGTATGGAGGCGTAAGCTCTTCCTTGGTGTGGCCGTGCTGGGTGAAGATGCAGGGCATGGCTTTAGCTTTGAAATGGTCGATCAGTTTGAGGACGTTGGGAAGGGCTGTTGATGTCATTTCAAGGAACACATGTTGCATATCAACTATGAGGAGAGCTGTGGCCATTTCCCTCGGCTTATTATGTGGTACGAACTATCTAACATGAAAACAGCTTGAGCGTCGGTTTCTAGCATATTTGGCAAGTGATACAATCCGACAAGGTAGATAAAGCAATGACGGGTGCCAAGACCCTGTCCGCTAGACGATCCCCCGTAACATTTGAATCACGAAGGATAGTATATCATCACACCGGTACCGTTATGGTTGCATAACTCGCCATTGCTGTCTCGCTAATCTGCGGAGTCACTGGTCCTCCGTCGGCCAAATCGCTTAGGAGCTTGAAATAATTGACATAGAAGGCCGGCGTGAAAGTATTGAAGAACCTGGCTTCTTCATCAAATGGATTCGCAAAGGTGTGCGGAGCCCGAATGGGAACGGTAACATAGTCGCCAGCCAATGCATCAATATCCTTGGCCTCCTTATGGCCCGTCGTACTGAAGCGGAGTTTCCCTTGAGTCACCAAGAATGTTTCGTCGTGCATCTCATGCCAGTGCGGTGGAGGTCCCATTGTTCGAGGGGGAACGATGAATTCGGCGGCGCCAAGCCGATTATCTATCGGTGTTCAGTGAATGGAGAATGTTACAGTATTAGGTTTGGGCAGTACCGGTGTGAGATCCGTCCTCCATGATACGGATAGTTATGGGGCCAAGCTTGAAAGTCTCGCCTGCTTTAGTCGTGACGAAGTTGATGTGGTTTTGCGGTACTGGGAGGTTTTTAGGGGGTCCTTCTAGCGTTGCCATACTTGAAACCCAAGTACCGTTGAGCGAGAGCCTTGTAGAGTATGGGAGCACAAATTGAGCTGAACCACCCCACCCAATATATACCTCCGAAGGATTGAGCCTAACGTACACCGTCCCCACGCTATGCAAGCGCGTGGCTTTGATCTGCGCTTCCCACCACGACTGCACTGTGATAGCCCACATTCTTACGCATTTCTTGCTAGGCGCTAATCCTGCGAGGCTCTCACATGCACTTTTCACCGGGCCGGCTATTCCAAACGCCAATCAATGGGTTGATTTGGGGACTCAGGATGTTTGTTCACTGCTTGATAAGCATGGTGGGGCAAAAAAGATGGGGGTCTGCCTCCAAGGTCCGTCTCTCCCCGAATCCGAATTGAGAGTTCTTTGAGCAAGCAATCTCGGCCGACAAGCCTATAGGTCAGCACCTTGGGAATAGAAATGCCAAGCCATGATGTTATCATCGCTGGAATTTCTAAAGATCATCCTCTAATCCCCATTATCTGCACTGTCGGACCGTATCTTACAGTATTGAGGATGCATGGAAACATAACGTGCAAACGAACTAAGGCCAACACAGAAACTGAGGTTTTAAGACAGCTCATATTAGTCTAATCATCTGATAGGTCTGACTTATGAAGCTCAGTCCTGTGGTCGTCGAAGTAGAATTCCATCTAAACAAGCGCCCAATATGACAGGTTTCCGCCTTGTTTGTTGCTGACGAATTGCTTTTCCCCCATCAAGGCCATACCAAAACCAGCTGGGGGCCGAACTTCATGTTGTCTTAGGCATCGGTACGTAACCACAATGCTTGCGAGGAACAAGCCAGCTAAGCCCCGATTGCATTAGACCTCTTCGATTCGTGTAAAGTCAGGGCCACCCTCGATCTCAAGTTCATGCAAAGGCCACTGAATGCAGCTCCGCCAGGCATTTCCTAGTCGTTTCTCAATGTTGGATAGGAGCTGTCTTCCTTGTCCTTTCATGAACCAGTAGTTTTCCACACGGTGAAGTATAACACAGTAGAAAGCCATCACTATCAACGCCCTCGGATTCCCATAGTTAACCAATTCGAAAAATCTTGCGGATTGTTTTAATGGCCAGAAAACACTGGCATCGTAGAATTTACCCCACTGCCGCGTCGCATAGGGTACTGCAAAAGCCTGTCGCAGGCCATTAAAAGCATTGGCACAGGCTGCGTTCTCCATTAGCTCTCTAGCAGAGGAAGCCACGCGCGTGACATCGACTTCGAAGAGAGGGGAGACAGCAGCAAATTCTGCATCATAGGGATTCGAGGCCCAGTCGACCGGAGTGGTCTCATCTAATCTTTTCGAGGGTCTGGGCACCTGGTGAGGATCGCGGAAACCTGAGAGGATGTAGGGTCGGAGCAGCCAAAAAGAGTCCAGCCGTAGCTTCAACCACCGTGGTAGTATCTCTTCATCTCCCAAAACCAGGTGCCTCCCATCAGGATACTCCATCATTGCACTATTGCCCAAGTTTGCGGAAGCAAGTTCATGCAGAACAATTAACCGGGAAAACGCAAACATTGCATAAGAGTTGTCCACCTCAACTTTACTGATCTTAGATCGAAAGCTTTGGAGAGCCTGATCCTGGTAGTGGGCGGCCGTTACAATGCACCTTTGTCGATCCATGGGTTTGAGGAAAGCTAGGTGTAATGCTGCTATGGAAAGTATCGCATGCATGATGAATGGGAACTGTTGAGCAAGCTGCGGTATCGATGTGAGCCATGGAAAGATGTCTTCGTCTATATGAAGTATACCCGGACACGTTGTCATCCTGTAATGATAGAACAGAGATCTTTCCCAGGCGGTGAGACCCGTTTCGTCGGTATCAGAAGTTTCAGGCACCTTGCACAAGGCAACCGAAGGCCGAGCAATCGTGCCTAAACGCTTCAATTTCAGCTTGCCTATTCTTTTCAGCCCTTGCCCATTGGTCCCAGATATATTATCGGCCTGCTTATTGGAAGTCGCTTGTCCTCTCAATTGCTGTGTCCGCTCGCTTGGAGTGACGATGAAATATCGCAGGTTGTTTCCTCGAAAGAATGTCTGCAGCTTCACGGGTCGCCAATGTTTCCCCTCTATACCCCTGCGTTCATGTACGGTCACCCAATGCCTTTTCATGCGCTTCGTGGTCACGCTGAGGTACTTGCACCAATTACAAGCCACGCCATCTTCAACCGGTATGGATGGGATTGGCGGCTCCTGGGGTTCTGGAAGCATGAGGTCTTCAGGATCGACTAGGTCAAGAGTTTCGGCATAATCTAGCAATGCTCTCCGTTTGCCCCGGTAGACGTGATGTAGATCTTTCATATGACGTGAGAGGGCCGATGGAGGAACAGCATATCGACAGACTACGCATCTGACAACTCGGTATTCGGGGAGGTAGTCGAGCATTTGCTGCGCAAGAGGCATCGAAGCGGCCGACGCATCTTGCGGCGGTTCCGCAGGGGATGGTGAAGCTGGTGGCGATTGTTGGCGCTGGCGCTGGCGCTGCGGTATTATTGGGATACTCCATTCGGAGAAAGACATCAGGGAGGTGGGGACGTTCGCTTGTCTGTCAATCAACAGATCAACTCGGGCTCGAGTTCGCCTTCATCATAGACGGGGACATTCCAGGCTGGTGGGTTCACAATGGGAATAATGACGACAGCGACAGATGTGCGACGAGGAGTAGGGGGCTTCTTCATTTTAATTGGATCCATGGCATGTCTAATGAAAGCCGAATCGTACATATGGGGTAGTAGTTGCGAAAGGTAGGTGGTATTTCGATGCCAAGTGGGGGCTCTTGGGGGGTCCTCTCAGGAACGAACCACCAAAACATGAAACAGAAACAATTGCCGGGTCCGGCAAACAGACCACACCACACTAAAATGGCTATCATCTAGAATATGTTCGATACCTACGAATCTTACCTTACACATACAACCCACGCCAAGGTACCGAGGTAAGATACCTTAATTAGATAAGCTACGGACTACTCCGGGCTGAGCACTCATTCTTTAAATAGACAGCATATTTAGAAACATAAAAGCCTTTCGTGATTCCTGTCTATCGGAGGCGTTTTTATCCAACCACTCAGAGCACGATAGCTATTTACTCTTTGATGCCAACACGCCAGCCCACCCGCATGAGCGTTTCACACTTCTCCTCTGTGGAGTTCCTGACTAAATCCTGATCTAAAACAATCTCGCCTCTGGGAAACAAAACAATGACCGTGCTTCCGCCATAGTAGAAAGCCCCAAGGCACTGACCTCTCCTCACCGTCGTACCCGGCTGATCGACACCTCCTACGTACTTGATGGACCCTACCAGCATCGCACCGACCGCGATGACAGCGATCGGTGAGCCTGTCGAGGAACGCTTAAGCATCATGACAGACCTCTTGTTTTCGCAGAAAACGTCGAGAGTACCTGGCTCGTTGATGGCTTGTGGGTTGACAGTGTAATAGGCGCCCGGGATATCATTGATAGCTACTACTTCCCCCGAAACTGGCGCATGCCAGCGGTGATAATCCTGTGGTGCTAGACGTGCAATGACAATGGACCCTCCATCGAACTTTTGAGCGACTTCTTCATCACCTAGAAGTTTGGCAACCGAGAAGCCCTTGCCTTTGATCCAGTACTCCGTAGCGAGATCAATAGTTTGATAGGCAGTAAGACGACAGTCAGCGGGACTGGAAGCCACCAATTCATTCCCCGGCTCCGCAATCGGCCGCGCTGATTCCTTTATTTCACGAGCGAAGAACTCGTTGAACGTGGCATACGAATTTGGATCTGGCTTTACCATCTCTACTAGCGAGTCTTGCAGGTTGAAGCCTTGGATAAAAGGTTCGATGTGGCCCTTGCTTTCTGGAGTGTCATACTCACGGCCCATCTTCTCACTCTTGTCCTTGAGGAGTTTGAGGGTCTCATTCCAATGGAGAGCTTTCTCCTGTTCATTACCGTAGTACAATCTATAACGTCGTCAGCCCGGAAAGCTGTTCGCTCCGGCAGGTCAATCTCTAGTGCGTACAGATGCATTCCCAAACGCACGTAAATGCTCATAGCTTCGAAACTCTTTTCACTAGTTTGTCTATCAATCACGTAGTTGCCCATATGGAATCGGGCTTCCATGTTATCAAGATGCTTCTCAGGAATGATTTTTGCAAGCCATGCATGAGCCGATTCATGGTTTGCGGGACGATGCAGGTGCGATTGCGGTAAGTCAGGATGGTTCTCTGCTGCATTCGTAATTGAGTCGAGAGCTGCTGCGCTAGCTTTAAAGCCTGCTTGAGTATCCGCCATTTTCTTTGACGGTCAGTCTGTATAGACAGCGAACAATGTGGGTTGTGTTGGCTTCGAAGGAGTCGGTGGGGTCCAGGGCATATAACTTGGCAAAACTTGGCAGTAGCGCCTACCCCCTAGTGGGCATCCCCGCTGTTGCATAATCTAGATTTGCTCCACACAAGCCTCTGTGCATGACCGAATGGTATGACGTGATACTAAATACTTCCCACTATGCACGAATCATCTCAACACAAACATATCTTGTAATCAGCGAATTCAGCAATGATTTCGGGTTTACTCCATGGCCGTGTTTTGCATTTGGAAGGCTACCACTCGACAGCTAGAAGGCCAGGGCAGATGGTATCAAGTAGGCAGGTGGAAAAGCTAAAACGGTCTTCTATGCCTACTGACAAACAATGTCTTGACGCATTCCTATGAGAGACAGGGAAGCCTGCTCTACGCATTTGTGCCTGAAATCTGACCCCAGATACTCATGACTTAGCCCTCCAATGACTCAATACAGCATCCTTTCCTCTCCTGGTCCATCGGATCGGGAGTTGCTCTGCTTTATCAGCTTCCAAGCCAACGCAAACATCTATCTCGCATGTGCTCAGCACGAGTGTTCTCACACCCTCGACGTTGCGCTGTCTTGCCGGTGGTCCAAGCGCTTCCTTAAGTTTCCTGTCGTGAGGCTACATACCGTCGCTGGTAAGTTTTCTATAACCCTAATCGTCTACCTGATTGTATTTCCTCCGCAAAATAAAACTAGGAATTGCAGAGATGGACAACGGTGTGTGATTACGTGCATCTTAAAAGCCCCACTACAGAGATCTCCGTGGACCTTGTGATGGTGCTACATTTGTTTTGCGATTTGCATTTTACTTACCCAGAAAGGCCCATCATCAAGATACTGGCGCTGCACGCATATCATGTTGCTCAACCTTGATTCACGTGGTGCTCTCCAACTCTTATGGACCGAGCAATCGGTGATGTTCCGCAAAACACTCTGACTTATATTAGCGATACGGGTTATCTCAGACTTATTGGCCTTCGCAATGCATTACACTCACTGGTTCAGGCGGAACTTCATTGTCTGAAAGGAATTAACATTATTCAGCTACACCAAAATCTTGTTATGCCTGGCGTTAGTGCTCCCAAAACCTTCTGGGCACCTTCAATGATCTTTCTCTCTAGTACCACTTTCCTATTGCCCTCTAAACTAGTCAACTCATATCATAGCCGTACTACTTTACTTTACTATCTCATCATTCACGTGGCTTCACTCTTCAAAAGGGAATTGACACAGCTGTTTTCCCTCTTGTCTTTATACATAGAATCGATCAATCTCAAGTCCTCGCTACTACCTACTCTTCAACCTTGCCTACCACCACATACCGTCCATGTGTTATACTAATAAAGTGCACATCGATATTTGGTATGGATGCCAAACCTTACCTTACATTTGAACACTAGTCAAATCCAAAAGATTAGCCTGGTGGACTAATATCCATCAATTGCCCGTTTGCGCCAAATGCAAAACGTCTTTACTGAATAACACTATGATTACCCATGAAACCTATCAGCGGGCGGGTGTGCCAACATCTATACTTGGCTGCTATTATACATCCTGGCGAAGACCTCAGCTCAGAACGATTCTTGACCATTACGCCGAACCGTACTCGAGAGGGGCCTCGAAGCTTGATTTGATGAAGGCACTCCATGTGCTATCCCAACGCCAACCAATTACCCGCCGGGATAAGTCTCGTATATTGAATCCCAGATCTGCGCCGCTGGAACTGAGTAATGTCGATGCTTCCTCGCCAACCAATGAGAATGCGCCAGCTCCGGACCACGTTTGCACAGTATGCTTGGAAAGCTTTGAAGCGCACGAATTCCCTGAGCGAAGGATGACGTTCGCTTGTGACCACGAACCCACTCTATGCCGATCGTGCCTGGTTACCTCAATATCGACGCAATTGTCCAGCAAAATATGGGATCATATCAATTGTCCGGACTGTGGTGCAGGTTTTGAACATCAAGACATTAAAGACTTTGCAGATGATGAGACGTTCCAAAGGTGACCCCAGGCATCTTATCTAGAGACTAAGACCACTGCTAATCTGAAGACGGCAGATATGACCATCTTGCTTTGCAGTCCTGCCTCAATAGCAGCCATCTCCAACGCTGCCGCATGCCTGGCTGTGATTACGGTCAGGATTGTTTTACGGACGAAGATAGCTTCATGACATGTCCGAAATGTAGCGGGAGGACATGTATCGCATGCGACACTGTTCTCCATTCAGGCATGTCGTGTGCCGAGAACGCTGCCCAACGCGCTGCGGATGAGTTACGCAGTGCACAAGAACTTGCTTCGACGCAATATCTGAGTGAGGAAACCAAAAATTGTCCTGGTTGTGGCGCGCACTCAACGAAAGTATCTGGCTGCGATCATATTACCTGTATGTCATAATTGCTTCACTGCTTGAATTCGTGAGCTAAGGGGTTCTCTTCTCATCTTCTAGGTCACCGTTGTCGCCACCAGTACTGCTGGATATGCCTTGCTAATTATGCGCTTATTACAAAAGACGGCAACACCCAACATCGCATTGACTGCAAATACCACACCATCAACATAACTTAGCATGACTGGTTAAATTCTTAACTGTCACGAAGACTATGCGGCCTAAGATAGGCCAAAGTTCTCGTTTTAAGGCCCATCGTACCGAGTCTGTGCTCGACTATTGGACATCCGAAGCACCAGGGCGAAAGATGTTGAGGTGGCAAATTCCAAACTTTGCTTCTCTAGCGATATATTTCATACATGTTATGGATTGCAGATGCTTTCAATTAGATGCGAGCGGCTTTATATCATTCAGCGTTTCGCAGTCGCTGACAGAAAATTTTGATCCGCGTAAGGCCATGGTGGACAATAATCTAGACGGAGGAAAGAATTTTGCGGAGTGTTCTTTCTGCAACACGATCTTGCGCGTCATTACGCAAAATAGAGGTTATCTGATATCATTAATTCATAGAAATCATTTCACTTTGCAAATTAATATTGAACGGAATGAAGAGCGAGAATGCTTGTCAAAATGTGTTTTCTATGGTGACTCCATAGCAATGCACTCTTGTCTGGTCCCTGGCCTAAGACGTTGCAACTCAATACGGGCACATACAGCAAAGGACGATGTTTTCCTTGAACACTATTCGTGGATTTGCAGGGCTCTATGGATAACTTCGAAAGACTGCATAGCGTCAAGCGAAAAGACGCATCCGGGATACTGGTCAAAGGAAGTACGACACAGGATAATCAAACGCAATGCATACAGTGAAGATGAGAGCCAATCAACACTTGTAGTTGGACGTGCACGATTGAGGGGAAAGGTAGGCAGCAATCAAGTGTGGTGCCGCTATTGGCAAATGATGATAGGCCAGCAATTGATAGCTGCTCCCCATGACCTCCGAGTAGTGGCAGTGGGAGATAATCCGTGAGTGCATTTACTCTCCAACTTTCGTTGCTTTGTGTATGCTTTGATAATGACTTGTATTCTTTGCAAGAGGTAAAGATCGTACTCGCAATCATATCATAGCATACAATGAGTATCACCCCTCTCCACTCCACTCCTCTCCTCTTTTCAAAAACGGCACTTCCATTGGTGTGTACCACTGTACATGATCTCCTTCCGTCTCTCAGCCTCTACGATCCGCTACATGCGTCGACGCAGCCATTGATGATCAAATTCTCTATTCCATGTGACCTTTGTACCCAGCTGGCTCTTTTTCCAAGTAGAGCGACGATCTTCTCATAAAAAGGCGTTCTTTAGCTCTCTTGTTGAAATCCCGGCCCAGAACAGCACACACGTCCACAGCAAACTCGGGGACTGACATGAGGCGGTTGCGACGCCTTTCGTCATCAAACCAGTCCGGCCAAAAGCCCCAAACAAACCAATCCACCAAAAGTCTACGCAAGGGAGCCGTAGACGGAGTATTCTCGTAGACAAACTTGACGTCAGAAATTCGGGGGTGACTGTACCATCGTCGCAGGGGGGGTTTGGAGTGTTTTCTTCGTCCAGACTCCAACAAAGAGAGAACACGCTTGCAAGTTTGATTCTTGACTTTGACGATGTCATACTTGTCTGCAAGGACATAGAGACGGAGTAATACCCCTGTTTCATCGATTTTGCCGACTCTGCTTTTCAGGGCGTAGAGGCAATGAATCATGGTGCCCATAATGGTAGCATCGTCATCTGGAAGATTGATTGACCGCTCATGACTCTCTTTGAATCTCGAATTGAAGGCGGCTTTGAAAACAGGCGAAGCTTCAAAAAGCACGTTTTCTTGGACCGAGATCTCTTTCTTCTCTCTTCCCACCACAAGCAGGACCATTTCCATGTCAGAGAATCTGCATCTCATAAGCATTGGACACTCAACCAAGTATCTGAGTTTATCAGGAACTTACTTGCGCTTGATTCCTTTTGTCCTTGCCATTTTGCTAATCCCGTGGGTTGTTGAAAGATAGGTTGAGGAATCAAAAATGAGGTGAGCGTAAGAACATCATAAACAAGTTGATTATATAAGCGAATGATGTAGTGAATGAATGACTGTGTAGCTGCATGAATTCCAAATCTCTAGTGGGCAGGGTAAACACTGGGTGGAACGTTACCACAGCGAATGAGATAGGTATTTTTGGTGAACGTGTCGAGGCTTGTAGTTCTCAAAGTTGCTTACTTGACTAATATGCAAGCTGTAGCCTTAACTGTCTTCAACACCCATCCCATGCCTCCACGAGCTTCTCCTATTTCTACCTGCCAGATAGCATCTGAACCGAAATAAGTCTGAAACGCACCCTGACAAATGAGCTCCGCTGCTCTTGCTCCGTTGCTTTCTGCGCCTGACAAATTACAGAGGAGTCTCAACCGAGTGTGCACGATCAATAGGACACCTGAGGCTTGTTGTGTCATCGTATACGCAATGGCCTGTCCCGGATGGTTCGAAAATCTGCCGGTGCAGTATGGACTTCTTTTCAGACCCTGCTTCTCTTCGGAGCGTCTTCATAGTAACTGGAGGGCTCGGAGGAAAATGGACTTTTCAGGTTCGGATCTTGCACTCTCCGCCTCATAGCTATGGCGAGGTCGGCCGCGAACTTTGGAATATCTTCGAGAATCGCAGGAGTGCCACTGAGCGTATACCAATCATATTTGACATGCCAGGCGTACCATCCGACGATCAGCTTTCGTAGAGACGACGTTTCGGTGGTGTTATCGTAGATATGCGCAACCACCAGCGGTTGAGGTGCCCTTCCGGCTGTCATCCGTAGCGCAAATAGCTCGTCGATGATCGAATTCTTCAAAAGCCCAACATCGAACTTATCCGCAAACGTGTTCAATCTCGCTAGCTGCCAGCAGCACTCATGCCAAGTCTCCAAGCAGGCACCTTTGGTAAGATCTAAGGATTCGAAATACAACCATTGCATGAAGCGCTCCACAGTTTCTGGATCATCCTCTGGGAGAGCCATGCGGTGCTCACTCGATTCTCGGCATGCCCCAGAGAAGGCAGCTTTAAAGACAGGGGAATATTTGAACAAGAGTTCTTGATGCACATGAAAAGTGTGTTTGGCGGGACCAACATCTAGTGTCACAATTGGGTTGTTCTGAAACTTAGTGGAGTCTGGGTCGTCCATGATGATGCTGTGTGAAAAGAGAAGTTTGAGTAGAATTTAAGTATTGGCGAGGACACACTGGCGGGAGCTAAATTCCAGTCACATAAGCTTTGGAGGGCTGGAAGCGCGGTACAGAGTACAGAAAGTGACAGTTGAGTATTCACACGAAAGTGGGGAGAGCGGTTTCGAGCGAAATGAATGCTAATTGTATGCTCTGAGACCGCGGCAATGGGAGATCAATCCACCAATCAAATCGGATCAATCTTGCACATGTTTTAACCCAATGTTATCTAACATTCTTTCCGTCGAATTTTGAGCCTTCCCTTACCATTCATGAACCTTCTTCTCCACGCTTTATTGCAAGTGCAAACCCTGCCGTGACTGCTGTTGCTTGTCAGCTTTAGGTTCTATAGTTCTATTGAAGTTTTGACATACCAAATGACACGTCTTGAAGAGCGGCTTTGGTGACGGCAAGTTCTCGACTATGTTCCCTATTTCATCCCAGACGCCCCCATAGAAAGCTAGACCAATGGATGGTCCTCGTTTGGATCTTCCTGGCTGACAATCTCGTGATAAACGGATGCTTTGCCTTTGAACGGATCTCCTTTGCCAGAGAGTTTCTGCGCCATAGCGAGTACAATATCTGCAGCAAAACCCGGGATGCTGTCAAGACAGTCCCTGGCAACAGCCTCACCGTACCAACCGTAGGGAAAGTCCCAGCAATATGCAGCCGCCAGCAGGTCTCGCAGAGCACAACGCCTCGAGCTGTTGGTATAGACATATTCGACCAACTGTAGGGAAGGCGAAGTTTTGGCATCGCTGAATATTGCGAAGAATTTGTCCACAACGTCATTGCGAAGAGTGACAATGTCATATTTATCGGCCAGCGCATTAAGTCTCGCTAGCTGCCAGGATCTAGCATCACAATGTTCTTGCGAGCCGTAGTCGTCAACTTCGTAGCATTTAGTGTAAAGCCACTGTACCAGCCGATTGACTGAACCGACGTCTTCATCCGGGAGGTCCATTGAGAGTTCGGATGATTCTTTGAATTTTCCAGCAAAGGCAGCTTTGAATACTGGCGATGCATTGCAGAGGAGATGCCGGTGGATGTAGAACAACTCTCGATCATTGCCAACGTAAAGAGTCACGACCGGTTCACCGTGAAATCTGTCCATAGTGAATGGTTTAGCTGTTGAAGAGATGGTGGGATCTTCACACTCACTTCAGATACGACGACCCAGGTTCCATAGTCAGTCAAGCTTCCACGTTGTATGAGCGAGTGTGTTTTCTTGGATTGGCTGTCGATGCTTCGAAAGGGCACTTGCAGTGAGTTGCGATCGAGTCTGAGATATGTGTAATGAGAGCTCAGGTGATGACAATATCGTGGAGCTTGCGCGTTAAACTTGATGAGAAAATGGATACGGAAGCGGAAAGAAGCGGTTGGATTTCAGTGGGACGAGGTCATCTTGTGATGTTGCCTTGATTAGGGAAATTGTAAAACTGTGTTGAACATTATTACTTTTGAATAAGGGGTTGCCACCAAGCAATCTATTAATTATCACTACAATATCCCTCCTCATCGTCACTATCTATGCCTTGCGATTGTAGGTCCTCGTGATGTACCCGTTTTGACCTAAAGGGACACCGGCGACTCGGGAATGCACTTTTTTGTCCCAGGGCTATTGCTAAATCCACTGAGAAGTCTTTAGAGACGCCTAGAAGATCATCTCGAGTCTCTTTATCGTTATACCACCTCATTGGTATTCCCCAAGTGTACCACTCGACCATCATCTTCCGAAAGTCTGACCTCTCGCTAGTATTTTCATATACGTATGCAACCACAGACATCCTAGGAGGGAATGGAGGGATCCTCCATCTTTCCATGTGTGGCTCTCTCATCCGACTGATAATGTTTTGCCTCAATGCATCGATTTGATATTTGTCTGCGAAGGTGTTGAGTCGAGCCAGCTGGTCGAATCGCTCGTTGGCATGTTCTTCACAGTCAAACGGTGATAAAGTGTAAGTCTTGGCGTAGAGCCACTGGACTAGCCGGTCAACAGAATCGACATCGTCATCGATGAGAACCATTGACCGTTTGTTGCCCTCTTCAAAGTGGCCTGTAGTGAATGCGGCCTCGAAGACGGAGGACGCGTTGCATAGGAGGTTGCGGTGCACATGATAGATCGCTCTTGAAACCCCGACAATGAGCGTGACAAGTTCGACGTTGCATAGTCTGTAATGGGCGAGAGCACGAGTCAGTCAACTTGCAACCGAAAATTCGTCGCGATGGTGCGAAATAAGACTAACTGTAGACCTTTTCGTGCCATGAGCCGCGCTGAGCCGCCGAATGTGGTCCGTGCCGCGTCAAAAAGACGATCAACGCGTCATAGGGAAGATGAATGTGCAAACAGAATCTTCAATTGAGAACTTGAACATTCTTGGAGTTGGCAATGGCTGAGAACTTATAGACTCGCAAGTATTGAGCTACTCCCTTAATCTCATTGAAAACACCTATAGTTGTCCGATTGATGAAGATCGAAAATACGCAGCTAATCCGCCGCCTCGTTTTTGCTTCACTTTCACTTTCTCGCGCGACGTTACCCGATTGGTACAGCCCGGGCGCCCGGTTTATAAGGGTAGGAATGACCCTCAAGCGCAAGGCTAGCGATGCAGGTACGGTTTCTAGGGCGCGACGCCGGATTGAGTCAATGACAGATTATTGTGACGCATCTCCGAGAACAGATGCAGCGGGGAGCATATTGTGGCCTGCCTCAGGCGAGGCGATAGAGGATGCCAGGAAATTTATACGAGCATGGTAGGTTTCCAGCTGAATCGGTAAATATCTGGCTCATAGAGGCGTCTTGGATGGCAGTGCGGACGCCCAAAGCAAAGTGCTCATCGTTCCAGATAAAGATGCAGACGGCCTGGATGCGGGAGTAATCTTACATAAAACACTCATTTCCCTGGGTTTATCTCCCGATTTGATTGATGTGCATCTTATTGGCAAAAACTCTACAGTACATGATGAAGTCGAAAGAGCCGCAATGCAGGGCAAAGATCCCAAATACATTATTGTCGTTGATCAAGGCAGCCGCGCGGCACCACCTATTATAGATGCTCCGGATACCCACTCTTTAATAATTGACCATCACCTTAGTGATGAATTTCCGATGAATGCTACGGTACCGCTTACACGACCCACACCCCCACGCATCGTGATGAACAGTTTGCTAATTTTGCAGGTCGTATCTGCATGCCACTACCCCCCTGTGGCGACGTCCGCCCTATTGACCTACGAGATTTGCAAGCCTCTGAATCCCGATATCTCAGCCTCGTGTGGTTATCTTTGCGCTATGGGAACGCATGGTGACCTGGGCAATACTTTGAAATGGAAGCCTCCCTTTCCGGACATGACGGAGGTTTTTAAGACGCATACCAAAAAGGCTATAAACGAAGCCGTGTCGCTGATAAACGCCCGTAAGTTAACGTGGGTGTCTTCGAAGATAAAGTGCTGATCGGGAGCAGCTAGGCGAACATCTAAGTTTGACGTCCTTTCAGCCTGGCAGGCCCTTCTCCAAGCGAAGAATCCGAAAGATATTCTCATGAATACAAGACTACTCAACGCTCGCGCTGAAATTAATGAGGAGGTCGAACGCCAGACGCACACGCCCCCCAAGTTCAGCAAGGACGGCAAAATTGCCGTTCTCCGTATAAATAGCGCAGCCCAAGTCCATGGGCCGATTGCTACAAGATGGGTGAGCGTTACATTACTCTTTACTCAACATCAATTGACTCATAATTTCCAGGCTGGCCACCTTAATTCGAAAGCGTTGGAAATAGTCATGGTAGCAAACTCAGGGTATCGCCCTGGATATGTCAATTTTTCCTGTCGTATTGCTCGCTGTGCGCGTTCTCGCGAACCTCCTGTCAACATCATAGCATCTCTAAAGGCAGCTGCTGACCTAGATACCGGCGATCTGATCGAAAGGATGGGGGAGAGTTTCGCTAGGGGACACAAGGAAGCGTCCGGGGGGATTGTTCCAGCAGCCGAATTTGAAGAGCTCATGGCCCTATTGAAAGTGGGAGAGAAGCCAGATCCGAAGCCTGACGATGCTGGTAAGGTAAGAAAGAAGCCGGACACAATACCGCAGAAGAACAACTTGATGAACTACTTTGCGAAGACCGGTTAAAGAACGCTTGATGGCTCTATATCTAAGGTACTCTGACGGACAAGCAGGTCAACCGGCCAGAGAAGACAAGACCAACCCCACGCATGATGACAAATAACTCTTCGGTCAGCGCCATCATCCGGTTGCAGTAGCAGAGCCCGTTAGCGCCGTTGAAGGGAAAATCCACATCCTCGGAGTACTGAGGCTGAGAAGGCAAAGCTCAAGGCGAGCGAGTTCTTATATATGAGGGTGGGTGGCATGGTCAATGTACCACTGCTAGCATTCTGACGGGGTGAGGTACCTGCATGGAGAGAATCTGCTTTTATGAGCATTTGCGCTTACACATCCACTGATGTCCGGTCACCGAGGTTGCCGAGCTGAATTTGCATTCTATTGTTCCTATTCATCAAGGCATTTTTTGATTACGAAGGCAGCTGGTCAGAAGCGTAAAGAAAATTCTGCGTGAAGGATTCGGGATTTGGCGGGGACTCCCGGGAAACGGTTCTTTGAGGGAATTCTGTCTACTTCGCTGGTAGCCAGCCACAGCTCAAGAACATAGACCCAATGACCCTCCAATCTGCATTTGCGGTTATATTATCTTTTATTTACTATGACGGCAGGTCCATCAGCGCTCCATAACTTCTGTGGGCTAGCGTCATACGTCTAGAGCATTGGTCTGCCAATAATACCTCGAGTCATAATGCCTCGAGTCATTTTCCATCGTCAGGGCTTACAGTGCCATCGGAGCACATGTATGGCATCGAATACTCTCCGCTCATCGCCGAAAGCTAGGTCACTTGCGACTAGCTCGACGAAGCTTGGGCTGTCAGTCTTCAAGCTATACATCAGCAACGGGCGTCGAGCCACACCTTGGTAGTCTGACAGCTCGCAGGGAACCTTATTGCTGCAGAGCCGTGGACCGTGACGCCAGTGTTCCTATCAAATGCTTTGCTAAGGGACCGAAGTACTCGACTAGTTTGGAAAAGTCAGTCTAGGGACTGTCAAATACTGAGTGTGGCAAAGGGCGGCTGGGCAATGTTGAAGAGCTTCCAGACCCGCTTATTGCTGTCTAACAGCAACTGTATGGAGGCTCCGGAGTGGAGAAGTCGCCACGCTCCTTTCTGCTTCTTCATCGTGCTCTCTGGTGACTTGGTGCAAATTTGCTAGCGGCAATGCACAGGAAAGCTTCATTGGCTGATATGCAAACTCTAATTGTGGCGAGAAGCATCGAATTTTCCTCTGGAAGCCTCGCGGGTCTCTCAGCCCACTTGACAGGACACTGACACAACCACCAAGAAGCTCATAGCTTCAAAGCTAAATCGAAAAGCGGGCCTCGACAAACCAGCTTCGTTCGAGAGGATCATGAACCCCACGAAACGGCTATAACTCCGCCTCTAACCGTCCCATGTACTCACACTGAGTCAGAATTCACCAATGATATCGCATACCAAGGGATAGGATGACTGCGGCTGAAGTTCACAACGCAAAAAAGGGCGTGTGACCTCAATATAGGGCTAAGGGATGGAAAGAGCCTCATATAACCCTCCAATGGTGGATTCCATCGGCCATAGAGTGTTTCTGTCTACCTCGTCGTTCTTACATTGACATGTTAATGACGGTCTGTGCTCTATCTTGAAGCAAGGGATCGAAGAGCCTCAGTGGTTCTGCCTACCTCGTTGCTAGAGAGGCGCAATGCGCAATTGAAAGATAGGCGTACAGCCATGAGTCCTTGGCATGTAATGATGATGGACGGTCCGTGCTCTATCTTGAAGCAAGGGATCGGAGAGCCTCAGGTGGAAACGACTGGCAACAAATTGCTCCTAGCTGACTCGAACGCCCTCTTTGGACGGGTTATTGACAATCTGGAATCTAGGGTACGGCCGGGGCAAATGGCACCGCTAGGAATTCGCTGGTTATTGAACTGCCACGGAAGCAGAGACCGATATTTATCACGTGCAAAAGGTGAACTCAAAGAACCAACTCGTTCTTCAACGCAAAGGATTGTGCAAGATCATCTATAATAAACATTTACAATAATATGGAATATATAGAATAACAATATAACGCCATCCCTAGACCCAAATCAACGAATATATTTCGATCCTGAATCGTCCCATATCACTCGACCACATGATGACATTCCTCGAGAGAAAAATCCCTCATATCCTGCGCTCCTAGATGCTTCGTCTCTTTCACGTAGTCCAACTTTGGGTTTTATATAGCCGAAAAAGAGGTATATACCCCCCATCCAAAACACCATTGCTCCAGCTCCTCTATCCAAATCGGAACCCCTATATCCAAGTAGAAGGTCGTCACGTCTAAAATCCTCTCTTCCCTCTCTTCTTGACTCCACCCCCCGTCTTCACCTCAAAAACCTCCCTATAATGGTCCTGCGCCCTCTTACAAATATTCTCCCTCCCCTTGAAATCCTTCAATGTATCCTTCAACTGGCACGCCATCTCCCTCATCTCATTCCACACCATCCTCTCCACATCGAAGCCAAACATCGCTCGCACACTCTCTTCTTTTCCCCACACGCGCACTCGTTTCTGCGTGCCTGGTTGGTATATAGCGTTCTCATCGAGCATGTGCGCGACGTTCATTTTAGGGACGTTGGCGTGCAGGAAGAAAGGGCGGGGTTTCGTCTTCTCTGTGGCGTTTTGATGGGCATATTCGTCCGCAGCATGCCACTGAACCATGGCGCCACCGTGGAATTTACTCTCGGAGTCGAAGTAGCCGATTGTGCCTACATTTTCCCGTACCCTATACCAAGAGTTTCCAAGCACGACTGCGCCAGCGAGGAAGGTCTCTTTGTCGCCTTGGCCCATGGCGCCTTGGCTGAGGAGAGGGTAGTAGTATTTTGGGCCAAAGACGTTGTAATATGCTGCTAGGAGGAGGGAGTCGAGGTGCTTCTTTTTTGAGATGACCATTTGCCCGGATTCACTAGATTTGGCAGGCAAATGCTTAGGGAATTCTTTCAAGCCGGCGATCTTGTAGAAGACAGGGTCTTCGGTTGCGACCCAGTAGTCTGCCCATGACAGGAAGCCTCGTGAGAGGAAAGGTTCGGTTTCAATAAGCTCGGCGGGGTCACGTAAGGCCATGCAGTCGCTATCCATGTAGAGGACTGTTTCAAATGTGGAGAAGAGGATGGCGAGCACCTTGAGCTGGAAGTGATCGACTGGGAAGGGGGCGTCCTTGCGCAGATGGTCTTCGATAACGAAACATTCTGCGTTCAGGGCTGGGAGAATTTCTTCGCAGATTTCGGGCTCGTACTCGGATTTTGATTTAAGGAAGACATGGACTGGGAGCGTTGATTTTGTCTTGCGTAGCATGCGAATGCCGACGAGGGCTGGTGGGAAGTATTGCCCTCCAGCTACGGTGACGATGCCTGTGCCAGAGAACAGGGATGGGACCTCCTTGTTTGTGGCATTGAAGCCTGGGTGGTTGACCAGTCTGCTGTGCGATTGTCGCAACGATTCGATATCATCCTCTGATATCCCAATGCTGAACGGACTTGGCTCCCTATCCCCAACTGCCTTGTCTGAGCCTGCTGTACTCGCTGCACGGGTTATTGTGATGGGCTTAATATTCGGCTGAGCCTTGTCAAACACCTTCGCCCATTTTGCCCAAAATTCTACTATCCGAGGCGGAGGAGGCGGGGCTTCGTGGGTGGGCGCTGTGATGATGGACAGCTTGTTGCGGCTGACTTGCTTTAGCCGACTCTCAAGGATAGAGACAGAGAAGAAGAGGGCAACGACGGCAATGAGGAGGGTGATGGAGCGTGTTGGGCGGACGAACATCTTGGGCACGACGCAGGGGAAAGCAGGATTGCCATAGATCAGAAGAGGTGTTCATATATACAATGCTGCAACACCACCAGTTCAGTTCAGGAGATATCCGCAGAAAGATTATCGGCCCTCTTGGCATTTCACGGCTAAGGGGCTGCGCTAGTGCTGGCCTCATAAACCTACCAGTAGCCAATTAAAACCGGACGGACTATTTATATCCAAGCAACAATACGGTGTTAGGTTTACATGCACCATAGCTCGGTCAAGATACACAGGCAAATATGGACCATTGATGAAGCAGTTATTCGTTTGAGCGGATTTCGCCGTCTATAGCCCTTTGTATTAGACCATATACCGCTGTTCATAGCACGACCATTTGCGTATCATGAAAACCTATCCATTACTGGCTGAGCCTATCACTACACTTCGATCAACTGTCTATTGCCTGCTTCCCTGGGATATTAATATACAATGCTGCACTCCATACAGATGCCCATAGCCATGCTAATATGTATCCATCGCTTGCCCATTCACCTCCATCTAGGAGCCTCGCAAGCCTAGCCTGCCAAAACTGAGCATCCACATTGCTTTATGTACAGTTATTGACACACATAGACCACGAGGCAGGTGTTGCTCCCTTTTCGCTGTTATCGACAGTCTCCAAGACTTGCAAACGCCGGTTCCCTCTCTTTGCTAGATGCGGTTGCTTGTCTCTCAATGCGAATGACCATTTTCGGTATGCGTGTCAGCTTCAGTAGCATTTGGTGCACAGCACTGACCACCCTTATCACAATCATCACCGCAATCTAAGAGGCAAGTCTCTGGCTCGCTCCGCAGACTACCCGCTTTGCTTGCTACCTTGCTTGAGGTTTTCTTTTTTGGCCGGCCACTGACCAAATCGGAGCCTTCGTTATCTGACGATAGCGACGAAGTATGTCGATGTTCGCTATCGAGACAGAACTCCGGCTGTATGGTAGAAGAGTGTATCCCGTGGCCATGGAGGCAGCGCCTTACTTGTCGTGCAAGTGCCATATAGCGAGCGGAACCCTCGCCTTTGAAATCAAATTCAACCTGCACATGTAGAGACGCGATCATTTTGACATCACTCAATTGCCAAACATGCAAATGGTGGCAGCTTAAAATACCAGGAAGTTCCTCGATGTCCTTTTTGATGTCGTCAATGCTGATATCTACTGGCGCGGCTTGGAGCAGTATGCGTGAGGCAGCCTTGCAGAGAGGGATGGCTGATGCTAGGATGACACCAGTGATAACGATAGAGATTGCTGGGTCTGCGTAGAATCTCCACGAATAATTGGTAAGCCAGATGAAGAGCGCAGAGCCGATGACGCCAATATTTCCTAGGGCATCGCCCATAACGTGGAGGAAGACTCCGCGCATATTGAGATCTCCATGAGATTGTCCCTTCTCCTTCGACTGGTTGTGTGTGTGCCCTGCATGCAACGATTCACGACGATGATGAGCTTTAGCTGAGCCATTGGTTTTCTTACGCCCAAGTAGTGGTGATGCCTCTGTGGGTCCTTGCTCCTCTTCCACGACCGCTTCTTCTTCTGTTTCTTCTCCTTCTGAGCCGCTGCCGCCTCCAGACTCAATGTCCTCCAGCCTACTTTCCCTGCTTGCCGCAATGATTTCATTTCTAAAGCTGGCAGGGTGTATGTGTAGGTCGTCGACGCTAGAAAACCGAGAGCGTGATCCCGCGCTGTTCTGGCGCCGACGGTGTCCGATGCTGTTGGCATGAGATCTTCGAACGGAAAGGGGCGAGGAGGTAGAATTCGCAGCAGTCGAACCATCCTCGTCATCCTTAGAGAATCCGTTAGAGCCTTGACCATTCGCCGATTGCTCTGATGATCCGATCTTCGAGGCTTTTCGCAGCTTCGAGGATTTTGGCCAGCCCGCTACCGTACTCTGAGGCAATACATCCGCGACATTGCCACCTTCATCTGCAACAGCTTGTGTATGTCCATCGGGACCCGCGTGACCTTCCTCTGCATCGACAAGAGTGTCTGATCCGCCGTGAGAATGGCCATTCCCACTGCCGTGACTGTGCCCATGTTCATGGAACAGGAAAAGGCCAAGGATGTTGGAAAGGAGACCAGCGAATCCGACCCCCAACACTAACTCAGGGTGTACAACAGTCTGAGGCTGCACGAAACGTTGGATCGCCTCTAGGAAGATGGACAGACAGAGGGCAACAAGGAAGACACCATTGATAAGAGCACCCAATGTTTCCGCACGTTGCCACTAGCATATTATCAGCCCCCCTCCGAGAAATAGTGATTGATGCATCCATACCCCATATGTGTACATACTTGTCGACTTCCCATGCGCCACGGTGACTGCCCAGAGGCCAACGCAAAGTGAAAGGACATCATTAAGCTATATGGAAGGAAGATTAGCCATCAGTCAACCTGGGCTAGATGAGCACGTAGAACGTACCATGTGAAAGGAGTCTGCAACAAGAGCAAGTGAATGTACACCATAGCCTAGGAGCCTGTCAACATTGCCATGGTGGCGTACTATGAGTATGGCACGGATCATGCTCACCAACTATCAGCTCTAACAAGAAGAAAGCCGAGTCTATGCCCAGGAGAATCCAGATCCTGGTTGTTTTAGATAATCCCATCGTGCAGAATGCTGCGTGCCCCTTGCCCTTTGAAGGGCTCTCACGACTTGGATAGCTTGCGCGGGCTTGCCTATGAGTCTCAACTTGTGGAAAATCTTGGGTTCTGAAGATGGGATGCAAAGGCCATAGTACTATCCGAGGGTGTTAGAAATATTGTGAGGTGTTGAGGGATCAGTTGCCGATGTCTTGCGATGACGATGGCTGGCCGACTTTCGCCTCTACTTCTAAGGTAGGACTAGAACTAATTTTTGGAGGCGACCTATTTCGGCCTTCGGAGCCCCTGACGCGAGACATTGCATGTACTCTAAAGTATGTAGAGAGCACTTTCTGTATTCCGAAAACCATCTGTCTCTAGATAAACTCTAGATCAACAGCCTCCATCACATGGAAGGTGCCACGCATCAAAGGCTGGAATGTTGTAAAGCTGGGTTGCCGCGCAACAAGCTTTTAATTTCAGAGGTCGCGCAAGTCTCCCGAGCCGACATTGGGTGTAAAAAACGTTTGTAACGTTCACACTTTCAGTTCGGAACCGTTCTAGACAACTCCTAGGAGAAAAGCCAATGGCGTCTAATCTGTCAGAGGTCCTACCGTTTTGCCCAGACAACAGCGAAAGGGAAGCTACTGAGCTCAATGACTACGAAAGCGATTACAATACTAGGTCTGCAGCACGTGAAACAAATTCTGGCCTTTTTGTTAGCAACGAGAACTATGCTCAGTCCTTTCGAAGGTCTACGGCTCTGTTTTGGGAACGGCAAGTCTCTGCAATTGTCCCACACGACTGCTGTAGAGATCATTTCGGTACGCTATCTCCGTTCCAGGGCAACGCAACTAAGTAACGAGACACTTTCGATACTACGGCCCATTGTGTGCATTTCTGTCTCTTTGCTATCCAGCTCTCCCTAGCCTCCTCCAATATGCTGCCAACAAGCACTGCATGTGTTTGTTTTTCCACACGTCTACTTACTGTTTCGTTTTATAGCACTGGAGCGGACTTTTCTTGGATATCTGAGAACCTCATTAGCTCTATCAATAATTGCAGTCATCATTGCTCAACTTTTCAGACTTGAGCATAGTGTAAAACCAAACAAGACCTTTGGTTTCTACACTTTGAGCATTCCTTTATCCTGTACTTGCATAAGTGCAGCCATAGTCATCCTACTATTAGGAACTTACAGGTTCTGGCGACAGCAAAACGCAATACTACGGGGTAAAGTGCATGCTGGAGGTTGGGAGGTAAACGCTATTGGTGTGACGGTGTTGATGGTTTGTGGTAAACGCTTGCCCACAGAACATTAGTGTCTGATATCCCTGACAGGTTACACTCGCACTCTTCGTGCTACTTGTTACAGTGGATATAACCAAGGATGTTGAGGGTCAGACGTGAAAGGTGAGTCTCCATGTCAAGCGGCCGCCCTTTTACTAAACATCGGTAATTAGTCGATAGTCTCTCGAATGGGTCCATTGCAATCGCTCAAAAGGTACGAGAATGTCGCACCAGGGTTTATATTAAATCAAGCAAGTCATCGAGCATTCTCTTTGGCCTGGGATATCAATAGAAGGAAGCAAAGCAAGGACCATAGATTTACCTGGCTGGCTTAGCGAGGCCACCACCAGGTCGGTTCCAAATGCCCGCTGCGAAATCTTCGGAGACAACGGACGCGTTTGCAGCTCAAGATGTTTGAATTCCTGTGGAGGTTAAGCTGGTAGAATGTGTCCGGAGATTTTCGTAGCTGCTGCTTCGTGCATGACAATCACCACACTAAAAGGTTTCCGGGAAGATCGAATGCTCAGTGCAAACCACGCTCTTGGAGTCTTAGGCGTGTCTAGCTCATATGCACATGCAGGTACGCGGGTTTGAGCTGCATAAGGCCAGGATACACCATCTTTCGCAAGGTTCATCTGGGAATAGCAGAAAAGGGGCAATTCCAAAAGCTCGGAAGGTTGACCTTGTGTATTTGCAATATGGTAGTTGAAGCTCAAAGCGCTATTCTCAATTGCTATTAGTACGTGAGGCTTCGAAAAATTAATGCATCAGTCGCCATTTCCGGCCATAAGTACAGGTGCTACCTACCAAAGCCGTTTGAATCCGAAAAAAAGCGTCGTACTCCGTTGAAGGTGATCATCGGTATGTGATGGCGTCTAGTTCTACGGCCGCAATGAGGAAACCTATAACACTTGAGCGCCAGCTGGCCATTCGCCTTGCTTTGTTAATTTGAAATCCTCACAACTTAATGTAAGCCGCCTCACCATGCCTTTCCTCCGTCTGCTCTCCATCTTCATCACGTTAGGTCTAGCATCTTTCGTGAGCTCGTATGCAATCACCAGTATCCCAGGTGGTGTAAACACAATCACGGGTCAACGGCCTTTCCGGCAGGAATTCTCTACTTTTAAGAACTCAGGTCCACCGTTTGACCTATACATCCTTTCTTTACAGAAGCTACAGCAACATAACCAGTCTGCTCTGCTCTCTTTCTACCAAGTCGCAGGCATGTATTCCAATGATTGGACGCCACCAGCCAAGTTAACACTTCGAATAGGTATCCATGGGCGTCCATACATTGCATGGGATGGGGTCCAAGGAGGTTACCAAGCAGGCTATTGTACCCATAGATCTATACTATTTCCCTCATGGCATCGACCGTACATGCTGCTCTTTGAAGTATAACTCTACCAATTCACCTGGGCTGACGAGTACTGCTAAAAAACTCCAGCAAATGTTGTGGAACAATGCCCAGCGGATTGCAGCAACCTACCCAGCAGCGCAGCGAAGTACGTATCAAGCAGCGGCGACATCTTTCCGGGTCCCTTACTGGGACTGGGCCATCAATGCCACGATGCCGGATCCTGTCAACGACCCGATGATCACTATCAACACCCCTCAAGGCACTCTATCTATGGTCAATCCCTTATACAACTATACTTTCCATCCACACCCATCTGCAACAGACTTTCCCCCAACTGATACTGTTGGTCGACTCGATTAATCCCCTGGTCGAGGCGGAAGATGCTAATCATGTCTAGCTAGCGCAATATAACAGCACCCTTCGTTATCCAAGTTTTGCAACAGGGGAGAGTCAACCCAATCTCGCTAATGCGCAACTCCAAGCCAATGCAGAGGCGTAAGCTCTAGCCGTGACTGCCTTTTGACGTTCAAGACAAGGCTGACCTTTTCAGTATTCAAGTCTTAACATACCAACTCATCGCTGATCAATCAAATTACGCCCCTTTCTCCAACACAGGGTACACAGATGGGCGGGGCGACTCATACAACAGCTTGGAGAATATGCACAATGCCATACATGCTTTTGTGGGCAATGGAGGCCATATGAGCATCATACCATATGCGGGATTTGATCCAATCTTTTGGCTCCACCACGCGTAAGTACTTGTGAAAAGAACTGGCGTAAGCTGTTTGACCTTTAGATACAGAAACGTCGACCGTCTCTTCGCCATTTGGCAAGCCATCTATCCAAATTCATATACTACTCCCGAAGTTAATGCTGAAGGCACGTTCACAATTGCGCCAGGCTCCAACGATACTGTCAGTTCTCGTACGTCACCTCCCTATCAGTATTCACCACTCCTCTATATGACTGCTGATCCCCCCAGCTCTGACTCCATTCCACTCTGACGGATACGGTACCCTCTACACCTCCACAACAGCCCGTTATACGCGAAATCTCGGCTACACATACCCAGAGGTAGTGGACTGGGGCGTAAATGCTACGCAATTGTCCTCAAATGTCAGGACCGCTCTCAATAACCTCTACAACCCCACTGGCAGTATCTCCACACGATCTATACCAGCTAAGCATTACAAGCGCAACAGTAATCTCACCGGACCGTACCTACATCCAAACGCAACGACATCAAACTCGTCGACCGGAGAATACCAATACTTCGTCAACATCCAAGTAGACATGTATTCACTCCCCCTTGCCCCCTCCCCCAACCTATCAACCACCTCGCTAACCCATTCTCTCACCATCTTAAACAGATCCGCCCTCCACCGCCCCTTCTTCATCCACTTCTTCCTCGGCCCCATCCCCACCAACCCCCTCACATGGCGCCACGCCCCCACCCTCATCGCCTCCCACTCAATCCTCTACTACCCTCCCTCCTCCACTACCACCACCACCAGCTCCACCCCAACAACATACGGCCAAATCCCCCTCAACCACGCCCTCAAGCGCATCAACATCCCTCCCACAACCGATCCGCACACCGTCGAACAGCTGCTAAAAAGCGAACTGAGCTGGCGCGTGCAAGATTTCGAAGATACGAGTGTTGATACGGGGAGTGTGAGGGGGTTGAAGGTGTTTGTGGTGGGGAGGGAGGTGTTGGAGAGGGCGTGGGGGGATAGGTTTCCTGTGCATGGGGGGTGGGTGAGGTTGAGGGGGGCGACGGAGGGGAAGGTTGGGGGGATGTGAGGAAGTTTCATATACGTTCAGTGGTGTTTGCGGATTGCTATGATGGAAAGGGTGGGTATAGGAGCCGGAATGCGATGGTGCTTGCAGTTTGCTATTGTGGAAGGGGAATGAAGGGGTGGGTGTATGAACCAGAATGCGATCAATGTAATGGCGGTGATAATGTGGGTAAGAGCGGCAGTTTCAAGCATGGCTAGTAATTTCAATAAGTTGATGCTTGAGTGATTACTTCAATTGCTTCACCCTGTGGGTCCCTAATGCTAGATTAACCCTCTTCTACTTAATCGAAAATCCAATTCCCCTTTTTGCCCCGTAGAACGCCTTTTCCCAGTCCTACTTTGAGGACCCGTTAATGCGTCCAAATTTTTTCCCGCCAATGCAAAAAACTCAAAGCCCAACAATGCAGAGAAGCACGCTCTCTCCTAATCTTACAAATGCTCTAAGCGGGGAATCCGAAAATGCAAATGCGTTGCTAATGTTTCAAAATGCCTCTCTGTCAGACTCCGTTTTACTCTGTACAGAACACTCATCTCTTCTTCTATTCAGAACAGTCCCCATCGCTTTTTACCCGCCTCGCCAGGCTTTCCGCTGCTTGTGTTCGGCTTGGATGCTGAGGAAGTGGATGATGCACCCGAAGCTGCAGCTGTAATGGCCGCCAATCTATGCTTGGCTCGCTCGTCGCCCGATTCTGCAGCTTTGACGTACCACCTGTTAGACTCCAAGGGGTCGCGGCGGCAGCCTATGCCCATTTCTGTGAAATAGCCTACTGCGTATTCTGCTTTGGGAAGGCCTAGCATGATTTGTTAGCAAGAGAAGGAGAAGGATAGCAGCATAGGAAGCTAACCGGTCTCAGCAGCTTTCTTAGCCCACTCATACGCTTCGTTCTCATCTTTCTCAAGGACTGGCTCCGCCCCTACCATATACCAAGCACAAAGCGCCATCATGGCGAGCGGATGCTCTTTTTCGGCCGCCCGTGTGTAGAAGTGCACGCTCAATGCTGGATCCTTTGGACAACTCAATTTGCCGTGTTCGTATGCATCCCCCAGTCTGTAATTAGCTTCTGCATGGCCAAGATCTGCTGATTGGGTGAAGAGTTGAGCGGCGTAGGCCTCATCCTGAAATATGTCGTCGCCGTAACCCGTCTCATGTAAGATACCCAGCTCGTAGGGTGCGGAGTTGTATTGAAAATCCGCGGACTCAGCGGCTCGTTTGAGCCATTTCACACCCTCACGATAGCGGTTGCCAAGGCCCATGTCGCCAGTTAGACAAGCTCTACCTAGACGAGCCATAGCCCCTGGATGATTCTTGGATGCTGCCTGGCGGTAGAATTGAACGGCTTTGGTGAGGTCCTTCCGGCAGCCCCAACCGAACTCATAGCATAACGCTGCTCGGTAACCCGCCTCAGCATGACCATGCTTGCTCGCCGCGACGAAAAGAGGGAATGCTCGGTCGTTGTCTTCGATGCCTTTATTGAACAGACCTGATGCGTAGCCGTCTGCTAGATAATATTGAGCAAAAGGGTAGCTTCGATCTGATAGCTTCTGGAGGATATGTCTTGCTTCACGCAACAACTCTACTGGTGAGGTAGAGGTCGTGCTGTCATGACCATCTCCATCTCGATTTGACCTCGGACTCGGCTGCCTTTCTATCTCATCTTCTTGGCCACTGGCAGCCATTTCCTGAGCAGTGTTGATCATGAATATCGCAAATTCATACTGTATTGTAGGATCATTTGTTTTCTTAACGTTGGCCCGGTACATTTCTAATGTCCTTTTGGTACTGAGTAGAGACGCATTTTGGCCAACAGCTGATCGAAGGTGCGAGTTGTCCAAGCTTGAGGGGGCGGGGGGAGGCTGAGGATATGGCACATTTAGAAGGTCAACATAAGACATAGGTCGAGAATCGGGCGAGAGTCTTGAGGGTGAAGGCGTACGGCCATACTGACCGGGAGAGCGTGCTCGACCAGCGACTCCAAGTTCAGAGCTTGACGAATAAGCCGAAGATGGCCGTGAGAGATTTGCACCCAGAGTTGCATTGGGAGCCAGATGCTGGCTTGAGGGCTTTGAGGACAGGAGCTGGGGCCCATCTGATGACCGTCGAACCTCGTTACCAGACTGAAGATTATTGTTGTCCGCCGAGCGCCTTCGATTGTCCGCTTCGAACAGTCGGTGATGATATTGCAGAGGTGGAGGAACTGGCTCGGCTTCAGGGGCGGTCCCAAGACTGGACCCGGATGCATGTCTGGAATTAGGCTCGCTGCTATTCATGAAGGAAATTTTGGCAGCTTGAGGCTCTTGTAAACGCTGAGGCACGTCCGTACTCAGCATCTGTCGGAAAGGCAAGGACTGCATGATTGGAGGGGGTCCGCTAGACTCCCGGGAGTGATCACCTTCGACCTGGTAATTTTGCAAAGGTTCCCAGTTCTCTGACTCCTGTGCAGGCTTCCTCATAAAGGCATCATCGCCGAATTCAAACGACGACTTCCGTATGGGAGCACTCCGTAAAGGAGCCTCAAATGTGTTTTGTATGGACGTCAGGACCGTTCCTTGTGATCTAGCTGCGGAGTTTCCCGTAGAAGATGTCAATGATCTTCTCTTTGGGGTCTGTGTAGGAGGACTCGACGGAGCTACCCTCAAAGGTGGATTCGAAGTATAGGAAGGGGGCTGGCTAGAAATCGGGGCCGGTGGTGTCCTTTCTCGACTGATAGGCGGTCGTCCAGGCCTTGAAAAATCCATAGCTGTGGGAGTAACCAAACCCACGGAGGCCCGAGAGTATCTCCAAGGTTTAAGGACAAATTCTGACCCTTCAGACAGCACTGGTCTCTTGCGAGGTGTGTTCTTTCTATTTTCAGCACCCAGGTGGTCGAACAGCTTTAGGCGACATGGAGGCTCAAAGGGTAGGGCTAGACGACCCGTGTATGGAGATTATTGGGTCTGTCTCGTATTGAAGGGCGCGGCCCTATAAAAAGTGCGAGAAATGCCGACGGGCCTAAGTCCGAGTGCTGGCCTCGTGTGTGGATGGAGGAGACACAGAAGGGACGAGGAATGTATCTTTTCAAAGGTATGGGTGACGTGATACCTTGCACCTAGTTAGCAGGGTCGGTAAAGCACGTGCGGCAAGCAGTCTAACGATGACACCACCTTTCAGAAGCCAGCAGAAGAATTAAGGAGTATGGCTTTGTCAACAAGAGGGCGCAGCCCAGACAACAGGGATCCTTCGCACAGCAATGGAGAGGTGAACGGAGCTCGTAAAGTGGTCAGCAATTGGATCTGTCAGGAAGCGAAGACAGCCAGGCAGGTTTCCCGACGCAGCCGTATGCCGACCTTGCATGGTGGGCTGCTGGACTACACGTGGAAAATGATAGGTGAAGCCCCGGGCCGGTAGAAGGTCAAAGACAATGGGGCCAAGGATCTACAGTTCAATTTTTTTTGACTTGATGAACTACTAAAGTACTTGCTGCATCACATACTTTACTAACACCATATAGCAAGAGGCAGCCATGCACCGCTGGTTATGCATCATCGATAGCTTCTCCTTTAATCTTTATATATTTTTTCAGGCCGGGCCGTTTGCTCATGGCCGTTGTAGAGAGATTAGCGAAATCTGTGGGTGAGGAGCCCGTATCCAGTAATCGGATAACCAGCCGACGCCCCAATAAACGCCGTATAAAGCTAAGTCGATCAGGGGTATATGCACTTCCTTAAGGCTTAGGCTCAGGGTTTGGTGGGGGGAAAGGGGTGTCTAATTGGGGGGGTCTAATGGGGGAGTTCTAATGGGTACCACTTGATGCATGAGCAACTTTTCGTTGTGTCGGGTACAGCAGTGCATGCTATACAACCTACACCGTACGTCAACCTTGAATGATCTGTCAACTCCTTTATTACGTAGACATGATGAGAGATGATATATAGTACACATAGAAGTGCCTTAATATTCAGGGTCAAACCAGCCTCAAGCAGGCTTCAGCTGGGCCATACTTCTAGGTGTGCCGGTGGTGGGAAAGTCCGCTCGGCTTAGTGGAGTAGCAGAATACACTACCACCCAGAAGACGCGGCCAGGCAGCGCCACTCCTAAATTTGGCTTGCTGGGCTGACTACCCGCATAGTAAAGTATTGCTTAGTCATCAAAGAATCGTAAACACCAACAAATCATTGAGAGCAATTCTCACATCAAGCTTGCATCAAAGATCGCTCACTCTCGTTTCTTGTTCCCAACTTTCTGCTACTGCGAACTTGACGTGCTTCGCAGCCTTAGATCATTCTTTCACTTTTGCAGGCTTTACACAATCTGAATCGCCGTCATTCTTTCGGTTCTTTGGCATCTTCTCCTTGTTATCCGCCTCCGGCCCCATCCTCTCTGAATTACGAGTATACACAGAAACAGCCAGCGGTCTGCACGAACAAATATACGGTCTAGATGTCCTTCTTTCAATAGCAGAATCCTCTGTCGCATTGTTTCCTCGCAGAGCAGACACTTGCTTGGAGAGTGTCCCGTTCCACTCCCTTTCTTCACCAAGCAACGACATTTCCCTTCACTGAAGGCTTTTACATATCCCGCTGTAAGTATAGATGTGCTAAATCATAAAAGCACGGATCTCTGACCACCGAGATCTATAAGAGCATGTCTTTACCGCCGCGACCAAGCGCCACCTCGCCCAAGCGGGAAGCCAGGGGCTCACCCTACCGAGATACTCCTCCATCACGACATCGTCGCCCACATGATATTGAGGCAGCTCCATATTCAGATACACCCCGGTCTCCACGGACCCCTTCACGAAAGCCCAAGCAGCAGGCTTACATGCAGCCGGAACCAGCATCCCCGTCCACACTACAGAACAATGAGCTGGATGGTGGTGCTGTGGGCGACATATCAAGGAAACGCAGCCTCATTCGCCCTGAACGAGGCCGTATTGATCGGGACCACCCCAATTATCATTATCGTCAGCATGCTCAGAATATGGAAGTATTCCCTTCTACCACGGGTAACGATCCGATTATAGAAGACCACGACGAGGGTGAAAATCTTTTACGAGATGAAATTGATATGAAACGGGAGGTTCCAAGTAGTTCGCCATCCGCAGAGACCCCGCCTCGTGGACGTACCAGGGAGCTGGCTCCCGTAGTCGGGAATGGTAATAAGCGCTTGGGGAGAAAGCTGCGACGAAAGGAGACAAAAGTACTTAGTGATGAAGAAAAAAGACGACGGAAGGAACTGGATGCGGTACGGCCACCGAGTTTGTGGAACTTCTACTGTGCTGTGATCACGTTCTGGTGCCCCGGTTGGATTCTCAAATGGTTCGGCAAGCCAGCAAAGGCCCAGCAAAGAGCTTGGAGGGAAAAGATGGGCCTCATCAGCCTCATCCTCTTAATCTGCGCTTTTGTGGGCTTCCTGACCTTCGGATTTACAGAAGCTGTTTGTGGCACACCTGGCCTCAGACTTAGGGTCAATCACGTGGATAGTGGCTACATGATCTTTCAAGGGAGTGCATATAATCTTGACAACTCTCAACATCCTGCTGCTCGTGGTATCTTGGCTGGGGCTAACGTTCTGTACGATCTGCCGGTAAAGTATGGTGGTATGGATGGGAGTTTCATGTTTCAGAATGTCAATGGGGCCTGCAAGGGTCTTATAACTCTTGCTCCTGGCTCTGACGTACCTACAAACTCAGCCGGGGACCTAGCTTGGTACTTCCCATGCAACCCGTTCAATCAAGACGGCTCCAGCAAGCCCAACGATACCATACCATACTATCTTGGCTATGCTTGTCATACCACTGTCAACGGCAGGAAGGCTTTCTACAATTTACGTGGCTCCGGCGAAGTCTTTTATACTTGGGAGGACGTGAAGAATTCAAGCCGAAACCTGATGGTATATTCTGGCAGTGTTTTGGATCTGGACCTCCTCAATTGGTTCAATACCAGTCAAGTTGTCGTTCCTCCACAATTCGACGCTATTAAGAGTAACCCTGCAGTAAGAGGCGTCGATGTCACACACGCTTTTCAATCCGGGCAGAACAAGCAAATCGGGCAGTGTTTGTCAGAAATAATTCGGGTTGGGTCGATTGATACTGACACAGTTGGATGCATTGCATCAAAGGTTGTCCTCTATGTGTCACTTGTCTTCATTCTTTCTATAGTCATGGCGAAATTCTTCTTGGCTCTCGCATTCCAATGGATTTTCAGTCGGCGCTTTGCGGCACCCAAATCTTCGATCGACAGCAAGAAGAGGAACGAACAGATCGAGGAGTGGAGCGACGACATCTACCGCGCTCCGCCAAGAATGACAGACTCGGGCGTTGCTCTTTCGGACAAGAGCAACAGCAAGCGTGGTAGCACCTTTCTCCCTACTACATCTCGGTTCACCAGCCCATATGCTTCTGCGGCAGTAAACAAAAGCCGTCCGGCACCCACTACGATGGCCAGTCAGAGCTCTACTGCGAGATTAATCCGACCAACTTCCATGTATCAACAGGGCACTGGCAGCGAACTGACGCTACCAAGCTATAATCCCACCACGAGACATAGCCTCGGTGGAAGCCGGACAAGTATGATGACGGCTTCGCAGAATCCAAGACTTTCAAGCATTATGGCGGATCTCGACGCTTCGGCGGGACCGCAAGGTTTCATACACGAGGCAGTCGTGCCTCAGCCGCCGCCTGAATGGGAACCGTTCGGTTATCCACTTGCGCATACCATCTGCCTTGTGACTGCATACTCCGAAGGCTATGAGGGCCTTCGAACCACTCTGGACTCAATCGCTATGACTGAATATCCTAATAGTCACAAAGTGATTTTGGTTGTTTGTGACGGATTGATCAAAGGTGCTGGGGAAGACCTCACTACACCAGAAATAGCACTCAGTATGATGGGAGACCATTCTATCTTGCCTGACGAAGTTCAAGCTTTTTCGTACGTCGCTGTAGCCAGTGGGTCGAAACGACATAATATGGCGAAGGTTTATTCTGGGTTCTACAGCTATGGAGAAGATTCTCGCCTGCCAGTAGACAAGCAGCAGCGAGTCCCTATGATGGTGGTCGTCAAATGTGGGACACCAGACGAAGCCAAGACTCGAAAACCAGGAAATCGTGGTAAAAGAGATAGCCAGATCATCCTCATGTCCTTCCTCCAAAAGGTTATGTTCGATGAAAGGATGACTGAATTGGAATTCGAAATGTACAATGGTCTCTGGAGGGTTACTGGCATTTCCCCAGACTTCTATGAGATCGTGCTCATGGTAGATGCCGACACTAAGGTCTTCCCAGATAGCCTGACACATATGGTTTCCGCTATGGTCAGGGATCCAGAGATTATGGGTCTTTGCGGAGAGACAAAAATAGCCAACAAGCGCGCTAGCTGGGTGTCGATGATCCAAGTGTTCGAATACTTCATCTCTCATCATCTGGCCAAATCCTTTGAATCCATATTTGGAGGTGTCACTTGTCTACCTGGCTGCTTTTGCATGTATCGTGTGAAGGCTCCGAAAGGCGGTCAGAATTATTGGGTACCCATTTTGGCAAACCCTGATGTGGTAGAACATTACTCAGAAAATGTGGTCGATACATTGCACAAGAAAAACCTACTTCTCCTGGGAGAGGACCGATACCTCTCGACATTGATGTTGAAGACCTTTCCCAAGCGAAAACAGGTCTTCGTTCCCCAGGCAGTGTGCAAGACTACTGTACCCGAACAGTTCTCTGTGCTACTGTCTCAACGTCGACGATGGATCAACAGTACCGTCCATAATCTCATGGAGCTTGTACTAGTCAGGGATCTATGCGGCACATTCTGCTTCAGCATGCAATTCGTCGTCTTCATTGAGCTTGTCGGCACGTTGGTCTTGCCTGCCGCCATTACATTCACCTTCTATGTCATCGTCATTTCCATTGTGAAGAAGCCAGTGCCTATAATACCGCTCGTTCTACTTGCCTTAATTCTCGGTTTACCTGCCGTCTTAATTGTCTTGACCGCGCACCGATGGTCCTACGTATTATGGATGTTAATATACCTCCTTTCGCTGCCTATCTGGAACTTTGTCCTCCCTACTTATGCCTACTGGAAATTCGACGACTTTAGCTGGGGTGATACGAGAAAGACAGCTGGAGAAAAGACTAAAAAGGCCGGTATTGAATATGAGGGCGAATTTGACAGTAGTAAGATTACAATGAAGAGATGGGTTGACTTCGAGAAAGGTAAAGTTACTTGCTCGCACCTGCAGGGATGTCTACTAATTTTTCTGCAGACCGACGCACAAAAGCACCAAGCAGCGGTTACTCACAACAACCCAGTACGCTTGGCTGGCCGTCACAGCACAGGGACTATGAGAAGCATCAAGGCTACGAGCAATACTCGGATATGTAATGACACGTTTCAAGCAAGGGTACCTGTCTATAGAAAAGCATGAATTAGGGTTATGCATTGACATGGTGTTTTGGAAATTGACGGCACTCATAACGTTGCATATTGGATAGGGTGCTAGACGAAAGAGGGTTGTCTAACGACTGACATCAACGTTGACTTTTTGGAGGCTTTTTGTACAGCATAGCATTGGAGAGGAGCGTCGGAGCATTGCGGATACGGGGCAGGATGGGCTAAGAGGACCACTTTAGACTTAGCTGTATAATTCAAGGCAACTGCCGGCAGATGTTGATTGGCCCTGTAACAAAGCACCTATAGCACACTGTCCCGTGTACTTGAATGTGGGCAGGTCTCCTATGTGCCGTTTACATCACACATCCTTGAAGTGGGGTCATAAAAGGTCGAAGGAAGCTGATTGGTGATGAAAATTTACCCCTCATCCGGGCAGGCAATACTCGAGAAGAATGATCTCTCACCAACCCACAAGGCTGCCATCCGCGTTATCAGCTCTCTTGAACCCATTATCAGCTATCGATAACCACCCTCTTCGTACAATGTGACCTGTGTTTTTTTGCGCTCCATTACACGGCGCTTTCTCTAGCCTCTTGCCCAATCTGTTAAAGTTCTCTTCAAGCTTGCCGACCTGCGACCTCCAATCGTCTTCTCCAGGAGCAAGAAATTCCTCATCGACACGTCACGCCATTCCCGACGCACGCACGCTTAAACGACCCTGCAGACACCCACCCTCTTCCTTCGACATCGGGGAATTAGAGTCTCGGCCGCCGCTCATCCAATACCTGCCTCCCTTACGCCACTGAAATTGATTACCTGCAGGGAGACGGTAGAACAAGATCTGATTTGGGATACTTGGCATTCTACGCAATCTCGATTCAGCAACGGTGATATGTGAGATAAGCCCAGACGCAGGGAGGGGTGGAATTGATATGCATAATTTATGTGGAGCTGCTATTTAGACCGTGGGGAAAACCAGAAGCTATATCCGACGCTTTCACAGTGGTACACATCCATCTTACATGGTCAGGAGAGGGAGCCTCCCACAAAGCAATATCGAGCCCCAACCTCGTCACCTGTCTCTGTTCGAACGATGGAGCTGTAACGGTTGCCTACCCTCTCTCCGGTACCGGTGTGTTGGAGCCCACGTTGCCACCCACCTTGTCCCACAGGAAGCTTGAACGCCCACGCGAGGATCAGTAACCACCTGCTCAAAAGATCTTGCCGTACTCAAGCCATCTCGCCTGCTGGTCAGGAAAGTTAGCCAAGGTTAGACCAGTACTACTGATACCATCCCAGCTCGGAACAAGAACCCCAAGGACATCCTGGCCTTTAATGCACTGATCCAGGCCAGCCGTTTCGCAGACACTCTTGCGTTTTGGTATCAGGCTATCCGTGCACGAAGAGTGCCAGGCAACTGTGGTGTCCATCCATCTCAGCATGCCTGGGGAATCCGACAGCCATACTGAAACGGAGAGCGAAGATGGCGGTGTTGCTCTGTCAAAATTCGGGTCCGATGCAATGGACCTAGACGACGAGTCTGCACCCACTTCCGCATCTCAATCGCCGCTTCAGTCTTTGGAAGAGTATGGGGATACAAATGGGACACCACCGCATGGGTTCTTCGAGAGCGCAAGCTCAATGGCGAATTCTGGTCTCCACTGGTCAATGATGGAAGCAAATCATAATGTGCATACACACCCTGGAGGTGCTCCAACTCTGCCGACGGATGGTTCGTTCGCCGAAGCGTTGCTTGGATCCGTGGGCCTCATACCGGGAGACTTTAACTTCCATGATGAGGAGGATGCTTTGGATCCTGCCAACCCATACCATCAACCTTTTGGTACGCAACAAGCATTTCCTCATTCGTTGGTTGATGCACCTGTTACGCCTGATGCAGACGAGGAACAGAATTCCTCGGCCATGCCTGCAGAAGGCACCACACAAAGCACACAGCATCACATGCTGGGAGGCTTTGCTCCCGCTCCCGCCAACATAGACGCTCAGTATGCTGGGCCAATCATGGCGCTACCTTCTTTAAATGACGTCTTCGGTTCAGACTTTCTCTCACAATCTGCGCCTGCTGCTGAAGCTGCAGCCATAATTCCTATAAATGAGTACCCTGCTGACTACTGGGAACAAAATGAAGATAACATGAAGAACTTCCGCTGCGACGAGTAAGTGCATGTTTCGAAATGATCTATCCCCAGGCCCACCGTCCTCAAAGGCTGAAGCATAGTAAAAGACCGTTATATCCCACATCTACGAATCACCAGAGAGTGACTGACTGAGATGCTCACAGATTCTTCAGCTTTTGGAAGCAAAAGTACACGGTTAGAACGGCTGATTACCCACCCATAAGCGATCTAGCAAGCAATTTATCGAAAGCGCAAAGGCCGAAGAAAATATCCGCTGGCGATCTTGAACACGAGCAGTGTGACTTTCAAGGCATTTATTGGTCAAGGTTTCAGACTACCAAGAAAGAGGCTCGAGAAGTCCGCAGAATGACATACAGGAATCATAGGAATGTTCTCCCTCCTGACCAGCCATTCGGAACACGAGCGTTTAAAGCCAACTTTCATCCAAATGTGATACCAAGCTCCGAAGAGTATTTTCGGTTTCAAGAGACGAACATGACCACTAGGCCTTACACAGCTCACTTCCAGCTACGTCACAATCTGGCTGCTAGCTCTAAGAATGCTCTATTCTACAGTCAAAGAGCATCAGATGACAACGATGATGATAGTGACCTTGAAATTTATAATGGAAGAAAGGTTATGTGCTTCAACTCGGAGGCAAATACAATTGAATGTGCTATGGATCTCACAAAGCCTACAGACAAAACCGCCCCTAGGTTGGAAAGATTAACAACCCTGGCTGCCAGTGATGGAGTACTGGTAGCTGGAGGACTCGAAGGGATATATGCAATCAAATCATTGTCAACAACTTTCGAAACGAAGCCCGTTACTGGTGTAATCACTGACAATGAGGATTGTAGTACAAACCATGTCCAAACTATGCTCGATCGTCGAAGTGGCTTGCCCCAGGCAGTCTTTGACTCGAATGACAGCACCATCCGTGTCTTGGATTGCCTTACAAATAAATTTGTGCAAGAACACTATTTTCCGTTTCGGGTCAATTGCTCGGTTACCAGTCCAGATGGACGGCTGCGGCTACTTGTGGGTGATGCTTGTTCCCCTATGATTACGGATGCAGAGACGGGAAAGCCACTTGCTAAACTGCCGGATCACGAGGACTTTGGCTTTAGTTGTGCATGGGCTCCAGATGGGATCACCATGGCCACAGGTCACCAGGACGGCCTCGTGCAGGTGTGGGACGCCCGAAAATTGACCAAGTCCATTCAGACTTTGCCAATGGAGATGGGTGGTTGTCGTGCCATGACATTTTCTCCTGCTGGTAGTGGCAAACGTGTGCTGATTCTAGCTGAGCCAGCCGACTTTGTTCACGTTGTTGACGCTCAGAGCTTCCAAAGCAAGCAGGAGATTGAATTTTTCGGTGAAATAGCAGGTATCTCCATGCCACCGGATGGCTCGCGCCTGTACATTGCCAATTGTGATCCTAAATACGGTGGTATTATGGAATTTGAAAGATCTTGGAGTGGCACCCGCTACACTAATGACTATCGACGACGGTTCCAATGCCGTGATGAAGAGCAATTGAACATGATGCACAGGATAATGCACCTAGACTATGGCGACAGCATCAATGACGGAAGCAAATTTGATGTACTGGACCGAAGGAGGGATGAGTTCAAAGTTGGGCGAAGCGAGGCAACCGACTGGCTTCCAGACGATGAACTAGAGCGCGAGGGCAAGATTGGCCCACGGGGGCCCCAGCTCGGGCACGATCTAGAGTTTGGAGACTTGGTCGTGTGAAGCACAAGGGCAAATGCTGGCTATGGGGATCATATGCATAGTCGGTGGACGAGCAGTCTTAAGGGGCTACTAGGGTGAGATGGGAGACGGCGCACCTGGTTGAAGCAAGCGATGGGGGGCATAAATGGGACAAGGGCAGAATATGTAACATGATTATGATGATACGAAGCATACGACGATGCGTCAGGCATCTTGCATCTGCATGGTAGGACGGATTAGGTGGCTTTTGGGGCCAAGCATCAAAGCGGCATTGGATGCACGGGCCCAATGGGGGCTTCTCATTTCCCGTTGACAGGTTTGATAGTATTGTATTACTGTACACAAGAAGTATGACAGTCTCTTTGTCGCATGCCAATATTTGGAGTATCAGGTGTGTGTCGGAGGTTTGAGGTGGTCAGCGCTATATATTCCATGCCACTTGTAGTGTGCTCGCAAGGCTCTGATCATGAAGATGGATCCTTAGGGGGGCGTTATGCTAACAGAGTCGGCTAGGTCTTGTTATGGTTAGGCATGCGAAAGAATTAAGAAGTGCAGGATATGATGGGCTGGATGCCTTAGTAGTAGAGTTCGGTAACCCGCAAAATGGATGATTTGCGCCGGCATGTGCAGTGTACTAAGTTCTAAGGTACGATAGTAAGGGATCACGCGAAGGAAGGTAACCGGCTAACCTTCCGACGACACCACCCTAAACCGCGCCAACCCCAAGTCAGCAAATCGCATCTCGGCCTTCAACAACTCTCGCCGTGTACCTGCATATATTGTGCCGGAATAGTTCCATAACAACCTCAATCTAATGTACGTCTGACGCACTATGAGATGACTGTGGACCGGGCAAAAGAAGGAGAGAGAGAGAGAGAGAGCCGCATGTTCGTCTATCTTGCGGGCTTTCTTTTTAAGGCGTGAAGCGGGCCTTTATGCTAGAGTGCAGGGGTGGAGAACAGCGCCAAAAGCTTTCCCAATCCGGCAAACTCTCATCTCCCACACTCCTCCCAACCGAAGACCAATGGGCAGCTGTCCTCATGACTGTCAAATATCCCCCGTGATGCTCTAATTTGGCTTCCTCTTTCTCTTACCTTGAGCTATGGCACAGCGAACATCGAACAACTAGTATACAACGCTCTCTGGGGTGGTGAGAATTGGCACCATATACATTCTTTTGCTCTCCTTGCTCTGCTCTCTCGAAGGGGAAATTGGCAACAAAGAAAATGATGCGATAACAACATCAACCACCAACTTCTCAATTGATACTTCTAATATATTCTACTCTCGTTAATGCTTAATCTAATACACACAATGAAGTCTGCAATCTACTTGGGTACTGCGATCGCCCTCCTTCGATTCGCTGCTGCTGTCCTTTCAAATCACGAACGTGGCGAATACCGCGGTCACGATCAGCTGGTGCTTGAAGATGATGACCAGGTGAACAAGACGGAGGGCGTTGGAATACTGGCAAAGATAGTTGGGACTGAGTCCGCGAAAAAGGTGGATAGTGCTGGCTCTTCCATAATACATAATGCTGCAATACCAGTCGAAACACCCCTCGACGCTGATAACGTCGCTACCTTCAAAGATCCCTCACCACCAAGTTCCTACCTCACACAAAAATACCGTTTCTCAGTCGGCTCCACCACGAACCAATGGGCCATAACATACACCCCATACAACGACGACCTGACTTGCAAAACAAAAGCCGCCATCAACGCTGACGTTGCCACCATAGCCAAAAAGGGGTTCACATCCATCCGCGTCTACGCAACCGACTGTTCCATACTCAAATACGTCGGCTCTGCAGCCGCATACCACAAGCTCAAACTCATTCTTGGCATCCACATCGACGACACAATCCTCATGCTTGCCCAACCCCAAATCAACGAAATAATAACCTGGGCGAACGGAAATTGGGATATTGTAGAAATGATCGTCGTCGGCAACGAAGCCATATTCAACGAATTCACCACCCCAAAACTCCTCGCAGAATTCATCACCTCGGCTCGCGACCATCTGCGGGAAGCAGGCTACTCCGGTCCCATCACCACCACCGAACCCATCGACATCCTCCACCACAACAAAGCCATTCTCTGCCCCGTCATTGACGTCGCAGCAGCGAATATCCATCCTTTCTTTCACGCGGATGTCAGTGCAGAAATAGCTGGCGACTACGTGATCTCCGAGCTGGAGCGGCTAGAAGAGATATGTCCCGGGATGCAAGCCGTGAATTTGGAGACAGGGTGGCCGAAGGTGGGCATAGCGAATGGAGTTGCGGTGCCGGGCGTGTTGGAGCAGTGGGTTGCTGTGGCGGGGATTCAGGAGACGGCGGGGGGGAGGAGCGTGTTTCTGGGGTTTGGGGATGATGGGTGGAAGGAGGAGGGGGAATTTGGGGTGGAGACGAGTTGGGGTTGTGCTCATATTTTTGGAGTGGAGTCATGATTGTTGAGGGAGTGTCTTATTGGATTATGATTTAAGGATGGGGTTGGTGTAAGGCGCTGATGGATGGATGGGGGATACGGAATTGTGAATACGGGATTGATTTATTAACTTCTTGGACATATCGTTATATATCTGGCGTCACCCAAAGCGTTTCTCAATCCTGCCTTGCCCAAAAAAGGGGTAAGACCTATCCAGGCATCCCCCAATTCCAATTGTAAAACATACGGTAATAAGTATGAGATCTTTAAATTTAAGGTCGCCGTTTAGATAGCTGTTCCAATATATCAAGCCAATATTAGTTAAAGCTGCAAGATGAATGCATCGAAGTATCTAAGTGGAACGCGTACCTGAATCCATCACCCCGCCAAAACCTGCGACCCCACCTCTCGGCATCGTCATTGCACAACCATCACCATTCCAACCCCTGCCTTTACATCAAACACCACCAATTCCTCCCTATACAATACAAAATCGCCCTCTTAAAGCACTCATCCAAATCAATCCCAATAATGTCCTACAACGACGACTCCTACGGTGGAGGAGGCGGCTATGGCAATCAGGGGGGCGAACGCTACAATCAAGGTGGCCGCGATGACTACGATAACCAGGGAGGAGGAGGAGGAGGAGGAGGAGGAGGAGGAGGAGGCAGAGGTTACGGTGGAGGACGTGACGAGTATGGCAATCAAGGAGGAGGAGGTGGAGGTGGTTACGGTGGAGGACGTGAGGAATATGGTAACCAAGGAGGAGGAGAAGGAGGGTACGGTGGAGGACGTGACGAATACGGCAACCAAGGAGGCGGCGGCGGTGGCTACGGCTCTGGTCGTCAAGAAGGCTACGGCAACCAAGGAGGAGGAGGAGGACGAAACGAATACGGCGGGGCCCCCTCCTACGGCGGCGGCCAACAAGGCGGCGGCGACTACATGGGCTCTCAAGGCGGCTCCCAATACAACCGCCCCGGCGGCCAAGGTCAAGGTCAATCCGGCTACGGTAACGACGACGACATGTCCTCCGCCCTCCACCACGCGCAACAACACAGCGGCCCCAGCGGCGACGAAGGCATGTTCCAAAACGCCCTGGGACATTTACAAGGGAACAAACAAAACATCGCCAACTCCGGCTTAGACGAAAACCAAGCCGTAAACGCCCATCAAGCCCTCTACGGCTCCGGCGGCGGCGGCGGCCAGGGTGGGGGACAGGCAAACCACAGCAGCGAAACCGTCGGCGCCGGCGCAGCAATGCAAGCCCTAAAAATGTTTACTGGAGGCGGCAGCAGTGGTGGCGGCGGCGGCGGCGGCGGCGGGGCGGGCATGGGAGCAGGCAGCCAGGGAGGAGGAGGAGGGCAGAACCAATTCATAGGCATGGCGATGGCGCAGGCGAGTAAGCTTTTTGATCAGCAGAGCGCGCAGGGGGGCTTGCAGCAGGGGGCGAGCAAGCAGAGTGCGATTCAGAGTGCGGGGGAGATGGCGCTGAAGATGTATATGAAGAGTGGAGGGGGAGGAGGGGGAGGGGGAATGGGCGGGTTGATGGGGATGGCGGGGAAGTTTTTGTGAGTGAGTGTTTGGAGGTGCGGTGATGATGAGGAGGGGGAAAGATGTTGGGGGGATAAGCATACATGCATACAATGATATGAATAAAAACGAAAGCATTTAGATGAGCTGAATACATGGACAGAATTATTATACACATATTTACTTAAACTTCTCATGTTCTTCATGCATCAGACGATGACAGCTAACTTTCAAACGTACATCTCCCCAGATGAAGGACTCCAACAAGCCTCGTCCCCAGAAGAAGCAAGAAAGGATATGACCTCTCGCCGTGCTGTATAGATTGATTAATCCAATAATTCGTTTTCAAAGGTCCTAATAGAAGTGTGTCTTATTACACATGTATATATTCTAACCAGCCAAGTCCATCTTCATGTACATGTACGCCAATTGGGACGTGGCAAAGACTGATGAATGACATCAGTAGCAATGAGAATGTGAGCAGATATTTATGTAGGGCAGCACAGCTGTTCAAGGACATCAAGATTCCAGCGTACTCGAATAGATTTCCACGCCAGTATGTCCAGATATGCGTGATGGAGCTGTAGAATATACTTTCTTGGAGTTTATACCATCGAATTCTTCTTCTTATTCTGCTCCTGCTCTTGTTCTTATTTAAGGGGCTGATGAGCATCCACAGATACTATACCCATTATCCCCCCCCCTATTTTTTTAACCCTCCTTATCCACCCCTAGCTGTCAACTCTTCAAACCCACAGAATATCGATATTATTTTATCAAACCCATCCTCCGCTTGCTACATCTCTCTTCTCGGTCCATTATTTGACTGCATCGTACATCTCCCAGACTTAGTATGATTGTTGTTGAACTGCCAGATAAGATGGTTGGAATAATACTACTGGGCATCGTTAGGACCCAGGACGATTATGCGAATGTGCTCAGCGCGGCGGGGAGATTCGCGTGGGGTGTAACGCTGGAAGAAGTGGGGATTAGGCGTGGTGGTGAGGGAGGTATAGTGACGTCTCTAGGAGGGGGATAGACTATGTGTAGTTAAGAAAGAAAGAATGATAGCGAGAGGTGAGCTTTTGTTGTTTATATTTGATGAGAACGCAGTAGGAGGATGCCATGGAAACTAGATACCTAGTTTTAGCACGAATCAGGCCTAGAAGGGAATTTAGCTTTTGGTACAAAACATCGACAATGCCTGAGGTACTCCGTATAAATGAAGCATGTTCTGGCACCACAAGTTCTAAGAGATCCAACGCCCATCACGGCTTTCTAGACAAGTTGGAAATTCATGATCCTCTCAGGCGAGATGAAGTCGATAGCAATGTGGTCCATGTTCCATCCGCGGACTTCCCATTCATATTCAGACGTCGCCAAGCTAGGAGAGGGTTGACCCAAGGCCAGTCTTTACCTAATTCTTGTTGCCGCTAGATTTTAGGAAGATAGGCACTCCAGCTATCTCAAAGCTTCGATACCTTCCGTCACCTTGATCAGAGACTCACGGGCGTGTATCAGAACCCTCACAAGTGGCCATGGTTCTTCTTTCAGCCTGTAGCTCGCGGTCCTCTTAGAATGCAACACCTGCTTGTCTCCATCGCTTAAGGTTCTTTTCAGACACGGATAAGTTGTGCTCGTGCTATGTTGGTTTTGATGGGCCAGGCTGCAGAAAACTCAAGATACGCCATCACCTAATCTTTATCTACATACCGCCTTCTGGTAGCAGGATGCTCACAATGAATGCCAGCTGGAGAGTATGAAGGAATCAGCGGAGGCAAGGACGCGCTTTAAACTTCTCGTGTGCTTACATTTAGTTCGATGGACTGTCAGAAGTGTCGTAAGTCTTAGGAATAACTCAGAGTGAAGCAAAATGCTTCTCCCAAACGACGCCTCCTTCACTCCTTCATCGCGCGGGGAAAGAGCCGCGGTGTGGCAATAACTTTATCTCTTTGTTCAACGTCAGCACCGTAGGCCGCGCCAATGTGTATACCAGAGATGATGGACTACTTATTCAGACATACTAATCAACGACTAGTGTCGCGAGTAGTTCTAATCACTCTACTCACCATATTCACCATATCTAGTATATTATTCTTACACCCTCGTCTACCTTCTAGCCCACAATTCACCTCTTACAGCTCGGCTTTATATTCTTTGCACCCTCTTCTACCTTCTAGCCCACAATCAACCTCTTACAACTCAGCCTTCGGACATTTAAACGAAACTTCCAGATCTTCTCGATATGCCATAGCATAAAATGTGAGCAAGAGCGATGAAGTGGCTGCCTGGCTCGATGAGACAATGAAGGAGCTGGGACCGCTGGATGGTGCAGCCAATATGGCAGGCGTGCTCGGTCGTTCCGGCTTCGAACGTGGTTTGATCAGGGATACAGAGGATGAGGCTTGGGATGTTGTCTTGAATACGAACTTGAAAGGCGTCTTCAATTGTGTTAGAGCCGAGTTGCAGAGGATGGGCGAGGGTGCTAGTATTGTCAATGCGGCGTCAGTTGCGGGATTGCAAGGTTGTGCATCGACCGTAGCTTATTGCGCCAGCAAGGTTCGTGGTCTCCTGTCATCTGTAGCATTCAATTGATGGTCTAATCTAGCACGGTGTCATTGGCATCACCAAGACTGCAGCTAGGGAGGAGGGTTCTAGGAATATCAGGGTCAATTGCATTGCACCGTGCGTTGTCGGAAAGCGTTCGAATTCCAATTGAACGTTCTGGCTGATTTTAAGAGGATATAGGGGACTCATCGATACACCTATGTCTCAAGGAGTAATCGCTGGTTTAGCAAGTGAAGACAGACTTGGTATAAACTCCTGCATTAAAAGGGCGGGCTCGCCGGATGAGGTGGCAAAGCTGATTGCATTCCTCTTGAGCGACGAAAGTTCATTTGTGACTGGCTCCTGTTATACAATCGATGGCGGAACGATGGCTTGAATGGCTGTTAATTCCAACGCTACTCTAGTAACAATGGGTATCTAGTGCAGTCAATACCATAATAGGTAAACGCTGCCTGTCCTTGACCGATCCTTACTCATACAAACTGTACTGTCAATCCGTACGGATGTCTGATGCACGCACTAACGTCTATTTCGGAACACCGTCCTCCTCATCGCTGCTGAGCAATCCTCTCCTTTCCCCGTCATTGCTGTCTTCATCATCATTACGCTTTCCCTTAGCTCTATACAGAATATAGTGTTGCACCATGAAAATGATATCGAAGAAGATCGACACATTCCCCAGTCCAAACTTGACGGGATTCCCCAGGATGCCGGACCAATCACCCTGCAAACTCGAATCGATGACCAACTGCGCAATGGACAAAATACCACCTGCAACGTCCAGCAGTATTTGCCCAATGCTCCAACCGACAGTCGATTTTCGCTTATAATTTGTCCACACCTGTGGCATGTATTTCACAACCGTCACGGCCAGCTTGACATACCCAATAGCGGAAATCTATGGTTATTCAGCCAACTTGTCCACACCCCCAGCGGATCGAACTACCCCACTCACCACATCAATCCAGGCCCACCCCTCAGGATCCCTCCCCCCATCCCTCCCCTTCACCAAAACCACCCCTATCACACAGCCCACCGCAACCAAACTCCCAACAACCAACCCCCAAACCCCCGTCCCTATCAACAATCTAAACCTCCTCTTCTCAAACCCCCACAATCGACTCCAAAACTGACTTAGCGTAATCGCGCTTATCAGCAACGCATGCACCGCGAACGCAACATCGTTCCCGCGGGTGGTATTCGGTGTGCCGTTGTGTCGGGCGCGGTATTGGTCGCGGATTAGCGTGGAGGAATAGAGGGTTGTGGTGGAGATGGTGTAGCAGGTGAAGCCGAGGACGTTGAGGAGCGGGAATGCGGGCGTGGTGCCGGTTGTGGAGCGGCGGAGGATATTGAGGTAGGGCTGGGGGTAGAAGGAGAGGGACCAGGCGAGGGTGCTGTGGGGGTTTTGTTAGGTTTGGGGAGCTCGAGGGGGTTTGGGGAGCGATCAGGAAGAGAGAGAGATACTATATCCAGCCGAAGAGTCTGCAAGTATTGAGATTAGTGAAGATCTTTGAAGTTGTTGAAGGGTTGATATTATACCCAGACAAAGCCTTGAGGAATTGTACTGTTACTGGATCGGTAATTGCAAGCTCCATAGAAGCCATGACTGGAGCGTGTATATGGGAATGCTACTAGAAGATAATTGTTCTGGGAAAGCTGAGGCTATCGAAGCATCATGTTGCATCTTGAACAGGTGATGCTGATGGCAGACACGAGACGCAAAGCAATCGATAAGGGTCTCGCCTTCCCTAAAATAGAGTGGCTGCAGCTAAGGTAGCTCAGGCACCAGCTTTAGGGTACAAGCCCCGCTAGAACAAACCCCGTGAATGAGCCCCACAGCCACGCCATTCCCTATGCCATAAATACTTTGTCCAAGTTACACCTTCGCTCTTTGAATCCTTCTTCCTCAGTTCACAACGTTCTTCCAACATGAAGAAACTCGGTCTCGGCAGAAAGAAAGACGACGGCGACGAAGACTCCAACCGCTCAGCTCTTTTCGGCGGCAGGAAAAGCAAGAGTCCCGCTCCACCAGCATCTTCAAACCCATATGCTGTGAACACGCCAGCAGATATATATAACCAAGCCAAAGCCAAAGCTGGAGTACCCGGATATGTAAATCGGCAACCGAGTCCAGCTCCTCCGTCAGCGCAACAAGGCGGCTACGGGCCCCCCCCACCAGCCCAACAGGGAGGGGGAGGTTCCGGGGGCAAGAATGGAGGCTACCCAGATGATAAGAAATCGAACCCTAATGGCAGTGATAACCAATCAGGTGGCTATGGAGGGATGGGAGAAGGATCACGAAATGGTGGTGGGTATGGGGCAGATCGATATGGTGCGCAGAGCGGTTATGGTGGGGATAGATATGGGTCCGGAGGAGCTCAATCAGAAGCTGGAGGCTCAAGATATGGTCCTGGGGGTTATGGCGGCTTAGGAAGGACAGCCAGCAATGCTGTTGATACTACGGATGATAATCGAGATGCCCTGTTCGGTGGAGCTAGGGAAAGAGTCCAGCAAAAAACACAACAGCAGATGGGCTACGGGGCACCTCCGCCTTATGAAGATGGACAATCGGGTGAGCAGCAGCCTGGTGGTTATGAAGGTAGTTCTGGACCTGGCTATGGGGCATATGGCGATCGGCAATTGACTGCTGAGGAGGAGGAAGAGGAAGATGTGCAGGCCACGAAGCAACAGATTCGGTTTATCAAGCAAGAGGATGTTTCTTCGACGAGAAATGCTTTACGGATTGCTGCGCAAGCTGAAGAGACGGGGATGAATACATTAGCTAGGATTGGAGCTCAAGGCGAGAGGATACACAAGTATGGAATCCGTACTAGCCATCCTATGGTTTTGACCATCTACTGACAACGAACTAGTACCGAAAAGAATCTCGACCTCACAGCAAACCACAATCGATCTGCCGAAGACAAAGCCAAGGAGCTCAAAACGCTAAACAGAAGCATGTTCGCAGTCCACGTCTCAAACCCCTTCACATCAGCCTCACGCCGTGAGAGACAGGATGCAGACGTACTGGAACGCCACCATATGGAGCGAGAAGCAAGAGAAGCTACTCGTCGAGCAGGCTATGAGACCAATCAACGAATGCAAACTACCTTCAAGGACATTGGGAAAACCGAACCGAATGCTGCTGCTAAGAAGCAGTCGAGCCTGGCTGAGCGAGCGAAGTATCAATTTGAAGCCGACTCCGAGGACGATGAGATGGAGAATGGTGCGCCGAAGTCATTTGCGTGCTGCAAGATCTGGCGCTGACTTTCTATAGAAATTGATTCGAATTTGGACGCACTCGGTGGTGCTGCATCCAGATTGAATGGACTGGCCAGAGCTACTGGCAAAGAGTGAGCCCCTTTTTGACCGATGTTTGTGGCGAGCGCTTCTGACGCTGTGATGCAGGGTGGATGAGCAGAATAGGATGTTGGAGAGAGTGAATGCCAAGGTGAGAATGACCATACCTCAGTGGAACAGAGACCAAAGCTGACTGTCCTTTCCAGAGCACCAAAGTCGATGACCAGGTATATATATACTCTTTTCTCGGCCCCTTTGACGGTATATCATGTACTAATGGTTCCCTCCAATAGATCGCTATGAACAGGGCACGGCTCGATCGCTTCCACTAATGTTTGCTTGGTATTTTGTCAGCATTTTCTGGCGTAAATGGAGCTCAGGATAATCATTCCTTGTCGTGGTGAAGGCTAAACTCACCATTGTGTCCGCGTTCCTGCGAGATCGTATAAAAATGATAATATAGATTTCATGAACCATCCGTCAAGTCTCATCGCCAAAACATCAGCTTGCGCAGCTTGCGCCCCAATTTCTTATACCATTTATTATCCAACCTCGCATCTTCCTCCTTCGCTCTTCTTATTTCCCATATCCCGAACACCACTGCCGCCAGCAGCGCCAAGCCTCCAAACATACCGCCAAGTATAGACCCAACATCTCCCCCAACAGTTAAACCATTACTTGGCCCCCCACTAGGTGTATTTGACCCCCTTGGGCGTAATTCGGCAACCGTGCGGGTGGCGTGGAGTAAGAGTGGTGTGGGGATTGGCATTGCGGAAGCCAGTGGGGCACGCGCATAGAAGTAGATTATATTTGAGATCTTAGCGCAAGATCTCACCAGAAATCATTTTGGTAGGCTCGCGACAAGAGATGAATAGTGCACGTTTATTGTCGATACAGGACGAATAGAGGTCTAGCCGGTGAAGACTACACATAGATGACTTGCGTAAGCGGCCAGGCAGACAGCCTTCAGCCTCATTGCTTGCATAAGCAGTCGCGATCCTTTCGGGTCGCCTTTCCGTAGGTAGGTAGTAGGGAGCTCATGGAGTAGGGGTGGGGAGATCCAGCCAATAAGATGTCCGGAGAGTGGGGACTATTTATAAATCATTGGTTCTGGATGAGTGAGAGACGCACTTTGCTTTTCTAAGAGATCTAAATCCAGTGGTATGGAGAATTGATAAGGGAAAACATTCCCGTTGGCTAGATGAAGGTTTGACATGGGAAGTAATTAGTAGAGATGCTGTATTCTTCTCATCTTGCTGCTGCGCTGGTTGGATGAAATCCATTGTATCTTTCATGAACGATCAGCACGCGTCAGTACTTGGAAGTCCGGTTCTGTATAACGATATCTCAAGTGACGAGCCTTGGATCAGGTTCATAGTAGGTAAGGTACCAGATGAGATCCCAAATTTTGGAAATGAGGTTGGCTTTTTGGGTACATGCAAATTCAGAGAACTGGAGATATGTTTGCAGGCAGGGGAGACGACGAATACTAGAACATTGTTGTACGCTGCTGGTATCGTTTGTATGCTTTATTGGAAGCGGTAACGTTATATCATTGGCAGCGAAGTATGGTGTACGACTCGGTGTGCGACTAGGAGGACTACCTTGATATCAGCATCGCTCTTGCCAAGACTTAGTGCCCCGCTACTCACTAGGAGTGTATACGGAAATATTTCCGCAAATTAGTGGAGTTTATGCACGATCGCGGAGATATCTTAAGAGCGCTACCGAGATGCTGTAGTGCGACACTTAGTGGCAATTCTTACGCCCTTCTATTGACAGATCCCAAAATGACGGTAACAAAGCTCGACGATAATTGTTTTGAGAGGGTTGCATCTCTGACTCACCGCCATGATGACGGCAAGTGCCATTCCTTTTCACCCCATTTCCTCCCATTACATAGTATAAAGGAGGTCTCCAGAGAATTCTATTGTCAAAGACGGCATGGCATCCAATGAGCCAGCCCAAGTTCCGGAGCAAGACCAGACTTCTCAGCCTAATGCTGTAGTCGAACCGATCAGTGAGAGACCGGTTGCCAATGATGTGCCCTACTCCACATTTCCAGGATGGCAGAAGAAGACGATAGTACTCAGTGTTTCTCTGGCAGCTGTCTTCTCCCCTATGTCTACAGTAGGTTACCTCACCTCATCAATTGTGCCCCTTACATACTCAGATTGTATCTTCGGACGCGTCTTTATTGTATTTGCTTGCCGGAAAGACGATGCTGTCGAATCGTTCTCTTGATTGAGCAATACTAACTCCAGATGTTCTAGACGATCTACTTGCCTGCACTCAATCAGGTTGCCAACGATTTGCATGTCACCAGCTCTCAGATTAATCTGACAGTGACAACTTTCTTGGTATGAAGTCCAATTCTATTGAGATGTTCACCAAGGTCTGATGACGTCCTAGATCTTACAGGGCATAGCACCCATGATGACCGCAGGCTTTTCAGATGGTGCCGGCAGAAGGCCTGCTTATATTGGCTGCTTTATTTTATACATTGCTGCAGATATTGGTTTGGCGCTTCAAAGAAACTATGCGGCTTTACTAGTCCTCCGTTGCGTGCAAAGTGCAGGTAGCAGTGGCACGGTAGCCCTTTGCAATGGCGTTGTCGCAGATCTGGTGACAAGTGCGGAAAGAGGCATCTATATTGGCTATACGTCTGTGACAAGTATCATAGGTCCTCTTATTGGCCCAATCCTTGGAGGCCTAATTGCCCAATATCTCGGCTGGTGGTGGATATTTTGGATCTTGACTATATGGGCGGGGGCTTTGTTTGTTCTTATACTATTGTTCCTTCCAGAAACCTGTCGAAAGGTGGTTGGAGATGGATCTGTTCCACCTCCCAAGTTAAACCAGTCTCTGACGGGCATCATCCGCGAGAGGAACCGGGCCAAAGCCGGTATACTTGTGGATATAGCCCAACAGGACGCTGTCCGCAAGAATTACAAGCTTGGTTTTCCGAACCCCCTCTCAACGTTGAAAATTGCTACGGATAAGGAAGCAGCACTCATTTTGTTCTGTGGCGGCTTGATAGTGTCCCTTCTCTACGCAGTCACGACCGGTATACCTTCGCTATTTGCTAGAATATACGGGTTCGATGAACTTCAATTAGGTCTTGTGTATATTCCATTTGGCGGGGGCAGCTTGATCTCAGCATTTACCAGTGGAAAGTTGATCGACTGGAATTACCGAAGGTACGCCATTCGTAATGGTTTCCCCACGACAAAGAATCGCTACCAAGACTTGACCGGATTTCCAATTGAGAGAGCGCGCCTAGAAATCTCTCTGCCATTGCTCTATCTCGCCGTACTTAGCTTGATTGGTTATGGATGGGTGCTTGACTACCAAACAAATCTTGCTGGGCCACTGATTTTGCTGTTTTTCTTCGGTTACGGTACTATGGCGGCATTTCAAGTCATGATGATCTTGATGGTGGATATCAATCCTGGAGATGCTGCCGCAGCCACTGCCGCCAATAATCTGTTTAGGTGTTTACTTGGGGCCGGATCTACTGCAGTTGTGGTTCCTATGATCGACAGGATGGGTGTAGGGTGGACATACACATTCGCCTCGCTTGTGTGGATTGCTTTTAGCCCTTTGTTGTGGCTATTGATGAAGTACGGGCCTAAATGGAGGAAAGAGAAAAAGACGAAGATAGATGCGAAGGAAAAGGAGGCAAAGGAGAAGGCGGAAGCTGAGACCCGCGGTGAAGAAGCCGGACCCTCCCTCGCTCCAGAAGAAGCCAGGAATGGTGAGCACATGGGTAAGATCGAGAAAGAAGTGCCGGGGGAGCCGTCAGAGAAGCGATAGGGTGCGAATGAAGCCAGTAGTTCTTGGTGAACTGACCACAGACCACAATATGTACTAAACCCAGAATAGTGCTCTTAGACATTGCTCTCATAATAACATCGATATTCCTAATCGTTCTGAACAGTATCTACAATAGATTTAGTATTAAATAGTGGTCCGGGAGCCCGCGAGTTTTGGCGCAGACGGGTTCACCCTTCAACCATATACACCTAGCAACCGTATGCCCCCCCAGAGGCAGCCTAGCTAAAGTATGTCCCTAGATCCGGGTCTCTTACCTCTATATCTTATTTCCTAGGGGACCAATTTTAGAGATCTTTTGTACCCTCCAGGCATAGTTGGGGGGTGAACCCTTCTAGAGAACAGATTAAGGAGTGGGCTCCCGGACCACCACTTAATTCTACACCTATCGTAGTAGCCGACGATTGCCCTATGACTAAACCTGATCTGTATAATTCATGTAGGAACTAATGCATGAATTCTTAACTCCACTGTATCTTCGTTAGACATCACCCCACCTTACCGCCATCACATCGGATATGATGCATGTGATATCACCGATGTGTAGAACACGACGCATACAAAAGCGCGACCGCTACCCGCCTTAGCCACATTGCCAGCCCTTACAAAAATCTACGATCAATCGTGCAAAGCTCCATCCCACAATGGCCGAAGTCGACAAGGCATGTTGCTCTCTGCCAGCAGTGACAACACATAACTATCAACCTAAAGGCACGTATATCGAACTCGCTGGTCTGAAGACATGTAAGCAAAGCAACTACCATCCCAGCAATACACCTCCAATCGCTAATCCGTGCTCCGATCAGATGTCACCGGCTCTACATCCTCAACCCGTGGCATCATTGCCGTCTATGACATCTTTGGATTCTGCCCTCAGACCTTCCAAGGCGCTGATCGCCTTGCGGAGAGCGTTAAAGGTCTGCTGCTCATGCCTGACTTCTTCAAAGGCAATCCCTTGTCTCTCAGCCTCTACCCACCCGACACCGATGAGAAGAAGAAGACTGCTATGGAGTTCATGGCTGGGCCGGCGAACATCGATAAGAATGTTGAGAAGCTTGTGGAGGCGGTGAGAGAGGCGAAGGGGAAGTATGGCAGTGTTAAGAGCTGGGGAACATACGGGCTCTGCTGGGGTGGGAAGGTATGTGGACCATCACCTTGAAAGCCAATGATGAAAGAAAATGTCAAGAGTCGTGGCTGAGTTCATCTGTAAAGGTCTCAATCCTGGCGTCCGGACCAGACACTGAGTTCAAGGCTGCAGGGACAGCACATCCAGGGTATGCATCCCGTTACGACGCATCATACCGCCAACTCCAGCCATTCAACTACTTGTCAGAGGAAACAATGGTTGGCTGACTAGGACGATAGACGTCTGGCCGTCGAAGACGTCCAAAAGTGCACTATTCCCTTCTGCTGCCTCTTTTCGAAAGAAGATGGCACTCCCGAACTGGTAGCACAGTACACAGAAGCCCTGGAAAAGGATAAGAAGAGTTACGTTGAGAAGTATGGCTCGATGCACCACGGATGGATGGGTGCCAGAGCGAAGCTTGAGGACCCAGCGAATGCCAAGGAGTTCGAGAGAGGGTAAGGCCCGCATTTCAGATATCTCACCTTGATGTTGGATTCCCTTTGCTGATGGATAGATAGCTACAACCAACTCGCTAGCTTCTTCGCTGAGCACTTATAAATCGGTGAATGTCAACGAATTGAAATTCACACTATCCGCACAATAGCGGGTTATCGTAATGCGGTAGCTTTCCCTTCGAACTCAGAAATTGATATTATCTTTCCCACTCCTTCAACTCGATTACTTCTAAGCTAAGGCAATCAATCAGTCCCAGCACTAAGCTTCATCGATATTCTTTCTTTAACCATGGTCACACAATGTTCTATGATACTAACCAGTAACAGGAACACGGCCCAAGACAGGTCTTCCCAAGACCCTGGCAAGCTAGGTCAGAGCTGGCATTACGCCTCCCACACCGTGCAACCTTGATTTCACATGCTACTTAGTTTTACCCTCGTGGTATCCACTTTCCTTATATACATATATATTTATATATATATCTTCTATATATCTGTCCGTCTCTCTCCATCTATATATATTTCTAGTCTACCTCACTCTATATATCATAACGTCCGCGCAAGTAGAGTTTATTCTGATTCAGTGGCTTCAGACACACGGTTCCATATTTGCGCAGAAAAATTGGGTTTGGAAACCTGGAATCCACATTCTAACCCCGCCAAGTCGCAAAAAGGCTGAGAAATACATTTTCACATGCCAATCTATTATTGAGTACACACGGCGCTATTTAAAATCTTCTGATTTGTATTACTTTGGGTGAAACATCGTTCTTTAGGTGAAACATTGTGCCTCACTTACAGTCTCCGACATCGTCTTCTCCAAAAGATCCTTGTGCAACAGTACGCAGCCTCAGTATTAAGTTATTTGAGTCCAGAAGACCTCCTGTCAAGCACTTCTCGTTCAATAAAAATCTTTATTCGAGGACCAAACGTCTCATTATTGACGCGCCTTGAATTGAGACATCCTTCGAACCCACTTTCGCAGTCTCTCCAGGACAGTATGCCCAGCACGACAGATAGAAACACCCAGATGGGTCGGTCCATCAAGGACCTACCTACGGACGTAATTGTTGGCATTTTTGATCAGGTAGAAAACCTAACTCGCAGACATAACTTTAATGATCTATCTAACTTTTGTGTGTATAGCTGCGCGACCACCAGCACAGATTACAGTTTGCCAGGACGTGCAAATTCATTAACCAATGCAGATACACCTACCATTGGCGATCCATGACCATCCACTTTGGAATGTCCCGGACTTATCCTCCCCACTGTGCCAGTTGGTGTTCCTCGCTTCTTCGACGCATCAAAATTGACCAGTGGCATTCAAGTGTCAAATGTTCTGCTAGAGAGGTCCCAAGTCCATGGTGGAGCCAACGTCCAACGTACACCTGCAAATCTCATTCGCACATGGATTCTGGGCAATGCAGTGCTTGCGCTCTGGAAAGAACATTTGGTCACGCTGATGACTTTCTTGTTAAACATAGAGACATGCTCCTAAAGCAATCCTTCGAGTTGTCGTTCACCGGATCATTCGGAGAAGCTAATGACCGCAGGTACCCTTACGGCTTGACTATCGATGAGGAGTACCGACTTCAGAAGGCTCTCAATTCCCGAGAATGGAGTGCAGTTGGAATTAGAAGCTTCCAGTTCAATATGTACTGGAATTTCTGGAATATGATGATCCTGTCGAGCATCCCACAGGCCCATCTGCTGACACTCAAGATACCTTTCCCTCGTTATCAAGAGCTCGAAGCACTGGTACGAGCCTTGTCAGCTATGACACGGCTCCGATGTCTTGTTATTACAGACATCCCAGATCAGCCTAGTCTCCCTCGCTATGCGCCTATGCTCGGACAATGCATACGGTCACGAGAAGCGTCATTACGGGAATTGGACCTTGAAATGACCAATTTTAACCGCCCAAATACATACGCCGAAGAGTGGGAGAGAGAAGAAATGTTCCCGAGACGTAATACACTTGACTGGTTTTTCAACCACCTTTTCTTGGACCCGGAGGACTTGGACGAGTGGCGCAATAGCAAATTACCCTACAAATCTGAATGCGTGGAGTATGCACTATCTCCGCCATGTGGACAATGCCTATTGAAACTGGAAAAGCTCCGCCTCAAGAACATCGATATCCCAGCGTACGCTTCACAAAAGATCTTTGACTGTGCATACCTCAAAGAACTCCGTCTCCCGCACGGACGTATTGACGATGCCATCTGGGAAGATCTAAAAGCCGCCAAGCTCGAAGTCTTAGAGGATATTGATTACACAGAGTTGACGCATCCGCTCATAAGGCTGATCCAGTCTCAATCATCTTTAAAATCAGTCACCTTTGCCAGGCCACAACCGGTTTGGAATGAGACCGGCGTCACGGATTGGGAGGACGGCCTTGGACCTCGAATGACATTTGGTCTCGTTGAGTGGCCTTCACCATTAGGTCCAGGGACTGAATGGGGAAGATCTGGCATTTGGAAGAGGCCGGCTCATCACACGGCCGTCGAAATGTGGTATCCTAGTATCACAGCTCTACTGGTTGCTCTGGGCAATAACAAAGGTTTGGAGAACCTTGTGATCCCTGCAGATATGTATGATCTCACACCGCCTGCTATCCGGATGGCAGCTAGGAAACTGAAATCCTTGACGCACCTCACGTGGGGCTTTGACTATGAAGATCAAGTAAGCTTCGCTCCATTCTTCCTTTCCGTCATCAATCAATCTCGCACTTACTAACACTACCAGCCCTCCCGAACCGCATTCCTCCACTCCTTCCTCCCCAGCATGCCCCACCTCCGCCGCATAACCTTCCAATCCCTCTCCCGCCCCTGCACTCACAACGGCCACCAACTCCACGACTTCGATGCCGAAAAACTTATCAAGTACGTCAAACCCTTTGGCGACCAGATCTCCCCCTCCCTGCGCTATATGCGGTATCTACCTCTTGTCAATAAGTGGCGGGGCCATGGGAGGATGGGAGGGAGGACGTATGTCTATTATCATAGGCAGACGCCGATGTTTGGGAAATGGTGGATACAGATGGTTGATAGGGAGGGGGAGTGGATGTATGAGGAGGATAGGACGCCGTGTATTTATCCCCCGAGGAATCCGGTGCATGTAGCAGGGGTTTCTAGTCGGTGAAGCTCTTTTGGGAGTGACAGAGGAGGGAGCTCTATCTTGGAGGTATATAATTGTCGGAGGAGTATCGATGCGTTTTCTGATCGAGTACTATATTGAGTGATTATTAGGGTTATCAATACCTCGTTGCTTACATATGAGCTCGGGGTAGGAAGATAACAATACGGTTATCTTGGAAACCATCCTCATCGGTTCCATAAGGTTAGAGCCATGATCGGTTGATTAACGCACGTCTCTTTTACTACCCACCTTATATTAATTCCAGACCGTTGGTGGACGCGCTTATATGCCGAAAATCGCCTCTATTAATTAGTACCAATGCATGAAAAGTATGACCTAAAGAGGTCTGCTTCTCATCAAATAATGATCAAATGGCCTTTATAAACTGTCCTCCTCTCCCTCGGAGGATCATAAACCACCTCCTGCATCGTCCTCCTCCCTCTCTGCCTCGACAGCATCCCCTTCCCCGCCCCAACATCGAACAACACAAAATTCGCCTGCTCGCCCCCAGCAAACGGACTAGACTTATACCCAATAGCGTCCTTCGCCCTCGTCGAAATGCATTCATAAAGCAACTGCGCATCAGCCTTCGTCCCCGCATGATAAACTCCCACACCCATACTCGCAAGGCTTAGGGGATCGCAGCTGCCGTGAGGCGTGAAAGCGTTGCCAACGTTATTGATTGAAATCGCTGCATTCAAACCGTATTTGTTTATCATCTGTGGGATCTGCAACGTCCCTCTAGGTCTCTGGCCACCGCCTTCGTCCGCTTTCGGCCTGCCTTGTATGTACATATCCGAAGTAGGTAAGCCGACGAAGAAAACCGGCAAAGATCCTTGCATCATGTTGAGCTGGGACTGCCAACCATTCTGTCCGAAGAGCGTTAGTCGCGTACAATGGCCTAGAGCTATTGTCTTTTTCTCAGGCCAGGGCAAGTGATTTTGCGCTTTGGTGAGCAAGTCCACGGTTTGGGAATGCTCTTTGGGGTTCAGGTTGTAGTCGAGATGGAAATCTAGGTGTTTGTTATGGGTTTTGGCTGTTTGGAGGGCCCAGAGCATGTTCTGACTGCTTGCGAGAGAGCTGGTTTCAACATAAGGAGTGGTTCCTAGGACTTCCACATCATCGTTCAAGATTGCGCGTTCCATTAACTTTCTGTTGACTTCAAAATGCTTCCCGGAATAGATTGGTTCTTGGGCGAATGCGCAGATTTGGATCTGGCATGCATCTGCAAGTGATTTCTTTAGTTCGATGGCAACATCTAAGCACTTGAACTCGACAATATGGTCTACTTCGGCAAAGGCACGCATGTGCGTCACTCCGGCGGCGATACTCTCAGCTATAAGCCACTTGCCTCGTCGGAGTAGATCATCTTTCTCGAAACGGGCTTTTGCTTTCGACGTCAACTCCATAGCTTCCTTGAAGTCGCCTTTGACGATCTCAAGATCCGCATACTTGGAATCGGAGAGTAAGAAACACTTGTCCAAATGGATGTGGGCATGACATAGTGATGGTGCTAACAAGTGATTCGTGGCGTCCAAAACATTACCTCCAGCACTGGCTCGGGGGCCAGGGTCATAAGGGGTGATTTCTTTGATATTGCTGTCGTCAAGAATGACGTCGTATCGACGGCTGGGATCCCAACCCTCGAACAGAATGCGAGCACCTGATATCACATCGACTTTCCTCCGCTCCATGCCGCCCGGGATCCCTATAATGGATTTCCTCACCGCGATAATCAGTCACGAATTGGTATGGGGACTAGATGGGGTCGCAACATGAGAACTTTCTTGATGAACTCTTGAAAGCTGGACTCAATAAGCCAGTGTCTCCGTTTACCGTAAGCGTTGAGTAATGGAACTACTGTACTGAGTGATGTAGTTGTGAATAAAGGGACACTGGAACTGATTCCCAAGGAAATAAGATGTACCCCTTGAGCTTCTAGATCTTCAGTGGGGGCCTCGGGGCCAAGAAACCAAACTCCGGGGACTATTTCCATTGCCCAGGTGACTGACTCTAGGGTATCTCAAGGGGGTTCATATCCGCCCTACAGGACCATACGGTTGGGGGTTCAACCCTAGATCCCTCAACCGTGATATCGAAGGCAAATATTACGGGAAACTACGACTCCGAACATTACACGCGTTATTAATGTTCATCCAACCTTTAGATCTGGAAAAGCCTATGAAGATTGCTGGGATACCTAAGTGGTGGATGCTCAGAGCTCCAGAGTAAAGCCGAAGCCAAATCCCGCAGAGAAACCAAGAGTATATAGCGAAGCAGTATGGAGGACCGGCGATCACCCTAGTGCTGAGTGCTATCAACCCTGAGCTGTCAATGCTTGACGCAAACCCCCGTCGATTCTCTCTTCTAGCATGTATATTCTTTTATGACAGATTCAGACAAGCTTTAAATCTTGCATCTCTGCGTCTGCGAACCACTCCTCGATTGCCGTCTTCTCATTCACTGCATAAAAGGCAGAGTCGAGAAGTCCCACCCTTCGAAAGCTGCTGCCATCCCCTGTGCGCATCAAAACTAGACCATAAGATATAAAAGAGCGTTTCATATGCGGATTTTCGTAATTACATAGATGTATCGTGGTTACCTGCAGCCCTTCATGCTCATCGCCCCATTCGTTGGTCATTACAAGCGACTGGTCAAGTATCTGGCACAGGAATTCCGGATCATCAATAGATACACGTAAAGCTGTCCGGTCTGTTGTAATGTCTGGCAACCTGATGACTACTTTTGCATTATGAGCGAATTGGCCTGGGACTATTTCAAAGCCTCTTCCCATAAAGCCTTGCTTGGTCGGTGCTTGGATGCTGAGCTCAGCACCATGCTCGACTTCACCAAATAGGTCTTTTCCACGAAGGTTTACTTTCGCCGAGATAAACTTCACATAGCCATGTATTTTTGTATTAAATTCACCGGCGACAGGAAAAGTCGATCGAGCACCTCTACAGTCCGAACGGGCCCAAGACCAGGACGGCGCGCGATATGGCGGCTGCGTATCAGACGAATATTGGTCTGTATGGGATGACATCCAAGCCAGCCCGCTCGCAATATCATTTTGCCAAAGCCCAGCAAGATAGGTATCACCGGTAACTCTTTGTACCGCGGCTGCGATGCCGGAAATGGCTGGAAGTTTGTCCATCGGAAAAGTCAACTCGCGCCGACAGTAGTCATCGAGTATCTCATACCACCAGCGATAGACATTAGTCATGTCCAATGCTTTGAGATCCAATTTGATCGTCCTAAGATCATGGCGGTCATCGGTGCGTACGAAATGTAGAGACTCCAGCCGGCGGTATGCTTTGCACTCCCAGAAGATCTTGTCCTGTGAGAAAGAAAGCACACGAGGAGAAAGCATCCGTCCCCGTAGCGTCCAGCCACGTGAATCTAGTAAATTATGGAAGCCTGGCCACCATCTCTCCTTGCCATTTCCAACGTACTCGACGACAATGATATCCGCTGGCAATTGTTGCTTATTCCAATATCTAAGTTTGCAGGAGTTGGGCGAATCCGGGTTGCTTCTTACTCCGAGGAAGCCAGCATAATCATCGGTAGCAGTAACTGCAGCAATGGTGAGATCAGCATTTCCGTAAATGTGTGCCATTTTCGGACATTCTGTCTCCCAATCGTGGTTGTCATCTTGTATTATACAAATGCAGTCTATCCATAGGTGGTTATAACCCAACGCAAGTGTCACCAAAACCGCATCTTGAAAAGTTCTAGGAAGAACATCGAAGTCCAGATTATTCATACGTTCTTCAATATTGTCGAGGCTTGTTACGCAGTCCATTGCCGTCGCCCACCTGTGACTGAGTGCAAAGTATGGTTGATATTCATGGCTTTCCACCAACTTCAAACATGGAAAATCACCCGGACCATCATCACAAACAGAGATCAGCCGTGTAGGCATTTGCAGTTCCTCACTTGCGTCGCTTGCGCTGCACTTATGAGATTGTTGACATTCGCGAAACAAGCTTTTTGCGAAGTTGAGATCCGGCTGTGCAGAAATTGCTCTTCCATAGAAGTGACCTTCAAGACAATGTGCAGAACCTGCACAGATTTATGAATTTATCGTATGCATTTAGTGTATTGGGTGATCTTACCTGCCTCGCTGGTAATCGAGAACATGGCACTTTGATTCCGACGGGCGTCTTGGTGTTGCCAAAAGCGCCACAACTCCATCGAAACAAAACCACTGCGATGGCCGCTCTCATTACCGAGCCCGGGTACGAGAAATGGTTCATCCTTTAGTCTGAGGTAAAATTCGCACTCACTGTTATGCGGAATCAGCGCAAGATTTTCCATCGTGATGAAATAGTCTTTCACAGCGTGAATATTGGAGTAGTATCTTTCATTGAACTTGAGCTGTGCATGCAAGAAGCCGCGAAGAAAAACTTTGCAGAGGCCGCAGCCACCTGACGCCGATTTAACCAAGTCGCCCAAAGATTCATGATAGCGGATTGTACGCCCTGCAGATGGCACCGCGAAGGCAGAGAAGAAGCTGCGCTCGACCCTAGAGCATAGACCACACAGATTGGCAACTAGTGCATCTTCTTCTGGGGCCTGCATTGCCGGTCACCGATTGTGGGTCCAGCCTGTGATTTATGCGAAGACAAGAGTATTGATGGCTGGGAACAAGGTACGCACACCCCCCACTGAATGCAATATCTTCTGGCAATTTGAAACGCCCCAATGGAAGAGGCTGCACAATGTCCTTGACAGTTGTTAGGGTTTTCTCAATGTTGTGGGCTTGTGGCCCATGCAAGGTGATGTGATTATCGGTGACAGCTTCCAAAAGATTTAGATCATGTCAGACATTGCAGAGACGACTCGGACGGTCTCGCTGCCATATATTTGATACTTCAGAAGTGCCAGATGATTCGGAGAGAGATCCAAGGTACGGAGAATGACACGATACGTTTTGATTCACGCTAACGGTTTTAGCGTGCTAAAATTACAGCCCTAGGTATGAGCACACCCCTGGAGGGATGCCTGGTCAACACCCGCTTGAGGGCTAATAATAAGGGGCACTTCAGCACCTACTGTACCCTCTGATTAGGGACCGCTCCCCTAAACTACCCGTTAAAAAATTAGGATCTGGGCCCCATAGCACCCCGAAGATACCGGCATGCTCTAGGGGCCGTATCCACTCCGTAAACGCCTGACAAACGGTCACTAGCGCCACCCATAGGGCTGAAAAGTTTGATCTCACCGAGGCCGATAATGACATGTAATTCCCCCAGAATGCTATCTCCTCAATTTGGGTATTGGACAATCCAAAAATCAGGAGACGGGTCTAGAGCTTGTGGTCCCTGAAATTCTACGCTACAAGTATGTCAGAGACGGCAAATCTTGCCCCTTCAGAAGGTCTCTGGCTGTTTGGCTATGGGTGCGTCAATGCAGTCGTAGTATTTACATTCTATGTATCATGATACATGGAACATGACTTTGACTGGATTTCTTCTTAGATCACTTATATGGAAGCCACCGCCACATTTTGGTATGCGTCATCTATTCAATTCCCATTTGTTTTGGCCGTGGTGCAGAAAAGAATTTCTTCGTTTTATGTTGAGTTATTAGTATTATGTGATCCAGGCAGTTAATTGTTAACACGGTATCTACAGATCGTCGCGTACCTGGCTACATAGAAGGCTACGTCCGCAGGTTCTGGCAAGCTAGGTCCGTCGTCTTTGATTCTTCTCCAGAACATGACTGCCCAACTTAGCCGACTACTCACTCCATCTCAGCGAAGACCACCGCGGCACCCCTAAATCTCCAGGCCGTGTGGTGACCTTGATCGAGCGCTCGTATTGGGAGACACTTGGTGAAGAAGTGAGCCGCAATCCCAAAGTCTCTTCTCACTTAGGACCTGCTCAAGTAGCCTCCCCAGTCTTCAGAAACCCCCAACCGAGTCTACGGCGCCGCATACCATATCCCACCCTCTTACGTCCAAGCCGTAAAAGCTTGCCTCGATATTCGAGAGATCAACGGCTACAGTATTCAACACACTGATTGTTACCCCATGCCGTCGGCACAGTCGACTCATCCATCACCAATACCGAACTGTATGGTCTACATTGGCCTTCCCTCTAATCCACAATTCCTGGGTCGTGAGTCTCCAGAAGACGTGGCGGGTGTCATAGCTGCAAGTCATGGGCCTAGTGGTGCGAATGCTGAGTATTTGTTCATGCTCGAAGAGTCCCTGGCTAGCCTAGGAGGGGAAAGTTGGGATTGCCATATTCAGGATTTGGCAACAAGGGTAAAGCTATTTTTAGCGAAAAATGCGAATGCAAAAATTGGGGGTGATTGCAGAGGTGATATGGAGGGAGAAATGAGGATATCTGAGGCAGGGTTTGCCTATGCAGCTGTAGAGACAGAGCTTGAACGAGTCAGAAGTGGCGAGGGCGGAAAGCCCGACGAAGAGGCAGAAAAACTAGTTTCATCAGATCAATGAACATCATTCGTCATGTTAAGGCGTTTGGCGAAGACCTTTTGTTCTGAACCCCTAACAGCTTCGCAAATCTATTCAAACCTGTAGACTAATGATGATTTTCCGCGGATTGGTGTCGGAGGCATTTATCCTAGGTATGGTTGCAGCAATGCTGCCACCCTTTTGAAAAAAGGAGTGTGACTGCTACCGACTTGGTATTGTGAATGCTTGGGCATCCGCCTTAGGTGGCCTCTGCAGATCTAAGAGCGTTTCCTTGGACTGACCCCATGGCATCAGGCGCATATTAAGAGTCTTCTTATTTGGATCGTACAGTGTTTGAGGATTTCCATTATGTCTTCCTAGATAGCTTTGGCACATCATGCCATGCTTTTGCTTTTTGACCGGCCACCCTCAAGTAGTCAGACCGCGCCGGAAGTATGTGAAAAACATTCGATGTCCCTGCGGACAAATGTATTAGCCTACACAATGTACTTTTAAACCATCGGACAGATTTAGAGGCACAATGATGTGTCAGAGAGAAGATTAAGTGTTCGCCATGGTTAGCATCTTCCACCACTGGACTGTTATGAGCTGAAGCCAAAACGCATCCAACGGTTACAGGAATCTGCGGCCTGTCCGACTAAGGATGACGATATTGGTATTTCATCATATAAATGAGGAGTTACACGGAGAGTAAACGTGGGATGCTTACCATATGACGTGCAGCAGCGTTACGGTAACTTAGTGGACTGTGTGATCAGTATAAAGACATGAAGAGTTCTCATGTTCCAACAATAGGCCACCAGATTTTCTTGCCTTGCACCGCTGGGCTCTGGATAATGCTGCTTGCAGTCGATATGGATTCAACCACGGTGGAGGCAGAGGGGTCCATTTGGGAACCATCAGCGACTCCATTCTGGCTTTCAAAGGTGATAGATGGATCATCTCCGTAATCTAGAACTTGGTCGTCTGGCAGAAGCGAATCGAGCTCTCTTGCGGTCCTTCGGAAACTGTGTCCTTGCCTTTGTGGGTCACCAGAGTCTCCGCTATGCCTCTTGCGCTTGTTGCTGCCAGTGGTTTCTGAAATGAGACCATTTGTATTTCTCTGTGCCGCTGTCTCGGACTTCGAGCCTTTGTGTTTGGTGCCCCGATCGGGCGGCGTCTCTGCAGTCTTGTCCGAAGATATTTGAGCTTCCTCCTCACCATCTGAAAGCTGGCTACCCGATAGCTCGTATCCATCAGCTTGCCGATTTTCCTTCAGGGCCTCTCTTTTCCGCAGTATGGAGTAGATTTCACTGTGGCGAAACATAGCAATTTGCTCGTCGGTCAGTGTTCTCTTCGCACCATCGGGATAGTATCCCAGGTCGTCCACGTCTTCAACACCAGTATCCTCAAGAAAGCTATCATCGTTGAACTTCCCTCCGGTAGGCATCAGGTGCGCAGGTGCGCCTATGGCCCCGAATACACGTGTATGGAATGCATAGAGGTCATCCTACCCGAAAATATGTTAGTTAAGCCTTGAGAACGACGGTCAGAATGAACTACCTGCGTCACGGTAGGAATCTGTAACATGGATGTGATGGATGAACTACACTGTGCTGCCGGAGAAAGTACCTGGACTTTAGTAGTGAAGCATGTTCGGATCTGCTGTAGGTAATTGTGGTACCAAGCGGAGTGAGAATCTCAGGCGCCAAGAACACAGAAATCTACCTTGGAACTATTCTTTCAGAGGTTGATCCCTAGTTCTACCTGGGGGGCGGAATCCTGCCCATTCAGTGCTCCTACTAAGCAACAATAGGAATCCCTATCAACTGATTTGTGAGCTAAGGTGCCACAGAAGTCTCTCTCATGGTTGTTTAAGGCTGTGCGAGGGAGCGTTCGATTGGTTCGGTGAACATAGGAGCATTTACTCATCACTCAGAATAGGTGCTTTATCGCCGGCAAGCTTTAGGGGAGCGTCAGCTGAGCTTGGCACAGAATCTGACCTCTAAGAGCTCAGCCATGAGCATGATTGCCCCTAGAGAGGTCGCCCAGAGGAGATCCGTTAAGGGGCTGCGGATGGAGCCGCAAGCCTAAAACATTCCATAAGTATTTCCGTCAGGGGTGCTTATTCGCCTAAAGCACGTCCATTCCTCTTCTAACGTACTCGTACGTTCAGATTCTGAATGCACACCTAAAGAGATTCATCCCGTTTGGACTGTTCTTACATACGACAATTGGACTGCGGATGTGGTGACAGCGTGAAGATCCATGTTAATCGCCAAACACCCGCCCATGCACAGCAACAGAATATGAGTGGTGAGACATGAGACTCAAACAGTAAGTCAAGCCAATGAAGTTGGCTACTCAATAGGCCCAGTTTGGCAACAATATCAACTTTCACTCGAGACAGAAGTTGAATGGCACCTAAGCAGAGACACTACGGAGATCTGCTTACAACTCGGGCGCCTCAGGTGCATTAGTCCATTGCAGGATTACGAACATTAAAAGCTACGGAGTTGAAAGGCTATCCCCTCGTTAACATACTCATTCTCCAGACGTTCATCTTCTCACCACCGGTATAAGGGGCCATAATGACGTTACAGTTCTCTGGCCTGAGCAAGCTCATTGGTTCCCAATTTGGTGTTACCGAGATAGCGTCAATGCTCACGGTGGGCAAGGCTGTTAGTACTCTCATCACGCGAAAGAATGAAGCTGCTATCTTCGCTCCGCTTTGTGCCCAATACGATTTGCGTGTCAAACCCCTACCTAAGTACCTGGACAGCATCCAATTTGACCGTTGTGGCACGATTCTGGGAAGTAGACAACGGCAAGTATATTGTGAGAATGTGATGCCTGATGTGGAGATCGACACTGTTGAAGGCATTGCTACATTCTTGGTCCTAATTCTCCGATATATCGAAACTCCTCCGGATATCGTTAACTATATTAAAACCCTACTACAAGGTGGATATGGTATCGTCACCAATGGGAGTGCAAACGGTGGAGACTTTAGTTTACCTTATCCAGTTGAAACAGTGCTTCGATCGTTTGTCAACGCCGTACTTGATGCGGATGCTGCCTCTGGACAACATGCAAAATGTCGTCAGTGGATGAGTGAGCTTGCCGTTCTTATGGGCAGCACAAATGCTTTCGCGTCGGCAAGCGAATTCGTGCAGGAAGACCACCAACGGCTTCTTCGCGAATTGCTGAATTATCGCGAGGCCAAGAGCGGATGCTCGAAGATGTTCCATACATTTTCTGGAGGTTCAGCTATGATTGCATTGGCTGCGCTTGCCAATGGTGCACATGTCAGTCTTGAATGCATCACAGAGAGTGGCACAGTAGCAATACCATCCTCAATGCCACAGAGAGCGTATCCCCGACAACGATCATTCAGGATTATGCTTTGGCTCGTCGACCCACCTGCAGATATCAAGGCGGAGTTGAGCGCCATCAGTCGTACCTTCGGCGTTTCGATTGGGCGGCCGGATACTGTCATTCTTCCGATCTTTGGTGGTATGTCAGAGATATGTACAGTAGTCTCGAGACAGTTGGGTTGCACAAACAGCTTTGATGAAACGTTCTCCATGTGGCAAGCTGGCGTTATCGAAGGCCAGAGAGCTACATGGGAATCGAAACGGGGTAAGGGGGAAATGTTTGCTCTTGCTTTCTCTGATGGATATTTGGACAACAGTGTTCCAGGAGCAGTGGGCCCGATGGCCGACAAGTACTTCAGAGCTCCGCGAAACGATAGACGGCATCGTCTCGCACGTAAAGCAGCTTCAGTCTTTCATGGTGTCTTACACTACACGGACTATGACGACTATGTCGAGGGACAATTCCAAAACTCCATAGCCTTGATCATTATCGCGTTATCCCTCGGGGCTTTGCAGAGCCTCGTATCGAACTCGTCCGGGGGCCTCCCAGCATTTGCTTGGACCCTAGACTGTAGGAGAACATTAGGTCTGGCAGAGCACCTAGCTGATTTCGGGTTATCACCTGAACAACTCATCATGCAGGCATCACAAGTATGGGGGGGTCGGGCACCAAAGCATTCACCTTACCTTGATGAGAAAAGTCATGCGGTTGGGATGATTTGTCCTGAGATCATCATCGTGCTGGACGTGATACAGAACCCTCAAAGAATAGCAGCCAATGGCCTGAAGGATGGTTTAATGTCTCTACACAGAGGTTCTACTCCAATGCTTCCTCGAGAACAGACCTCGGGTTTTATATTGGCAGGAGACCCACGCAGTGGCCCGAGTGTAAAAATCTCAGCTCCTGAAGGAATAGAAGGTTTGGAAATGGAAGACGAGAATGATGGCAGTTTGATCATATCTGCAGAACCAGTCGTCAATTTCCAAGGACTCCCTTCTATATGTCTCTGTGTGTGGCAACACGGTGACGTGGTCCTTGAACTTGATCCCTCGGTCGTGCAATCAAACTTGTTGGTACAGCGGTCCTATCAAATCATGCCTGATAAGAACAATGACGTCTGCGTCACCGCGATCAAGCGAACTGAACTTCTTTCTTTTCGAAGCGGGTTCAATGTTATCAAAGGAATGGCTATAATTCATGCGGAGAATCGTACTGACTGGCAGATTGCTGCTGCAGGGTGTCATCTTTCCCCAAGAACAATTTTGCTCGAAGATAAAGAAGAAGTGCGAATGGTGGAAAGGGGGAATGTTCCGGCTATGGACGGTTATGTTATCATCCTGGCCAACTAGGTATCATGTCTACGGCAATTTGCACATTGGGCTTGGAGATTCTTGATATACCGCGAGGGTACCACACTCCTGTGATTGTAGTAGCAACAAACAGCCGCATTGTTGTTGATTATCGTTGACTAATCACATCTCAACCTTATATTAGAGCCATCGAAACGAAGCTATCGTGTTCGGATTAACCCAGTATTCATGATTTGATGAGATGTACATGTAAAGTACGCAAAGTCGTCACGAGACACCCATGCGGGGCGATGCAGCTCGTTTTTCTTTGGGGATATGAAAACTTTTGCCGCCATGCCGGCTTTTCTCTCCCCCTTATGCATATGCGTTAGCCAATTTGAGCGTTGGTCTACCCGGCTCAGCGATTTGATGATGGAGTAAATGTGCCAGAATGAGTCTAATATGTATTAACAATGTCTTAATATTCATTAGGTCAGGAAAGCACAGTGGTTTCGATCTCCCCTATCACTTTAATTCAAATGGTTACTCCTCACATCTTGAGGGCAGATTTCAGTTTTCAGAATGGCTTGACCAAGTGCACTTCGGTATTGCTGTTTCAACAAATTTCGTGCGGAACAAGTCCGGCGCAGGACTCCTGTTCAACGAAGGTAAATTTATTCTCTTTAGAGATGATAGACAGAAGTTGGTATGCCAGCGTCCTTGTAGATGGCAAGCTCCTTGATTAAGCGACCGGGACGGAGGCGGAAGTGAGGACAGTCTGAAAACTTCCCTACGGTGGGTATCAACTGCGCAGGAGCGCTTGCGGCCCCGAAAACACGTATATGGAATGCATAGGGGTCATCCTGCCCAAAAACATGTAAGCTCAGTCGAGTTAAGGATAGTCAGAAGGGATCACCTGCGTCACGGTAGGAATCTATGATATAGATGTGATAGATAAAGTACACTATGCTACCGAAAAAATGGGCTGCAACGAATAGGGCACCTGGAGTTCAGCAGTGGAACATCTGCTGTGAGTAATTGCTGTATCAAGTGTAGTGAGGATCTTCCCCCCCCCCCCCCAAGCCTTACAGTATAACCATAGGGCTGACGCTTAGAGGGAGCGAAGGACCCCTAAAAGGGAATATCGCCTAGGCGCCCCATTCTAGGGTGTCTTTAGGGGGGTCAATCTCCGGATTGGGCTAAGGGTATTCACCGCCATTAGTACCTATCATCGCGCAAGGCGATAGTACGAATGTTTGGATAACCTAACTTCTTCACATACAGACAATCAACTCATTAGCAGAGCAATGCACTATCAAGCCTTTTCTCTTTTTTCGAATCCAGCGAACTTCGGAACCTCAGAAATCTCCTGCCCTGCTGATTGCTTTGGTAGGATATCTGTATCGTGTCCTTGTGAGCCTTGTAGCTGAAGCCGTGTCTGCATAGTGTTGTTCGAGCCTTGTTTTTAGTGCACGACTTTATTTCTCTAGATTTCTGCGATTCTATAATTCAGCAAGCATTCTGTGTCCCTTAGTCCTATAGTGGGAACATTGCAATGATTTGGAAACCCCTCGAGCAAGAGCGCCGAGAGATCCGACTGCTTACTCTATGCCCAGGGGCGTTCGAGCAGGAAATCCAGTGCAAGCTACGTATAGTTTCCTTGGACCAACACCCAAATTACGTTGCACTGTCGTACTGCTGGGGGGATCCAAATGACCGTGATACAATCAGCATCAATGAACGAACGATCTCAGTCATGAACAGTCTTGCAACTGCTTTGAAATATATGCGAGGAAATGACGAGGAAGTGATCCTATGGAATGATGCGACCTGCATCAATCAAACTGATGAGGCTGAGAAAGGGTTACAGATCATGTTGATGGGACAGATTTATGCTGGAGGCAAGTCGGATATTCGAACATCCTTTGGTAGCCACTAATCTTTGTGCAGCTTCTCAAGCATGGGTATGGCTTGGAGAGAGTGCAGACAGTAGTGACTATGCCATGGATCTCCTCAATTCTGTCAGTACCATGAAAATTGACGACTTGGACTACCAGCCTGATCCATACGCATGGGAAGCTATCAACTGCCTGCTCAAACGCCTGTGGTGGACACGGCTTTGGGTAGTACAAGAAATTCTCCTTGCTAAAAGGGTCATCGTACATTGTGGTGAAAAGGCTGTAGACATAGAGAAGTTCGTACAGTTTAAAGCTATGGAAAGCCGGTACAGAAGAAGGAACGGACCTTGCTTGCAATCAATATCATCGCCCATGAGCCACATTCTCTGGGACTGGAGGCGGGTCAAAGACAGTATTGCGAAAAACAGGTTGACTCTCTTCGAGTTGATATCAATGACCGGGGAGTCTAAGTGCCAAGAGAAGAAAGACAATATCTTTGCACTCCTAGGCCTCTGCACAGCCAAAGAGCGCAAATACTTCTCGTCCGACTACCATCTTCCTGACCGCTCGCTCATGGTCAAAGTCGCCCAATACTTCATGAATACACGCGAGCTTCAGAGCCCAATAAAATTTCTGCAGACACACCAAGAGGGCAAGACGGTCTCGCTTCCATCGTGGGTGCCAGACTTTACTAGTGAAGACGTCGTCAATCATCTTATGATACCTTTGATCAAAGGCTATACACCATATAAAGCCGGTGCGGACAACAACGCTTGGACAAGGCTTGGACTTCCGGCCCTGGCACCGAAAATTCTCCGCCGTAGATGTATGAATACATTCGGACCCACCCTTGGCCTTATCCTCGGCACTATCTTCGGATATATTTCCTGGATAGTGACACGTCGCATGAACTCAGCCTCTGCACGCTTTGGCGACGAAAACTCAGATGAGACGCTCGTTCTCGGTGGCTTGAAAGTAGACATCATCGGCTCCGCTTCCAATATGCCCATGGTAGAGTACTATACGGGCACAGACTTGGAAGAAGATATAGAGAGGAAGCGCAAACGCCGAGAGACTACTGTAGCTACTTGTCAAGAATGGGAGCAGCATGTGCAGACAATCAACTTGGAGACAAACCCATACATGACGCTACATGGTCGCAGAGAAGCTTTCTGGCGAACTCTCATTGCAGATCGTGATTTTGACTTAAAAGGGCCTCCCAACCCAAGTCGCGACTTCGCTGGACGATTTGAGGCCTGGATAGGTAGGAAAGAGGGAAACTCGAACATCGAGTTATATACCCGGCCATATAGCGATGCTGCTATTTGGCGGTGCGTTAAAAGGTCGTTTGTCACTACCAAAAAAGGATATCTGGGCCTTGCACCTTGGGGAGCCCGCGAAGGCGACGTGGTCTGTGTGCTCCGAGGCGGAGATGTACCATTCGTTTTGAGGGAGAAAGAAGATGGGTATTGGAAGCTGGTAGGAGAAGCGTATGTGCATGGGATAATGGATGGGAGTTGGGTCCGAAATGCCGTAAAGGACGATGTCATGGATTTCAGAATTATCTGAGACGTCGCATGCGATATTGATATAGTAGGACTCTTAGGATCTGGACGGCCGAAGGCTGAAGCTGGTGATTGGTTTGATTAAGATTGGAATCACGGTGGAGGAGTTGAGGGTAATAATGTTGAACTAGGCGTCATGGACGGAGCCATCTTAAAGGCTTATCATTATCTATTTATCTCCCTCGCCGAATTTATCCTCATGCTTGTTTAAGGCTGTGTGAGTGAGAGCTCTGTTAAAAAGGTGAATGTAGGAGCAAAATATCTATATATAAAGACCCTTGTCATCCAACTTTTTGGAAAGCATCGTATGAAACACCATATTTGGCTTGATGCGGTGAGGTCACAGAATCCCTGGATGCTACATCGGCCATTGTCACTGTGGCTTAAGTTCGGCCAACCTTGTAATTAGACCGTGGAGCAGTATGCGGGTTTCAGTGGCGAAAGGATGCTGGAGATAAGGAGTGTCGATTTGGAGGAGCGTGACTTGTAATAGATCGTGTTTGGGCATGCGCAGAAGTTGGATATTTATTTAGAATCTTGTTATACGACTGTTATCAAAGTTGGTAGACCTCTAGATATGGTAGAGCTATGGGTATCCTATCTAATCCAGTGCATAGAATCCGTAGCCTCAACGCCGTCAGCTCGATTCGGCTGACCGATATTTGACTTCGTTGCCAACGTTCAACGCCAAATGCAGTATCTTACACATGCGCCACAATGCAGCTCAAGGTGTAGGACTTCCTTGTCCTCCGCCTCCTTTCAATTTGCTGAAACTAAGTCTCAACTTTGGCTTTGGGGCATCGCCCCCTATACATCCCTCAAGACTCGCCGGCGTGCTCTCCATATTCGACGTAGATGGTGTGCTCTGAAGCGTAGGCTTCTTTGGCACCGCAAATTTGAGTTTGAGGGGTGGTAGCATGGGATTGGCCGTATTGGTGTTCTCGCGACTAAGCGTAGGATGTTGGGGGGCCTGTGGTTGAGATGGAATCTGTCGCTTAGGTAAAGGGGTAGTGCGGATACGAGAGGAGGGGGAAAATAGCACTTTGCCTTTGCCGACTTTGCGGCAGGTCCAGTAGCGGGGGTATCTAAGCACGACGACCATACTAGTGGCGGGAGTGTAGAGAAGTTCACATAGGTCCAAGAGATCACCCATCTGTTGGAGTGAGAGGGTAGGCGAGGTGATGGCGTTCCAGAGCTCTGTCTTTAGAACAGAATTTGCGGACAATTCGTCTCTTAGTGCGTTGAGAGCTCCTTGAATTGTTTGCTTTCGCGCTAGATCGGCCTGTCGGGCTTCTGTTGATGACTCTTGCTCGATGACCAAACCATCTTGCTGGGCCACTTGTGCTTTGGTAGTTTCTAGATGCTCACCAATAGCTGTTGCACCTAGAGTCTTTTCGAAGATGCGGAGCATAGTCTCTCGCACGTATGGCGAAGGGTCTGTGCCCAGCACAAAGAGGAACCAACGGAGGATTGCATCATTCTTAATCATACCGAGGGACATGAGGTTACCAAAAGCGTTCAGGCGTAAATGTTCCGATGTACCATCAGGTGTATATTGTAAGAAGTCTGCTGGTCTGGTATCGATGATACCAGCCTTTGCTAATACCCGTTTACAATCTAGAGCAGTGGTCGATAGAACATTATGGTAAGACGGTATCCATTCATCAATGCGTCGATATCTATCAATCTCGTCCAGGCAAGCGTTGTGAAATAACTCATTATCTCCATCGTCCTCAAAATCGTCAAATGCCCCTTCAGTAGGTGGAGGTCTCGCTGTCAGAGCTTCGGCCAGCGCCTTCATCAGGCACGCAAGGTAGTGACAATCGGAAAACTAGCTTCCTATTAGCGTTTTACTCGAGGTTGAAAAGGTAGAGAGCTTGCCTCATTGTTGGAATTGTCATTGAACTTTAATTTCTCGTAGAGAAACTTTCTTACCTCGAATGGACTCCTGCCCTCAGCATTTCGAATCTTCGCTATGGCTTGTGGAATCGCCGTCTGTATGTAGTACGACGCTCTATCAGAAAAGTCGTTTGACCGAGTCATTGCTGAATCGCTGTAGCAGAACAATTCCTGGAAGGCCTTTTCGAGGTGTCGCCGGCCGATCCATTTCAACTCATCCCTGGCATTCCGTGCCAAGACTTCTGCAGCTGCTGTGCGAATACCATGGAAGTATCGCTGATCCATTAGAGTGCGAATGAGTATCGTCGAGACTAGTGGATGAGGCTGTACGGTGGATATCCATTGGACCGACTTGTAATGTCAATATCTAATTTTCCTATGGTTCCGAGAGGACTTACTTCTAGTTGGGCCACGACGTCTCTGTCTTGTTGCAGCTGAGACACCCACATATAGGACTGCATGTTGACGGTCATTTTACAAATCCATTCGAAGTCTGCATCCATTCTTATCCATTCATAAGACTCCTGGCTCATCTTGTCTTCGTCATCCTTGCTCCAATCAGACAGATCCCATTCACGCATGTCTTCCTCTGACTGCAGCACATCGCCCAAAGAATACAGCAGAACATCGTCCCCCACACCTGCAGCGTAATCAGTTCCTGCAACGGCTGCTGTCCTTTCTCTTTGCCGTCTACTGCGCTTGAGGCGTTTGTACTTAGTGTTGTAGGGAATATCGAATGTTGTCTTAGCTTCTTTGATTTCAATTATGTGCTCGTAGGGTGTCCCATCCGCTTCATGGATACGTATAGTCATTGGGCCCTTTTACAAGATTAGTGGCCACCTGCATGTTTGTACCATGTATAACCTACGGTGAACGCTTGTTGAACGGTACCAGCGTATACAGGAACCTGATCTTCTTTGACGTCTCGAATGAACGTGCTGCTTTCCAGATCCCGATCTTTGATAGGCTCAGACTGTACTTGGTGTATTGACATCTCTACCACAAGCTTCTTTTTATTGAACCTCTGACTAACACGAAATCTTGGGCACCCAGCACCTTCAACCCATTGTGCAAAAAAGTTGTCGAGCTTTAAGTGACCTAATTTCTCACAGACTTTGATGAAGGAAGCGGAGTCTAGGGCGCCATTTGGAAGGTCGCCAATTCTAGCGTTCAAGAATATGCGCGATATGATTCGAGAGAGACCCGAAAAACCGCCAGCTTTCGTAAGCCTCCGATCCAATATGAAAAGCACAAGTGGTGCTTTAAGTTCCATAAATTCGAGCTCCAAATGGTCGAGAGTGATTAGAGGTCCAGTGTCCAATAATGATGGCCGAGCAACATCAAGCTCCACAACTCGATCCGCTGCTCTTTTCTGGTTGTAGCGGTACTCGTTATTGCCAGACAGCTTCTTCATAAAAACATCAGTCATGAAGTATGCTATCCCTATGATTGCCCAGAAATCCGAAGAGTCCTTTGGCACGATGTTTATGCCCATCCATTGGACTGCTAAAGCGTGAGCAAGCTGACGACTAACCCGATATAATGGTTCAATTATATCCTCTGGGAATAGCAAGCGATTGCTGCAAATTGACAGAGACCCTGTGTCAACAATGTCCGAAGACAAATCGTCAACAAAGCAGAGCTTGTAGTCTGAGAATGGGTATGATCCATAGGTCAAAGCAAAGAAGTCCATAGCCTGCAAATATCAGTGTCATAGCAATGTCTGCATCTGGAGGCTTACCTTTGCTAAGGGGAGACAGGTATTTTTTGTCTCATCACTTCTACCAGGTAGACAGAAGCCGTGAACGGGCACAGCGTTCTGCCCAAGTCTTTCGTCTTGGTCACTCTCGCGAAACTCCGCAAGGTCAACGTGCTCGAATGGTCCTATAGCAAAACCGACATGCTGAGCTGATATAGGTGTTGTGCATGTGAAGGAAGTGGTCTTCTTCGTGGGATCTCGAGGATCGATAATCTGTAAAGATGAGCTGATATCAACAGCGTAAAGCCAGGGTTTGCTCACCTCGTCGGTCATGTCTCCGGTACAGATGACAGCTAAATCGAGGGCCTTGTCCTCGTCACTAAAGTCATCATTCTTACCACTGCCGCTCGGACCATTGTGATTCCCATTAGCGCCGTTCGACTGGAGTTGCACTTTTGCGCTTGAGAAGCTTCGAAGAGCGTCTCCAATAGTCTTCTGGCATTTGATTGAAATCTCCCATGTGGAACGTGAAGTCAGGTCATCAGTGCAGGGAAAGAGGCAGCACGCAGCACCAGGTGACAAAGAGTTCGTTGTGTATGCATGAGGATAACGTAGGTCGCCCTCTTCCAAGCCAACAAAGTGCATGCCATCTCGAATGTTCTTAACCACAAAGTCAATATTTACTGTAATTGGAGTGAAGCGGGCTGTCTGTTCGACTCCAGTCCGAGTGCTCTGAGTCAGATCGATCGCAGTAACTGAATCTGCCCTTGAGTCTGATTTGCCCAAAGTTCTTGATAACAGTATGCCTTGCGCCTCTTCAGAAAAAGGGTCCAGCTCATCGATCTTGGTAGTTTTAGGCAGATGTAGTAACAGCTCTTGATCCGGTGGATCTTTGAGCTGGCCTTCCACCTTCTGCTGTAGCATATGGTATTGGTGAACACCTGCTTTCCAAGGAAGCTTTGCGCGGCTGTATGGATCCTGGTACGCCGCACCAGGGCAAGGCTTGTTGTTGACTACAAGGCGAGAGAGTATACATTGTCGGCAATTGAGTCGGACGGTCTTTAAGTCCTTGGAGTGAGGGTTGAGAACGATCTCCGTCCGGCCTCTGAGGCTTTTGGTTGGAAGGTCTATGTCCAGCTCGACTCTCTGGTGCGAGATTGAGAATCCTAACTCGGGTGCCTGTGGGCTTGGAAGCTCTGAAGACGGTGCCATAATAATTATTTAAATGCCTAAAGAGAGTGTGTGATGTTCGTAAATATTGTTAGCGAATGGATTGTTATCAGTTGTACGGAAGACATAGTACCCTAGGTCATAGGCTCTTGCCGATGACAAGAGCACCTCGACTGTGTTAAGGTGAGCAACAAATCAACAGCATGGTGTCAAGACAGGGTGCACCACCAACACAGCCAAATAGGACAACTGAAAGTTGCGCAGAGCTTGTAGGAAGTCAATTACTTTCACGGAAGCTACCCGGCTTTTGGGTCAGAATGTTTACCCCACGTCAAACGAACTTCAACTTAATCATTCATAATCCTCCAATCTCACTACTTATCTTGATACGTTGTCCAATTGTATCAAGGCGCCTCTTACGAATTCTCTACGATGGCTCTTGCCCCAAAGTTTGCAGGTCAAGCCTACTCGGCCGGCGTCTCTCCTAGAGCGATACACACCATTGAACTCTGTAAGTCCCGCCTCACCAATTGTTCATCCTCTAGAACTTTTCATTGAGACGTTTTCGACCCACGGATCTTGATTATGTGTGCCCTTTCTCCGCCAAAATGTTCAATACACTATACACTTCAGTCTTTCCACTCCTACCAAAGAAATATCCCTCCAAAGTCCAGTTTCTCTTTCGACAGCAAATCCAGCCCTGGCATCCATCAAGTACACTTGTCCATGAGGCGGGTGCTGCGATACTACGTCTCTCTCCTGAGAAGTTTTGGCCTTTTAGCGCGGCGCTATTTGAACATCAAAAAGAATACTTCGATGTGAACGTGGTACATGAAGCCAGGAATGAGACGTATAAACGGCTGGCGAAATTAGCGGCTAGCGTAGGTGTAAACGAGGGAGAATTCTATGAATTGCTCGAGATCTCAGACAAGCCGGGCGAAGGAGGGAGTTTGAATATAGGCAACAAGGTGACGGATGATGTGAAATTGATGGTGAAGGTGAGCGATGATTATGCCGTCGGATTGGGAGCTCGCCTAATGGATATATAGGCAAACCGCCGGACGGGCGTCCATGTGACTCCCACTGTGCTATTCAATGTCAGTACATCCATGTCCCAGAAACCCAATGACATCTGATGTTTCTCTCAGGGCATCGAGGAAGGAAGTATTTCAAGCAGTTATTCTGCCCAGCAGTGGGATGACTGGTTGGCCAAAAACATCAAGTGATTTGTCGTGGGCCATTGGCCATCTAGTTGCCTAGGACTATAACAGGATCAGATGGCTTCTTTGGTATGATGCTGCTATTGCTGGTGGCTAAATACAGAGTCGAGTCGTGACATTATTTCTTTGTTTCTTTACCCATCCCTTCTAGCAACGCCTGAAGGTAGAATACTATCTACACAGAATTGACAAGGGCAATAGGGCGACCTATTGATGTCGTAGTCACACGCTGAAACGCAGGAGGGCGGGAAAGCATGAAGGCCTGTTACAAGGCTAAATCGAGAAGAGAGGCTATCAACGGGGCCATTAATGGGGCACAGGGGGCTGATAGTTGATCGGTCGCCTTGTATCCATTAGGAGGCCGTGTATAGGGAATGATTCAAATGTACTCACTTGAAGAGAAGAATATGCGGCTCGGGCTCATGGACCTCGTAATGCTCCCACCCAAGACTCTAACTCCTAGTCAGTGGCACTATCCTGACCCACCCATGAGACCAGACTTGGACCCACCTGAGTGATACCCAGTCCTCTCCATTCTTCTTCCCATAGTAACTTCAGGGTCCCCTTCGATGGATCAAAGTAGTCTTTCGGTATTTTCGTCACCATCTCTTTGGGAAGTTGAACATGGCGATATTCGAACTCGTCGTCAGAATATCTAGATGAAGCTTATCAGCAACAGTGCAGTGGACCTAGACATGTTGCGATGCCCACCTTGACGAATAATGTATGGACTCTATGAACTCCTCCAGCCGATCCCTCTCTGCCTCTGTAAGCATTCTTGGCTGCTTATTCCTTCTATCATGATCCATAGCAGCCATATTTTCTCAATTTCGCCGTTCGAGGGGTGTACACACTAAGGTCGGTGCAACAGTAGCTGCGAAGTTGGACCACTTCCGTCGGCGAACGAGAATTGCAAGGGCGTGATACGAATCTGGCAACTTTCTATAGGGGTGTGGTCCTTACACGAGTGTTGGCTTGTGCTCTGGTGAACTTCCCTACTCAGCACGAGACTGGACGTGGGGAGGTGTCCTGCACCTGGGCGCGTGAGAAGAGCAAAAATGTTGCAGGAGGAAGCTGCGGAATAGAGCACAGAAAAATCGTTATTGGCTAGAGTAGAATCAAGAGAAAGTTGAAGGTTGTAGACTATGGAAGCTGCAGCTCAGGGTGGGTAAACAAAGGCTGCCTTTGCGATTTTCGGAATTAGCGGGGCACACAGAATGCTTGGCAAGGTATCTAACCGCTTTTGCTTCAAAACTGCAATTGGTGGACAATCTTTCACTGAGCTGCGCAGCGGTCTACAAGTTACAGTAAAATCGCGTCTTTTGAGATGTTCCATCTCCCTGATTGACAGATACTCACTGTCGGAGATCTTCTGTTGAGTGTGTCTGGCCATCGTCGCGTTCAAGGCCACCTAGAGTTGCGCATTGTTGCCAACCAAATTCGCCAGCTTCAGATCACCGACCATCGCCCCCTTGCCCGACTTTTCAAGACCGGCGCATCACCAAAAGTCGCAGACCATATTGCAGTCTAAGCTTCGATCGTAGAGGGTATTCGAGGTCGTCTAGTATCAGGCCTCAATTTCCCCACCGACCCTTGTGAGCCTCCTGCGACCGCTCAAATCTTGAAGATGAGCTCGAAGCGCAAAGCCGCTCCAGTGCCGGCGACAGCTGCAGACGAGGTCGAGAGTCCTGCTTCAAAGCGAAGGAAAATAGCAGTATGTGCAGTGCTCTTCCTATCTTGTTGATGTGGGCTGGCGTGCTGGTGTCGGTAGTTGTAGAAGTTACGGGGTACAAGAAGTTCAAAAGCATTATCCGTCACTTCCTTTTCGCTAGGGGCTTGCCTTTGGCACCTCACCGTTGCACCTCCAGGTCACGCTATTGGACCTTTACTGCAACCAACCTCCAGAACGCTACACATTACAGTGATCATGACTAATTCATATTCTCTTCAAGAACGGCATAGAAGAAACACCAGAAGGAACTACAAAGACGGGCCTTGCTTTCTTGGAGCAGCTCAAGAATGCTCGCGACAAGCAGTATGTCACCCCAAACTCTGTGCGCAACATATGGCTGGAAGTATCCTGCTGATCATGTCTTCTGTCAGGAATTGGCCAATTGCTACGCATTTCTTGACTTTACCAGACAGGGTACGCTTCGAAAGCTTGTTGATATATGGTAACAACTGCTAATGCAACATCCATCCATAGAAGAAGTTACCTGACTACTATGAGAGGATCGGCCTTCCCATGGCGTTAGAGGTTATTGAGGTTAGACATTGATTCTATATGTCACTATGACTGCTATAAGACATCCCATGTCCCCCTGCATGCAGAGTTGTGGACATAAAGCTGATGGTCAATGGTGCTTCAGAGGAAGCTGAACGCCCACGAATACCCAACTATGACCTTTCTAGAGGGCGACTTGAGACGTATGATCAGCAACGCCAAATCTTTCAATGAGAAGCGTTCACAAGTTTTCTCCGACGCTGAGAAGATCCGCAAGATTCTCTCGAGATATATGGAAGAACACAACCCGGCCTACAGGTCCTCTGATTACACCGCTTATACTACACCTGTTCCTCCCGATTGGCAGGAGAAATTGCAAGAACGCAAGGCTGCTCAATCGCAGGATACCACCGTTAAGGATGATCCTGAGGATGAAGAGAAGCCAACTGGGAGGCGCACCCGTCTTGTCACGCACGTAGGGTCGTCATCAGCAGCCAACAATCGTAGAGCAAGCTCAACTCCAGCAGTACAAGATGCTGAAGGCGCTTATGAAAGCTTTGAAGGAAACACCTTTCAGCAAGCGCAAGAGAAGATCATGACCGAGATGATCAATTACAGGGATGATCAGTAAGTCAATCTCTATCGCTTGCAGTGCTGTGTGCTTAGTACACATGACAGGGATCAATTAATATTCGCACCTTTCATCCACCTTCCATCCAGAACTCTTACCGATTACTACCGAATTATCAAACGCCCAGTATCTCTGAAGAGCGCCCAGAAGCTTGTCCGCGGTATCAAGGGACGTGATCCACCTACAGGAGCCACATTTTTGAAAAGCTGGCAGGCGTTTGAGGACGAGGTCAGCTACATCTGGAAGAATGCGCGTACCTACAACGAAGATGGGAGCGCTATCTCCGAGCTAGCTGGTGAGCTCGAGGTAACTGATTCTATATACATCGCGCAAGATCTTGCGCTGACATGTCATACAGGAATACTTCCACCGTCGTGTAGCAGAGGCGAAGCGTGCTGTTGCCGAACCTCCCCAGCCTAGAGTAAAGCTTAGAATGCCTGCTAAGTCTCCGGAGCCTTCAAAGATTACATTAAAATTTGGAGGACAAAAAGGGAGTGGCTCTGTTGCGATGTCAGTAGATAACGAAGCCCTCAAGCGCCAGCAGGACCTCGTACGGGCAGGAGCCAATGGCCACACAGGTAGCATAGCAACCTTGCCCACAATTCTTCTCTAGGCTCACCCAACATTATAGGCACATCACGGCCACCTCCTGACAGAAGTGGATCTACTGAACACGCCATGAACGGGCTCAAAGCTGAAGCATCTCACGGGCAATCGCCAGCACTCAATGCAATCCAAATGAACGGAGTGAATGAAGTTCGTCGAAGTCCAAGCGCTGCCAATCTCAACATGCCTCCTCCAATGAGTTTGTCCTCCCGACTACCAAGCGGCAGTCCACACCCACAATCTCTTGCAAATGGTGCCGTACCGACCAGCCAACCGCCCGCTACACCCTTTAATACACGTTTCAGACAGCCAGGAAAAGGTAGATACAGGAATCCTACACCCGTTGCATTCGGCTAACTGTGATACTGTGGTAGATGCGTCGGACGCACTCATCACAAACCTTAATGTCGCGACTCACCATGGTCTCAACATAACAGACCATTTCAACCTTGACATACCTGCATCCGCTACTCGTACACAGCAGTCAGTGACCATGACTTTGCCTTTCACCCACTACTTCCTCCGTATTACGCCTACTGTCTCCCCAAGTCTAATGCATCGGCCCAGCAAGACTATTGTGTCATGCGGCAACAATCGCTTGCACCAAATTCCACAAACTGGGGAACCTGATCCAAGGCGGCCGGTCTACGAAACTCGCGTTGTACCTGGGGTTAATGCAATTGAGGTAGAGGTTATTGCTGGCCCTCCACGAGGTGCACCAAAGGTAGGATCTGGGCAAGAGATCGAGTTTGAAAAGTTCACTGTTTTCGTCCATCTTCAGAGGACATAATATTGGATGGGATTGGAGTGGGAATGATACCCAGCTTGTACATATTATCAAGGCCTATCATTCCAAGCGTGGTGTTTGGGGGAATAAGTGCATATCCAGCGACCTTAAAGCATTACCAAGCAATAGCATCATTTGGCACGAAGTACGATACAATACATCTACATCGCGCGCTATATTATGTTGAATGTTATGTAGCAGCTTGTTGTTAACCTAGTTCTTGTGGCCTGAGTCCAAGCCGTATTATTGAAGCGCGCTAATTGCGGGTACGATCTCCGATAATTTTTTTGGCACACCGTAAAGAAATTCTATTGAAGTTCCATCCTGCACGAGTATACGCAACTCTTTCTCCTACGGACAACTATTTTCTGGGATATACTTCTTTGACCCTACGACATGGCCGACGAAGTCTACGAAGGTGCCATAGGCATAGACTTAGGTAAAATCAGACCCACAAAAGCAGACTTGTGCCCTGCTAAACACTGACTAGGCACCACATACTCATGTGTCGCAAACTACGAAGGAACCAATGTCGAGATTAGTACGTGACATAATACTTACAACATTGCAAAATCAGTCTGACCGTTTTGTATCTAGTTGCCAACGAGCAGGGCAGCTTCACAACACCCTCGTTTGTTTCTTTCACCGATCAAGAGCGATTAATTGGCGAGTCAGCAAAGAACCAGGCTGCTATGAATCCTGCCAACACGATCTTCGATATCAAGTCAGCCACACAGAAATCTTCCGGAGCGGATTGAATGCTAATGACCTGTCCAGGCGACTCATTGGACGAAGATTCGACGATCCCACAGTCAAGAAAGATATCGAATCATGGCCTTTCAAAGTCGTGGATCAAGGCGGAAATCCTATGGTACAGGTCGAATACTTGGGCGAGACCAAGACCTTCTCTCCGCAGGAAATATCTTCGATGGTTCTCATGAAGGCATGTCAATCTGTTTTGCAAGGCTCGCTCATGCTAACCCTTAGCGCAGATGAAAGAAGTTGCAGAGACTAAGCTCGGGAAGAAGGTCAAAAAAGCTGTTATTACAGTACCCGCTTACTTCAACGACAACCAGCGTCAAGCTACCAAGGATGCAGGAGCTATCGCCGATCTACAAGTTCTTCGAATCATCAATGAACCTACTGCTGCTGCCATTGCCTACGGTCTGGGCTCGGGGAAATCTGAGAAGGAGAGGAATGTACTGATCTACGATCTTGGGGGAGGAACTTTTGATGTATCCTTACTACACATCCAAGGCGGTGTCTTCACCGTTAAGGCTACCGCTGGTGACACACATCTTGGTGGTCAAGACTTCGATACAAACCTATTGGATCATTTCAAGAAAGAGTTTCAGCGCAAGACGAAGAAAGACCTTTCAGGAGACTCTCGTGCACTAAGACGGCTTCGGACTGCCTGTGAGCGAGCTAAGCGAACACTATCCAACGGTACCCAAACCACAGTTGAGATCGACTCCCTATTCGATGGCGAGGACTTCAACGCACAGATCACCCGGGCCAGATTTGAGGACCTTAACGCAAAGGCTTTTAACGGGACGATTGACCCGGTACAACAGGTCCTAAAAGACGCATCCCTAGACAAGAGCAAGGTGGATGAGATCGTGCTCGTTGGAGGTTCAACTCGTATTCCCAGGATACAAAAGCTACTGAGCGACTTCTTCGATGGTAAGAAACTTGAAAAGAGTATCAACCCGGACGAAGCCGTTGCGTATGGTGCTGCTGTGCAGGCTGGTATTCTGTCTGGCAAGGCAACCTCCGCTGATACCGCTGATCTTCTACTCCTGGATGTTGTGCCTCTGTCGCTAGGCGTTGCAATGGAAGGCAATATCTTTGCTCCTGTGGTTCCACGTGGTCAGACCGTACCAACAATCAAGAAGAGAACCTTCACTACTGTCGCGGACAATCAGCAGACGGTCCAGTTCCCTGTCTTCCAGGGTGAGCGTGTCAATTGTGAAGATAACACATCTCTGGGAGAATTCACCCTTGCGCCAATCCCACCTATGAAGGCTGGCGACGCTGTTCTCGAAGTAGTGTTCGAAGTCGATGTCAACGGTATTCTCAAGGTTACTGCTACTGAAAAGACTTCCGGACGTAGCGCAAATATAACTATTTCCAACTCTGTCGGTAAACTCTCGTCAACTGAGATCGAGAACATGATCAACGGTATGTGATTGAGCTTGAACACTAAAAAGTGGTACTGACGGGTCCGTAGATGCTGCCAAATTCAAGAACAGCGATGATGCTTTTAGCAAGAAATTCGAAGCCCGGCAACAACTCGAATCATATATCTCTCGTGTGGAAGAGATCACCTCTGACCCAACAATGTCCCTCAAGCTGAAGCGTGGCACAAAGGACAAGATCGAGAGTGCTCTTAGTGATGCCATGGCTCAACTCGAGGTTGAGGATTCCAGCTCTGATGATCTTAAGAAGAAAGAACTGGCGTTAAAGAGATTGGTAACGAAGGCCATGTCGACACGTTAAGCATTTTGCACAGCTTAGGGGATGGTTCTTTCATCAACGATATCCACGATCAGTTCTAGCAATATGCTCTAACGATGATCAAAAGTCCTGCCCAGCCACATTGGTGGACGGCATATATGCCTACTTGTCACAAATATCTCATTCGGATGGTTTCGAGGATCCGCTGATGTGGAGACCTCATGACCACTTTTATCCGACGTCCCATTATAGTTAGAGTGAATAGAGTGAATCTTACACGCAGTAATGGTTGTATCCATTATTGGCATGTTGCATATAACATTCCGTCGTCGCAGCCATGTAGCCTTGTACTAGCTCACTAGCCTAGCCCTAACGCTAAGCGATCTTCAAACGCCCTTGGACAATGCTAGCTTTCGACGACAGCTCCAAGCTCCCAAGCAGCTATGCGCGTAAAGCTGCCCACCCCGCTCACTGACAGCATTCTACGCTCCAATGTAACTCCAGTCCTTCCATGCCCTTTACTACAAGCATGCTTCCGCTCTAGCGTCCTCCCTTTCCCCCCCAACCAACCTCCACCCCATCCTCCCCATCCCCACCGCACCCTAACAACCACCCCCCCCTTCTCCAAAAAAGGCGGAAAACAAGAATCCAAACGCACCGTCCCCCTCAATGCCTCGAAAACAAAAGGCCTCGACCCTTTCGACTTCTCAGACCTCGAAGCAGCTGTCTCGCGCGCTCATGAGCGCTTGAAAACTGATTTATCGAAAATTAAAGCTGGGGGGAGGGATCCGGAGGTTATTGAGAATGTGAGGGTGAGGTTGACGAAGGGGGGGAAGGAGGTGGTGAAGGTGGGGGATGTGGCGAGTGTGGTGGTGAGGGGACGGAATGTTGCGGTGTTGGTGGGGGAGAAGGAGGTGGGTATTTGAGTTTCGCTGAGTTCTTGGGATCTTGGGGGATTGCAATAAGAGTGCTGAGAAGAGGAATTGGGGGGGGTTTTATATATTTTTTCGAAGAGAAAGATCTTTCTTGCTGATTGCTAATTATCCATACAGCACATCAAACCCATCATGTCAGCGCTCGCCAGCTCCTCCGACAATTTGAACCCCACAAACTCTCCTACGGATCCTCTTACCATCTTAGTCTCTATACCGCCTACGACGCAAGAGTCACGGGAAGCGGCTAAGGCGCTTGCATCGAAGAAAGGGGATGAGGCGCTGGTTTCGTTAAGAGAAGCGAGGGGGGCGGAGAAGAAGAGGTTGAGGGCTATGGAGTTGGGGAGGCAGGTGGGGCCGGATGATTTGAGGAGGGCGGAGAAGGAGATGGAGAAGATTAATGAGAGGGCGATGGGGGAAGTGAAGAAGTTGGTGGAGGGGGCGAGGAGGGGGTTGGAAGGGGGTTAGGGGGCGAGCAGATATGGTGGAGAAGCTGTACTTGTACGACATTTCGGTAATGTACAATTAAAGGCGGTCTATATAGACAGTCATCTGATCCTTTCCCGTCTATCTCACCGCGGTCTTGAGCCCCTTTCCAACATTGCGGGCTTGCTCGGCTGGTAATAAGCTCCTTACTTTCTGGAGCAAAGTCTTCTCATCCTCAGGATAGTAGCTCTCGTTCTGGTCAGCCTGCCTTGCCACATGCCCAATAATGTCCTTCTCTTTCGTTGGTCGGACCAATTCGTATTTACCTCCCCACAGCTTCTGCATCAGAGCATCTGTCTGCGCTTGGGTCTCGGGCAGCGTTGGGGATTGCTCTGCACCATCCTGGCTATTCTTTCGTTGCATCTCCGCCTTCAATTTCTCCGCCAGTATCATCACATCCGCCTTCTGCTCCTTACTTTCCCAAATTATGAACTCGTTGTTTAGAAACCTCCTGGCCAGTGATAGTCGATCTCCAAGCAGGGCGCCCATGCCCCGCGGGCCCGACACCACCGCAGGCCTTACGTTATTAAGATCTGCTTGGGAGAGTTTAGGATCGAATTCTCTAAGTTTCGGAGCCTCCCTCTCCCTCTTATCCTCGAAATATTCCTTCTCTTCCGCACTCCAGACATCCACGGGAGGGCCACGATCGCTGCGGCCTCTACCAGTCCCGCCACCACGTCTCGCATTCGATCCTTTCGCTCGCGGGGTACGGCGGTTTGCACCGTCGCCTTCTCGTGCCGGGCGAGGAGGACGATCCGCGCCGAATCGGGGTGCACGTTCCTGTATGCCATTTGCGGTCCTGGGCCGACGGCTCGGCTGTTCACCACTTTGTACAAGTTCTCTTCCTGGCAAACGAGGCGGGAATCTCTGCCTCTCTTGCAACCCCATGGTTTCAGGACGTCTGGCACCACCATTTGTTGGAAGATCAGCGTAGACTCTACTTATAGTGAATCCTCCAGACGCCGGCACTCCCCGGGTCACAACATCAGACTGTCCGGCCTCCCTGGGAGCAGTCTTACCCATAGTAAATCTTCCTATCCTGTTCCCTCCGCTAGGCACAGCGCCCAGACTTCTTCCATCCCAAGAGGCATTGTTACGCATCGAAAGCCCCCCTGACTCTACCGCTCCTGCAGGCCTTGCACCTAGACTCCTGGCATCCACAGCGCCGCCCGTTGCTTCTCGAATACCTCGACCATCCTCATTCCTTAAACTTCTCTTCGGTTGCACCGCCCCGCCCTCGAGTACTTCTCTACTTAGCGGCGCACCTAGGTTCCGAGCATCAATGGCCGCTAGTCTATCATTTGGCGCCGTTTGCCTAAACTCTGATGCAGAGGCTGCATAACCACGCCGATTGGTAAGACTGTCATGGGTAGCACTCCGCTGGTACATTTTTTCAATCTCGGCAGATGTGCCTTGGAGGCGTTTTGCGCGATTCTGTATGGCCCTTGTTGTTTCTAAGTATGCGTAAGACCAAATCATATCTAAAGAGAATGCGGAAAATACTACCTTGCAGAGACTTGTCTTGTACGCCATCTTGAAGCTTAGGGAAGGAAGTATGAAAACCGTTACGGGTGAATGCTACAAAGCATTGACGGTGAATCTGGCAGGGTAACAGCCTGCCTCTGCCCATAGCAGAATCTATGTGCCATTTTGGCATGGCTGGAAGGATAGGCACGCCCTCAATTCCGAAGAGATAGCTGGCCGTGGGTAGAACTGTTTACTTTACGGCACTTTCTGTAATATATGTAATTTACCCTCTCGGGAAAACTCGGTTATCCGAAGTCATCCTGGGGTCTTGGCACACCTTGGTTGTTAATTGAGTTATTCCTCTCTTTCGGGGAATTTAACCTCTATTAGTTGCTTCACTAGGTATATAGGGCTCTACTCCCTTTACTCCCCATACTGTCAATTACGTTCCAGGTGTACCAGCAAGAAAACAGATTGAGTCTTGATTACTCTTAAATTGATATTGCAATGATATGGCATGGCTCTGTTCTCTCAAGTTTGCTAGTATTCATAATGTCGGTCCTCCTTCCAGAAATTTCAACCGGAGCATAGCTGCCTGCCAGTCTCTGTAATCACCAAGAATTATAAAGACTTCAGTCGATTATTTCTGACTTCGGACCTCGTTCTGCTATGTTTTGGTGACAGCCAGGTTGTTCGGGCTTGATTCTGTGGTTCCCCCACAAAGCCATGTAATATGAAGTTGAGGCTTCGGAATGAGCCTTGAAAGAGGGGAAAAGAGCAAACTGAAATACTGCTAGCAAGCGTAATCGTATCTGCAGTGGCTCGATTGTAGGCTTTTGCAATAACATCCAAACATCCGGCTCTCTCTTACAATTTAGATGATCTTATCCGCGGCGCGGTTTTGATGTCCCTGAAGGCGCATGGAAACACTCCCAAAGTGAAATCATGCTATTAGCGGGTCTAGGTGCTGGTAATCCAACATTGCTCGTCGACACTGATTCTCCACATCTCCATCCTACAAGTCGTCCGGGCATCAGCCTATTTCAAACACCTCATAGCTGCTCCTCACTTGCTCATACATGACATCAAGATCCATGCATCCATGTACGAACGCATCCCCAAGGATTTGCAGAGGCTTCTTCGCATCACTTTCTCGTCGAAGCACATATAGTGGTCTAGCGCCATATAAGATGCATATTAGATCACCAGGTTGAGTTTCTGGGGGACCGATCCCAATACGGCCACCTTTAGTACTGAAGAACATTCGATTTTCGCACGCATGTCTCAGTGCTATAAGGAAGTGGATTACCGCGTCAATTTCTCCCGCAGAAGCGATACATTCTGCGTTGAAGTCGCGTTCGGACCAGAAATACTTGGTATGATCCAGTATCCGTCTTAAATCCGTGTCTTCTTTCCCTGGTATGGAATTATTTTCTATCAGAGTCTGGATGTAGATTAAGTCTTTTTCGCTTCCAGCGCCTAAAGTTCGTTGGGAGAGGCTATGGCATTGGCGCTCCCAAGTCATATTACGCACCGCCCTCGATTCCAATTCTTTGGGGTCTGAGTAATCCACCGCAACGGTGAAATTCAAGGTAACAGTTTCCTCAACATAGTCTATCTGGCATCCCGGAGCAAAGAGTATGTCTTGTTCTTCTTCGACCCATGCCTTGGGTAGTCCGTCTTCAAGTTGAACCAATTTCAGGATACCAGCATTGGAACGCGGTGAAAATGCAACCGGGCGCCTTTGGTTCGCATTAAGATTGGGGCACCACGACGGTAGAGGAAGACTCTTTGGTCTGTCAGATAACATGTACAGGATCGAGAGGGACGGATCTTCTTGAATGCATGCTTTCGCGCACTGCAGATAGGTTTTGGCCCATCCAGTCGGACTTTTGTCAGAGTAGTCGATTGCGATCATTTTTCGTACTTCAGAAGTAGCCAAGCTAATCAAGCCATAAACGCGGTCGTGTGGATCAGTGACGCCCTTTTCATCTGCAAATTTCATCAACTCAGCAAGGGTCAGTGTGTCTCCCTTATTTTTCCATGCAGTCAAAGCAAGTGGTGCGTCGTTGTCGCTCACTTGTTTAATAAAGCCAATTTGGAATACAGTGTTCAATGATCTGAGAAAAGAAGCTTTGTGGGGAGATTCCATGGGGAAAGCCTGAAGGTTGAGCCGCCTCATGGCTCGCGTGACTGACACTAGCTGCTCCAGTGTAATCTCCGTAGAACCACAACACAGTCGACATCTCTGAGCAAGAACTATCTCCTGCAAAACCCACAATCTAGTAAACCAACTTCGGCAGTAGAGAGCTTCGAGTGCATTGTATATTGGGTCACTTGGAAATTTAATTTCAGCTTTGGAAAAGTCTTCGGCTGCTAATTTGTTCATCGATTCGGCGGTCAAAAATGTCTCGTTCGTTGACCAGGCATTGATCTGCCTCATGGCACTATCACTTTCATCGCTAGCTGTGCCCAGCCAGACGATAACTTCTTCCGCTTGACTATATAGGGAAGCCATCATCCCAACTTGCGCAGCCTTTTCAGAATCGTCACGTTGGTTGATGCAAACGGCATCTACCCATAAGGGCATGTCGACACAAAGATCACATATCGCACTCGACGAAAACATGTCGGCCACACTTTCTGTCACAGCCATGATCATGTCATTACACATTATACGATGTGTAAGCTTATCTGAGCCCCAAGCATAGGATACAGCGCAGAATCGGAGATCATCATTGAAAGGGGCGTCGTACAGTTCACAGTTGGGCGGGTCTTCAGTTGATTTGATCCTCACGAGACGGATATGGTTTTCAGGCAAACGGGAGTAGTTGAAAATAGCGGCCATTGGACGCACGTTTCGAGTTATTGGTTTGCGGACTTCCACAGGGTAATCTTTGATCTTGGTCCACTTTGACCAGGCAAGTGTCTGATCTTTTTGCAGTGATGGTGCCTTGTGATGCCTTCAGCTCCGCGAGCAACATGTGTGGGTACATGCTCTAGTAGGAAGCTATGTTATGTTGGACGACCAAAGACTTTTGTGTCCCAAGTCTACGGATGTCAAGGTTCTGCAAGTACCGCTATTACATGACTTCCGTAATTGTAAAGGCAAGGAGATTAGTATATATTTTTGACTTTATATGTTCTTCGAAAGCGAAGATAAGGCCGAAATACGGGAATATCCTGAGGTAGATGACTAAGCGTCCAGTCCGTCAAAGCCCCCCATGCACGACTTAGCTGCCCAGTGCGCCACAGCCGGACGTACGCCTTGCGGGACATTGGTATACTCTGAGTGACATGCAATATCAATGCAGCAATGATTGATTTTGATCGACTCCCAATTTTCCATTGTCCTTCAGACCTTGAAGCTCGACCACGACCGGCCTCGTAGCCTCATGATGTCTGCCCATCAGAGCCAGTAGATACTTCAGCAACTAATTCAGATTCACATAATCGTACACTCATCCCTATCTTCGCCTCTCTCCCGTCTCCAAGCGGCATTCCTCTCACGCCTGACCTGCTCCCAATGTCTATCCTCTCTGCCTTTGTTCCATTCGGGTTGCCTCCGAACAGCTATCATATACGTCATATCATAGTCCATCAAATCCGGTGGAGGAAGCTCGTAGATTGGCACAGCTTTTGCTACTCTAGAGTCCCAGGTATCTAAAGCTGGTCGACTCGGTGTCCATGGGAACGTGGGCTGCTGTGGTATGGAAGAAAAGGGTGATAACGGCGTTGGGGCATTCGTCCATTGCGGCATCATTTGCGGGACGGGTGACGAAGATCCTGGGTGGACATACTGAGGAGCCGCATGATGCTGTTGAGGGCTAAAGTACCCTAGTTGCGGAGGAGGAGGTTCGAAAGCAGTAGGGTACTGAGCAGGAGTGAGGCCGGGCTGCTGCTGATACAGGTTGACAAAGGCATCATTGGGTACAACTCCTGAGTTTGAATTGACAGACTGTCTATGTGCAGGTTTCTGAAGCCTTCTGGGGGCGTTCGACTTTGGACTGCTACTGGCATTACCCTGGCCCTGTGAAGCGTAAATCAGTCGCACAGCTTCAATGTAGTTTCCCTTTGCGTCTTTAAGAGCCTGATCTAGCTTTTCTGGATCCTCGTCTGGGAATTCTCGTCCCAGCCGAGCGAGCTTATCGGGGTCGTTGTGATAAGACCAAGGCAAATGTTGGCGAAGCCGAGAGAACGGCATTGCTCCATTTGTCACCCGTGAGGGTACAGTACATAGACGGAGCTTCTCAAGCACCACTCGAGGTCCACCGGATAACGGCAGAGAAATTGGACCATGTTCGTAGGACGCGACAGCCAAATAACCTTATAGCTACCTAGTTTAGTAGTCTGTGATTCAGGGTATGTGGCGGCATAGCAGCTGTCCCGTCTTTGCCGAGACGTGCAGGCGCGCATTAACGATATACATGGCAGATCGAGTAAGATACCAGCAGTATAAAGCAACCCCGCATTTGAATTGGCCAATGCTATCCTGTGTTGGTTGCGCGAACGTCGATAGCGAGAATGAGTACTCTGTTTGATAGGCCAAGACCCAAGAGTGGGGTGTTCATCTAGGGCGCCCGCTAAAAGCGGCTCCCAAAACCAGCCCTAGCTTATGCCAAGGCCTGCCCTGGAGCTCGACCCACTTCAACCCTCCCTCGAGAAATCCTTCCTTTTCCCACTTCCGTACCTACTCCTCAACAAGACACAATGCTCCGCCGCAAACCAACAACCATAACGCTCACCTCCGAAGACATTGCTGCCTACGAAGACCACCGTACCGCTGAGCGCAATAAACAAGAGAACACCGACCCGGCTATCCGCACGCCGCTGAAGGGCGACGCGAAGAAAGATCCGAATGATGAGCTGAAGCCACTGCCAGGTGATAGGGCGAGGGTGAGAGGTACTGCAGGGCTGGGGAGGGAAGAGAGGATTTTGGGGCGGTGAAGGGCAAGTGTTGGTGGTGCTGGTGCAAGCTTCGGAATGGAGGTGAAGCTATTAGCGAAGATCTGTCATGGAGGGATAAAGATTCAGGAGGGGCACAGAAAACGCAGCTCGAATTTGGGTGTTCGAGCAGAAAGAACTGTGGACCTTGTATGCAAGGCGTTCGGCAGTGCTGGCTGACTCGGGAGAAAAGATGGTCTTCAAAGTCCGCAGCATAATTGGTCAGCATCCGAGCTTCACTTGCAGTTTGGGGAAGAAGTCCTATCCGATGCCAGAACGCCATGATTATTCCACTACCTCATGAATGCCAATGCCGCTAAATGAATGCCGCTAAAACGCTATCAGGAAGGACTGTAATGAAGACGTCTGCCACCCACAAGACAACATTAGCGGATATGCAGGACTCCTTCGATACTTTTCTATGCATCCATCAACGAAAATTGCTGATTCTCCGAAACCTGCCATGCAGTAAGGACCGTTCTTTCGCCACGCTATGCCAAGAAGAGAATGTATACAAGCAAGGGTAATAAAGATTATGATAAAGCACAACTGTGCTGTAGAGAAGCGGGATAAGGAGCGGCGTCGGCAGTGGCTCAAGGCTAAAGGAGGGTCTGCTTTGGCTCATTGGTGCTAGAACGTGCGCGTCGTGCATTGACTGAACCTGAAGGTGTTCATAAGAGGAGCATACAACCACCGCAGACCCCCGCAAGTACCGTGGCAAGACCATACGTACGCCCAAAGCCGAGGGCGAGATCCTGCGTCCGTGCCGCTCCTGCGGATTTGCTTGTTCCCGTAGGTGATCCTCCGAATCCGGTGAAGGTATTCTGCCCTGTGGCAGTTGAGTCTGCTGTGCTCGATGGTCCAGATCCACTAGTTGTGGATGCCATTGTGCTTATAGTGGAGGTGTTCACACGGATGGGGTTCTGGGCACCACAGGGGTTGGAGGTTCGACAAGAACTTTGGCAAGCAGAGTCACCTTGCGGACAGGCATTGACACAGTCCGTGGCAGCTTGTGTACACTCATAGTATGGGATCGTTTGGGAATATTGAGAGGAGTTGGGTTGCTGTCCGTTGCTGCACACGCAGGAGTAGGCCAATGAGGTCTGAAAGACATCAGTAAGAGAGGCAATTGTGGCCAATAAAAGAAGTTGGGGGCATACGGGATCACAATTGTTGGATTCTGGTGTCGAGGACGCTCCAGGGATTTGCAAGCACAAGAGCGGACACGAACTCTTTTGATCGGTGCACCACTTTTCTATGGTCCATGATTAGTACAATACCAGAACAACAGTTCCAAATCCTATCCTACCCTTGGTAGCTTGGTCGACGCTGCTGGGGTCAATGGTTTGAGAGATAGCAATAGGTACAAGGCTGGCCACTAGGAGGGCAACGAAAGTGTTTGATGGATGCATGTGGGATGTGTTGTTAACAAATGATATAAGGGTTGATGAGGTGGTCTGCTGCAGGTTGGGTCAACAAATGTTGTTGGAGGGGTAGTGAAAATTTTCAGATCGAGATGCAAGGCGTGCGTTAAAGGAGGAGGAAACTTACAAGTATTGACCTTCAAGATGTCTCTGATGCAAGCCTCCTGATGATTAAACGAGTGTACCGTAGATGTAACGACAGCAAGTGAGTAGAATACAGTTAAATGCAATCAACTCGATCGAGGTGAGACCAAAGGGGAGAATGTTGGGAAGAAGGGTAGGAAAAGGATGGCTTAAGCCCATGGCCCTTTGGATATCGAAGCTCGGATTGATAAACGAAGTGGATCTTGGTACCCTTGCCGGCTAGTGTAGATCTGGTAAGAGCCGCGGGAGCTATGGAATAGTATTGGTCGGAAAGTCGCATTCCCCCCAAGTTTAGTGTATGCAGACCAGGGAGCTTCTCCTAATGCATCTGGGCCCGCCCCTCCTAAGAGCTTTTTGATACGAGGTGGTCCACCAACAACTTCATTCCACTTCTGTGGCGTTCCACGTGTATCAATAATCCAGAACACAACGGCCGCCCACCTATCTACAGTACATTCCTCAGTACTCTAACAGGCGTCTATAGACATTGAAGATTCCTACCGAGGTACCGAGTACTAATGGATGGAGTTGACGGGAAATGGTAACGCCTCAATTGACAACGCCCCCAACGGTGCTGTACAAGAAGGATCAAATGGTGCCGCAGACAGTTCAAAAACGTCTTTGATTCCGCCATACTGGTCGCACCGCCGCTATGAATCCTACGCCTCCATTGAGAATACCAAGCCGGCTCCTATCACTTTAGAGGACCATACTGAAGATCTAGGCGAGCATACTGCGTCATGCTGGGCAAAAGGGGTTTCTATTGATAGTTATGTAATCATTGATGGCACTGTACCTAATGTGGGAAGATTTGTGGTATGGCATTGCAAGATTGTTACTTTAGATGTCAGTCTCCTTCCCCATAACCTGGTTCATGTTTACCCACCATTGGGCTATGTCTTGTCGATACTGATGTGGTCACGTAGGGGGGTTCAATAGTAATTAGAAAAAGGTCCACTCTTCACACAGCTGCCGGTATGCATAGGTTCCCATACTGAGTGGCGAGTAGATACTCTGAATTTGATGATCTTCGCACGAAGCTCCTCTTGACCTTCCCCAATTCAAACGCTGCAATGCCCCCACTGCCACCCAAAAGTCTAATATGTGAGTCATGGCCGGTTGCCTTTCCCTCGTTCTTCCGCTGACTTTTAGAAGATAAGTTCCGCCCTAGTTTTCTGGAGAAACGGAGAATCGGTTTGGCTTACTTCCTGAAGTCTGTGCTTTGCATCTACCTACCTTACTTAGTCTAAGGCCCTGGCTGACATGCTGTAGCTGTGTTCTTCTGAATCCCGACTTTTCTTCCGCACCAGTGACCAAAGAATTTATCTTTTCTTGAGGTCTGTTTGAGTGTTATATAAGGGGCTGTATATTTGTATCACGACGTATATAAATATCACACTGCAGATTTGGATCTGAGCGTGACCTATTGGCGAGTGCCCATAGGGGAGTCCTGCATATAGTGGACAAACTCTAATTGTTAATATAACCTGTAATTGAGTCCTCTTATGCTAAGGGAAGTACGGCCGTTAGACCAGAGATTCAACTTGCTTAAATACTACAACCATAGATAACGATCGTCAGTAACGTAAAGGTGATGATGTTCGTGAGGTCGAAGTGATGTTGCTGTCCTTTGGTGGGGGCCTGTGATGCAAATCTTCCCGAACTCTGGGAAGGAATCGCGGTTACCTATGTTTTCCACACCACAATAATTACCATGATTGCCCTGCTCTAAAACTTGCAAAACAAGCAGCAAGCGATTGAAACATGGTCCTATTCAATCACACACAATATTATGGCCGCCCATTCAAGGCCCTCTCTACGGTCCTCTACTCGCAAAAACGAAAGTCTCGAAGAAGTACTTCCGACCAAAAGTCCAGAAAATCTGATGCTTAACCCAAGGCGCGGAAAGCGCACACGCGATCCATCGCCGGGCAGCCAAAGCAACGCCTCGATTAAGAAGCAGAAGGGTCAGACACAAGATACTACGCGTCCTAAAGGCGGTGCGCCAATTGAGCTCTCCAAGTCTATACCAATACGTGACAAATCCGGTACGAAGAACGTAGTGACGCAAGTGGGGAATTCGCGTACGCCAGATCCACCGCAACGAATCGTTGACGGTTCCACAACCACAGCGCTCAATGAACAAGCCTTCAGCAGGAACAATACCCTCACAACCAATACAACCAATACCCTCAGCCAAGCTGAAAAGAGAAGTCTGAGGTCACACGATGGAGGTTCGCGGTCGAAAAGCGAGCTTGCGCTGTACTTCCCTAATTTCGACGAGCTTGTGAGCATAGAGCCAAAGGAACCTGGTAGGCTTTCGAGCCTCACTACTTACAAGTATTCGCTGACGTAACCAGAGTTCCTAACTGCAGAGACTATTGTACACATCACAGAGGATCCTTCTAAATCTGCGATCAAGTCTGCCCATCCTTCCTCAACCTTTAAGAATGGCGCAAACAAACTACGACCACCCAGCTCGCATGCTGCAACACTTAATGGCACATCCAATACATTTATGCTATCGGAAGAAACCTTCACGACGCTCAATAACGCCACAAGGATAGACATTGCATCAATTGACAAATCCACGAGGAACGTCAAAGATCCATTGACTGACGCTGTATACCTGAAAGCGCACCGAAGGGCTGAGCGACAGGAAAAGCAACTCCGAAATATCGAGAAGGAAAGGGCAATGCATGAAAAAGTACAGCTTGAGCGACTTCTGGAAGGTTTGAAGGGACATGACTGGCTGAAAGTGATGGGTATCAGTGGTATTACCGATAGTGAGAAAAAGGCTTTTGAGCCCAAGAGAGACTACTTTATCCGGGAAGTGCGAATTCTGCTTGAGAAGTTTAGAGAGTGGAAAGAGGAAGAAAAGCGGCGGAAGGTGGAGAGAGAAGAAAGCATGCAGGACGAAGACGAGGAGCTGGACGAGGAGGAAGCGAAAGCTGATGAAGGAGAAAGCGATGGCGATCCGCCCGACTATAGCGATGTTGACGCCTCCGCTGCAAGGCAATTACACCAAGAAGCCATTTTAGCAACCAACGGTCAGCCTGGAAAATCTAGATCACATCGGAAGAAAGAGCCTACAGCACCACCCATAGAGAAACCATTCACATCATTCTATGCGAAACAGTATCTACGCGAGGCAGCTGTTGGCAAACACCGACGGGGAAGAACCCGTTTTGCGTTCGGTCAACCGCTGCCTGAACCCGAGGACGGAGAGTTCAGTCTACCAGGCGATATCTTGAGCCCTGAAAGGGTCGCCGCCAGTGCAAGAAGGCAGCGGGTGTCAAAGAGGCAGAGCAAGGGCCCGGGGGTGGAGGCGTGAAACTGGGTCTACAAAATTATGTATCATATTATTGGCGTTCAGTATGCCTGGCGGCAGCTATGGAAGGTTTAGATTTGGGCTTTGAAGGCTTTTGATGGGCAGACAAAGCTGCACAAACTAGGTTTTGCCCCGGGGAGGTGTGCATATGCATACACATAGTACATAGTTGGAGCTTCAGTTCCATAAATCATTAGTGCCGAGTAGAGACCGTTTTGGAACTCCAAACGTATCCGGTGTACGAAAATCGCTCATGAATATTTACAGATAGTAGAGCTTCGCTAGTTTCCCCTTTCCACAGGCTTCAGATTGAAGACACACATATGGGAGGGAGTGCCAGCAAAGTATAACTGGCTCGCTTACCAGCGGGAGTGTTGATATTTGGGATCCTCTTAACTCACATCGCACGACAGCGACAACACTGCGAAGAGATTCAATTGTTCCTGATTTGTGAACACAATATGGATACCGCTACAGCTTCCAATGAGCAAGCTACCGCTCCAGAGGCTGCGAAACGGGCGCCAGGATCCAAAATGGATGCCGGACCTTCAGAGAACACGCAGACGCTACCAGAGCGTACTAAGCCTGCCAAATTGAAAAAAGAGAAAGTTGCCAAAGCTCCCAAGGGACCTACGCCTCCAAAACAGAAGCGTGAACCTGCAGCAGCAACGATACCAAATGACCCAGACTCAATGTTCAAAGTCGGGTTTCTGGCAGATGTATACCAAGAAAGACCCATAGGTCCTGAAGGTATTAGCAAAGTAGTAACGCGATGTGAGTTGTCACACATAACTGTTTATAAGGGAAGGCTTTCTGTACTCACAAGGACCAACCATAGTTCCACCAGAGCCCAACGGCTTCCTTCACATCGGCCACAGCAAGGCGATAGCAATTAATTTCGGATTCGCCAGATACCATGGAGGAGAGTGCTACCTACGCTTTGACGACACAAACCCTGCGGGCGAAAAGAAAGAGTACGACGACTCTATAGAGGAGACTGTCAGGTGGCTAGGCTTCACACCAAAAAAGATAACACATTCAAGTGATAATTTTGACCGATTATATGAGCTAGCTGAGGTTCTGATTCAGAAAGATGGTGCTTATGTGTGCCATTGCACAAGTGGGTCATTCCAAACCCCCACAGGCGGCCCTTGGACTAAATGTTGTATAGAGGCTGAAATTGTTGACCAGAGAGGTGGTGGAGACGGGAAAAAGCCTCGCTACGCCTGCTCACATCGTAATAGACCTATATCAGAAAGCTTGACCGAGTTCCGAGCTATGCGTGACGGTAAGTATAAGCCGAATGAGGCTGCCTTGCGCATGAAGCAGAATCTGGAGGACGGCAACCCGCAAATGTGGGATCTATTCGCATATCGCATTCCCAAGAAGAAGGAAGAAGATGCAGACGCGTTGGCTGAGGAGGGCGAAGACGATGCTACAGAAGAGCCAGGCAACGAAAGTGACCAGCTAGCTCCACACCACTACCGGACTGGAGACAAGTGGAAGATATATCCCACTTACGACTTTACACACTGCCTTTGCGATAGTTTCGAAGGCATTACTCATTCTCTATGCACTGTGGAGTTTGAACTTTCAAGGGTTTCCTATGAGTGGCTGAATGAAAAATTAGATGTTTACAGACCGATGCAAAGAGAGTGAGCACCCTCCCTCCAGCGGTCCACTCTGGCTCTCTGACATGATTGGATAGATATGGCCGCCTTAGCATGGGCGGCACCGTCCTTTCCAAGCGTAAGATCCAGAAACTTGTTCAAGACAAATACGTCCGAGGCTGGGACGACCCACGTCTGTATACCTTACCTGCACTCCGGCGTCGGGGTATACCTCCTGGGGCAATTCTTTCTTTTGTCAACGAGCTTGGTGTGACCAAAGCCACCTCGAATATTGAAATCAAAAGGTTTGAAACGTCGATCCGCCGATACCTCGAGTTTACTGTTCCTCGACTTATGCTTGTCCTGGACCCAATCAAAATTATCATTGATGACTTGCCTGATGATCATCTGGAGATGGTCGAGTTGCCTTTTTCAAAAGATCCTACTTATGGTGTAAGTGCTTCGTATCTCGCATTTCATTGCGAGTCGATTTTCTTGAGTTCTTCCACCAGTAACCCGTGATCATTCTGCTCAAACCTCCCTCGATCCATGTCCATAGAAAATTCTCTGCATAAAGTCCTCCATTCCTTACAGCTATAAAATGATTTTACAATTTTCTACAATTCACTCTCAAAAAGGCTTTTTAGATTTGGCCATCCGAGCTAATAATTATCGGCCAGGTCCACGCTGTCCCTTTCACTAGAACTGTTTACATCGAAAGGAGTGATTTCCGAGAAGTCGACACACCGGATTATTTCCGCCTGGCGCCTGGAAAACAAGTTGGCCTATTGAAAGTTCCCTTTCCCGTAACCGCGACGAGCTTTGAGAAGGATCCATCCTCTGACAAGGTAACAGTCGTACATGCCAGGTACGAGAAACCAGCAGATGGTGGGCCTCCGAAGAAACCAAAAAGGTATATACTCCAGTGTCTCAAGCGCCTCAAATGTCTACTCTACACTTGCTGATTCTGTCTAGCTTCATTCACTGGGTCTCTGTCTCCCCAACACATCATAGCCCAATCACCGCTGAAGTTCGTGTAATCAACCCACTTTTCAAATCGGATAACCCTGCAGCCCACCCAGCAGGTTTTCTAAAGGACATTAATTCCAGCTCAGAAGAAATCTTCCCTAACGCCATGATTGAGGTAGGCTTCCGGGAGATCAGACGCAGGGCGCCTTGGCCTGCTGAAGCGGGTGAGAAGAACGACCATGAGTCTGCTGGACCTGAAACGGTGCGATTCCAGGGCATGCGTATGGGGTACTTCTGCGTCGATAAGGAGAGCGAGGGTGACAAAGTGGTGCTCAATCGGATAGTGAGCTTGAAAGAGGATACAGGAAAGGATTAATCAGCTAGAGGTCCTATCCAAATGTCAAACGCGTGGGATACCCCTGGATTTATACATCATTATGGCGGGCAGCAATTGGTAAAGCTTAGCAGAGGTTTGCCAGCTACAATGGAACATTGGATTGTGCGCCCTCTAATAAACTCTCAACCCTGCACATTGGAGGGTTGATCATTACCCCGAACGCCCTGGATCATAACAAGGCGAGACTGAATCAGGTGAGTAGAGAAGGGACCTTACACAGCATTCGCTACGAAGCTCAAGTTGCGCAACGTAGCTTTCGCGACATCTGCATGCTTTGCCTGATTATTAATTAGGATGGGTGAGCTATAGGCCCTTACGCCGGTCTGGCAATGCACTCAAAACTGCACCATGAATTTCACTCAATTGAATGGAATCACTACGAGTAATATTGCTATTGCCGCGCAAGTGCGCATCGGCGCATATTTGAGTGTCTAGGACTGGAACTACTAGCACATGCATCTTGAAGGATATGAAACCCTCTTAGCGAATCAATGTCAAAGCCAGATAAGCTGCGAACTCCCACTTTCGTCGAATCCTTAATCTAGGATGAGACATCCGAGCATATTCCTTGTTCTACCATGTATCTGATTCCGCTTTGCTGTGTCTTTATTATAGGCCTGTGTACCTCAAGTTCAGCTGGTGATGTCCCCTGTAGATCCTGTTGAAGTTTCTTTGGCTAACATGTGCTTAGACAATCTAACCGCGGTAACACTTGAGCCTGTGAGAATATTTTGTCCGGCAGGTACTCAGCCGAAAGTTGAACAGGCTATTTCAGATCACGTACATAACTCTCTCTTGGCTGGTGCAAGGGCCCAGTCAGGCATCACCTTTCCATTTTTCAAGGCTCTGTTCAAATCCGATGACTACAAACAGGACATCATGGACGTCTTTAGCGAAATGGCCAGCCTAGGGTCTAAATTGCCCGGAAGACGGGCCACTTTCATCTGTATACACACGGAAGAGGACGCTTTCGAGTTTCAGTCTATCGTACCAGATTTGTGGGAGCGGTGTATACAAAGGTCACCTTTACGCTACCAACCAGTTGAACCAATCGCTTTCTACGAGACTAATACCCTCTTCCTCTGCCGCCCCTTTTTCATTCTTGCAGACGATCCTGAAGGTCCAGCACCTCAGCAATGCCCGAGTGTACAAGAAAATGAATTCACGACCGATGACCCAATGCGCGTCAAATTTGCCAATCGTGCAACATACATCACAACATTTGCCATCAACGCTTATTCGCAGCTTCGCGTTACTCAAAGCGCTACCAGCTACATCGCATTGCTCAATGCAGCTCTTGGATGGGGCATTCATACTGCTGCCAGGCAGCCGTGGAGTTATATCCTGTTCGAGCGTTGTAGGTCATGACTTGGCCTAACGCATCATTCATTGTGGAACACCTAATAGTTTAATAGTAACGAAGAATGCATGCCCAGAGATTCCGAATATTAACCAGCCTCCCTGGAATTACCCTAGAATTCTAAGCTCGAATGCTACAGGTAACGTCACGAGCAATGCAACGGATGACAACATTATACCTCAGAATGAGTCACAGCTGTCTTCTTCCCCAGGCTCCTTATTGCAAGGAATACCTGCGAACTTACTCGGCACATCGTGAAAATTATCGACCCTTTACCACTGTACATTTCCCGCGCGAGAAAGGAATCTGGTCTGCAAGTCATGAATAGAGATCACTCGAGCAGCAGCTTCCGTAAATATCAAATACTTTAAGTGAGTCAAGTCAAGACAACACGGTATGGGGTAATTGAATGCAGACCAGCTACACTTAACATTGCATATCTATTGGAATAAAAGTAGGGCCCATCACCCAAAAGATGTGCAGAAACCGACAGACAACTAACCTAATACCAGCAATACAAGCAGCCGCGAAGCGATCGTTATGTCCAATAAGGCGGTAAATATATCGTTTAGATGCTTTCAAGTAATGACACTACTCAGCTTTGCTCATGAACCTGGATAATGCTGGATGGCGCTCGCGGCAGCGGAGTGCTTTTGTGACACCAAGACGCTGTAAGCCGCCCAAGCACCAGATGCCAGGTTGGTGTTTTAATATGGCATTCATGAGAAGCTTAAACAGACCCTAATGGGATGGTTGACCATGGAGTGAGGACCAGTAAGAAACCAGCGATGTTGATATCACCCTTCTTCTCTTAGGGCTAGGGTTAGCCGCTGCCAAACGCGGGGAAGTTGAGCTGCTTTTAGACAGCCTCATGTACCCATGCCTCGGAAATAGATATGTAATCAAAATGTACCACGACCGAGGCAAACTCGTTCACACATATAATGACCTTGATGCTGTCTTACCTTGTGAGGAGACTCTCATGTTACAAGAGCGTACAATGACAGCAGGCCACCCACGTCAATACCACCAGCAGCGGCACTCCGCTATCCCATGAACACGGCTGTCGATACTTCCACCCCGGCCTGATTCATCATGTATTAAGCTCTATCATATATCCGAGAACCCTCTCACCCGAAGTACATGAACAATGGCTCCTGAAAAGCAAGTGGCCCTGGTAGTAGGAGCCTCTCGGGGCATTGGCCGACAGATAGCCATCGACCTTGCAAAGAACAACTACACAGGTCAGTCCCTCCCCCCAACCTTCCCACATCTTTCCCCCTCCACTAACCCCCCTCCACTAACCACCCTCCCAGTCGTCGTATCCGCTAAAACCACTTCCAACCCCCACACCTGCGTCCCCTTCCCCCCCGACCCCAACTCCCCCTCCTCCACCATCAACACCGTCGCCCTCGAAATCACCAACTCCGGCGGCTCCGCCACCCCCATCCCCGTAGACACCCGCTCCCCCACCAGCATCCAATCCCTAGTCACAAAAACCATAACCCTCCACTCCCGCATCGACGTCCTCATCTACAACTCTGGCGCCATATGGTGGGCCTCCGTCGCCAACACCCCCCTCCCCCGCTTCCAACTGATGCAGAAAATCAACCCCGAGGGCCTCTACGCCACCATTCACGCCTGTCTCCCGCATTTTGAAAACCAAGGATGGAAAGGGAGGATCATCGTCGTTTCACCACCTATCTATTCGCGTTTCTTTAGGGGCAAAACCGCATACGCGATGGGGAAAGTAGGTATGTCCGTTCTTACGAAGGGATTAGCGATGGATTTCGTGCGTGAGGGGAAAAGGGACATGGCAATCACGAGTATCTGGCCTGCTGCGGCTATTGAAAGTGCTGCTACAGTGAATATCAATGCGTCAGAACGCAGGGATTTAAGAAAACCGACGATCTTTTCGGATGCGGTAATTGCTATGCTGAAAGCGCCGACTGAGGTGGTGAACGGGTTGTTGGATCTTGATGAGGATTTTCTGAGGAGGGAGGCTGGTGTGACGGAGTTTGGGGGGTATAGTGTTGTGGAGGGGGCGGAGCCGAGAAGGATTATGCCGAGGAGTTTTCCGACGCTGGAGGTGGAGGAGCAGGAGGATGAGGGGAAGAGGGTGGAGAGTAATAAGTTGAGGGGGGGAGCGAAGCTTTGAGCGAAAAATTTTAACGACTACGGAAGATGAGACGCCTCGATCATATGGTTGACCGCAGGTTTATTGAAAACCGAAGGATTACGGCATTCGAGACTTATTAAACAGATATACGCACTTGATCTCTCTCATATCTGTTTCATTAACTATCTCCTTACCTACAAACCTACCCATTTCATAAAAGTACCACCGAGAAAATATCCCTGTACAAGGGAAGGTACTTACGAATAATACCTAAAACTAATCTAGTAAACAAAACTACCTCGCCATAATCAACTATCCCATCCAGTCTCCACATCCCTCCATCTAAGAAAACCCCTCAGAAACCCCCCTCCCAAACTAACGCTCATAAACTTCTAAGCAACAATCCAAGCCTAATAAAGGGAAAGATCTTACCTTCGTGCGATCAAGTACTCTAAAAGACTTCACCCCTTCCCCTTACCCTCTTACACTCTTATACTATATAACACCTTAGGCATGGATGGACCTAAAGCTTCCAAAGAGCCGATCTAAATCTGGTCATCTACACCCAAGCGAATGAGAATGCTCCCCCGCGAGAAGATGGCTTCAGGGGCTGCTTTGCTGAGGAAGTTTTAGGTCCGCTATACAGTAGGGTTTTCGGAGTAAGGGAGTTATAGTAAGGGGGTAAACCCTTCTAAGTGTGAGTTATGTTATTTTTGCCTTTTTCTTTTCTTTTTCTTTTCTTTTTCTTTTCTTTTTCTTTTCTTTTTCTTTTCTTTTTCTTTTCCTTTTCTTTTCTTTTCTTTTCTCCCCCTTTTTCTTTTGGTGTATTAGACTTGTGTGACAGTACGTGATATAGCTTTGCGAAAGGGTCGTGATGGTGGTGGTAGTGATGGTTGTGATGGTTTTTGCCCCACTGCGTAGTATGCTCCTCTGTACTTCTATCCAAGCCATTCAGACCACATCCATATCAAACAAAGGAATGACACCGAGTTTCGGCACCAGGTACATAAGCCGTCCCTCCTCCCCCCTTTCTTTCTCCCTCTGAGCAATTCCCATACACAAATTCCCCTTACAAACCCATCTAGTTAACATCGGTATCTGAAGAGTCGACATCGGTGTCTGAAGAGTCTACATCGGCAACAGGAGTGCCCTGTATAGGCTCTTGGGAAGCCATTTTGAAGATGTAAGAAGACGCGAAAGCGAGTCAAGATATCAACTTTTTCGAAATTCCTTTGTGCCCAACAGAATAGCAAAGACCGTTTGCAATAATAGTATACTCCGCATAGAGAGGTCCTACTCCTTTTTATGTGACCGTGACTCCACCATCTCCCCCGCGCCCCCACATGCCCACAGCGACGGTCTGGAGCTGTCCGAGCATCCGTGTGCACCAAGCTTAGTCCAGAGCAGTATGGAGCATTCACCTACCGCAATAGCTGGTTGAAAGATCTACATACCAAGTGACTCACTTGGTAACGTGCCTTTGAGACGAGCATATTCACGGTTGCATAAGAATTAACGTACATAGATAGTAGCGAAAAGACGGCGCCGTATCCTAATGGCTGAGGCTGGCGGAGTGCGGTGTAAGGAGCAACGGGCATAGTATTCTAGCGAGAGACGGCGCGTGCTTAATGGCTGTGGCTGGCTGAGCCTTGTCGTACACAGATGTGACAGCGGCCCAGATAGGTTGCAGGCGGCGAGACGCTCACTCGCAATTTCGATGAGTTGAATATTCATTAACATACAATAGCTAGTCCACGCATACTGTGTAGCGAGCGCTCGGCAATGGGGACCGCATATAACAATCTGTATCATTATCCGGAGAAGCTCGAGCGCGAGTAAAGCAACCAGTGGGCAGTCCGGTCGTTTCTTTAACGTTAGCTGCAGATGAGCTCAAGCCATGCTGCAGCTTTGTCATGGGTTCGAAACTCGCGGTGTGGATGCAACACTTATGCAGCGGGTGCATGATGCATGAGCTGTCACTCCCAAAAAGGAAGTGGCTTGCTCGAGGCTGGCTGAACGTGTGGTCCACATTGGAAAAGCATTGCGCGTTGAAGAAACCGTGGGGGGAAAAGGTAAGCGCTTATGGTAGCCTCGACTGGTGGGCCCCACCATGAGTGACCCCACCACACGTTCGCTTAGGGACGTTGTCGCGATCAGCTGTGCTTCGAGGCCCAGGACAGGCGGAAGCTTCCCAAAGCTGCCAACACGGAAGTTTCCCCTAGGTAGCCTCAAGCGAGGGTGGACAGACTGGAGAGCTTTTTCTGGAAACCGGACCCTCTGTATGACCAAGATCCATGCATTAATGATTAACCTAGCTAGTAGAATAGATAGATTGTGGTGTAAATCACCTCGCTATGTGGGATATCAAACGCTAAAACCAATTCCAAGCAAAGGAAACTAACGGCTAGACTCAGGCCCCAGACACAATGACCGACAATCATCATTCATTACTCGAGCCTTCCAGAGACCCAGCCAAGACAAAAGAAAGGTTAGGAAAGAATGTACTGATCCACTTCTGGGTTGTGGTTTCCAGGACGAAAGCTTGAGAATGAAGTCCGCTTTGAAGTCGGCACTTTGAGCGTCTTCTCCGAACGATTCGGGGTATCGTCGTCCTCGTCGTCTCCGTAGTTGCTGTCACTGCCTGTGACGCTGGTATGGTCCATATCATCCTCACTGGAGCTTGCACTCCACGCCCCATTGCCTGTCCCAGCTTCACTTGTAGATGGCGTTGTAGGATCTGACTCTGCAGTTTGACTGAGAGGACTGACGTTCTTGTGTTCAATCGGACTGACGCTGGTGCTGGGAATTTGAAGTGGAAGCCCACTTTCATTGTCTACAGGACTGAGATCGGCATATGCATTGCTGAGCATTTCCCATGATGAGGGCTTGATTGGCTGTGGCGACTTGACATAGAGATTGTTGTTGGTGGAGATTCTCTTTGGCAAAGATACCTTCTTGGAGTTCTTTGGCGTTACCACCGAAGGAGTCGGTTTAGCAGAAAGGATGTCCATGTCAGGTCCGAGTGCAAGGATCGCCTCCCCAAGAGAAGCTCTCTTAGAGGCAGGTTTTGACTTGGCTTTCTTGGCCTTTGTCTCAGCCTCTTGCCATGGCGGCGTCCCAGCGATTTGACAGCACAGTGGATATGCTACTCCTTCAGTATCTCTAACTTCTTGCGGTGCCCGAGTGACGGATATTAGAGTTTGTAGTATCGCATAGACTAGAATCCAGCGGACTTTTCGCGCATCTGCGCTTGAGACTGAGCTTTCCTCTCTCATCGTCCAATGTTTCTCGAACCGAAGATACTCATGGACGAGCTCACAGCTCATAACATCATCGTCATAGGAATTTGTAGCTTCGCGAAGAGCGTTCGAAGTCGCGATGCGCTTGTCCTGTTTATTCTGCTTGTGGGCGAAGAGTCGGCCAAATGATCTTCGACGGGTTAATTGAGCTGGGACCGTGGGCACTAGGGGAAGAGGATGTGGAAGCGGAGAGTATTTATGTCTCCGGTCATAAGCTACAACGTTCTGATAGACACAGATGCCTCCGTCCACAGGCTTGTTATCTTGGATTGCAACTCCAGAGCTGTGATCGACCAAATACTCGTAGAGATTCCGGAACTCGAAGTACATGGAGCGGTAAACAGCTTTGGGGAGAGCGCTGCTGTTGCGGTTCAGCACCGTGGGTGGCCAGTAGCCGTGCTTTCCAACATAGAAGGTGTGTAGAAAGGTTCTGAAACGCTCAAGATGCAGATGAGCTTCTCTCGCCAGGCCAAGATATGTACCAGACAGATCGTCTTCCAGGAAATTTCCGAGTGATGTTCCAGCTCTTTCTAACCTCAAATCCATCTCCAGGTGTGCTCTTGACATGAGGGCGCGTGTAGTCCGTGAGATATGCTATAACGCATGTTAGACACCAGATCAAAAGTCGAATGTGTGTTCAGTATTTACCTCGAATTCTGCACTCTTATCTAGTAGGTCCCACATCCCTGCACAATGTACAAACGCATCGGTCCATAGGTCACGGTCTTGACACTTTTCAGCGTATTGTAGCACTCCAAGAGCATGGTCCGGACACTCTCGAAAGTCGGTATAGCCTTGTTCATCAAGATATGCAAGCATATCATCCTGATTTACTTCTGGATTGGGGCGGAGCTCATCCATTCTGATTAGGAGAGCTATCAAAGCTTCCCCAAGACGCTCGCCAACTAAGGGTTTCTCGAACATCCAGGCAAAGAAATTTCGGGTCGTCAGATGGTATCGAAATGCCTCTTCCCTGCTAAGATCATCAGGAGCAGGAATGTACATTTCGTACTTTGCATTTGAAGTAGGATCATTGAAATCCTCGGTAGTGTCGACCTGTTTGTCGGTGTCGGAGGACGATGGAGGAGTCTCGGATACTGGATAAGTGAGGTAGCGGTCCAGAAGAGGGCTGCAGTTACTGGATTGGATGTCTTCAAGAGACACCCGTAGGGAGGCTCCTCGTCTGGATTGACCCCTTTCATAGAAATGTATAAGACAATCACCACTCGAAAACCAAAGTTCAGGATCCTGGATGTCGTCATTAATTTCCCGTAACTGTTGGATAAAGGCATAGGATGACGAGCTTACTCTGCGCATAGAATCCCATTTGATGGTCACTCTTCGGTTACCATCCCATCGTTTGATGTCGGTATTTCTAGGTGAGTTGGGTTTGACCTCGGAGGTGTGCGTATGGAGGTTGTCGCTCGAGCCATTACGAGCTTTTTGTAGATATAGATTTAACTTTGCAACGCGCCGATTTGCGTTTCTTGGAGAGCCTGTTCGTTGTGGTGACATGGCTTTGCTGAGTCTGTTTGCTCGGTCTGACGAACCTTGCCTGACGATAGAAAGAGGTCGAGATTTGCTGGTAGACATGGTGGCAGGATGTCTGGCACAGCACTGGTGCTGCTTCAATGGTTGGATCAGACAAGGGCAAAGTGGGTTTCAATGTTGAAGGAACCTGTGGAAAGGGAAGAGAAAGAGCTGGTCCGGCCAGATTGTAATTAAGGTATGGGAATTGTTGGGCGGCGGTGAAGTTCGTTCAGCTGTGCCATGACAATTGGGCGTTTTCTCGGTCAAGGGCCAAGAAGCGAGCCTCAAGTGTAGCAAGGGAGATAGACCATGTGGAATTGGTGAAGAGCTTGTGGCGTCATTTGACTGGGTTCCAGGCAAAAGATCGACTTGAGCCAGCAATGATTTGCGATCTCGGGATAACAGACGAAGATGCTCTGTGCTTCTAGCCCGAAACGTGGCCATGCTTGGAGCGGAAGCAATGTTGGTGTAAAAGAAGCTCGTTAGTCTTGCCCTCATTAGGAGATATGCCTTGCTGCAAGGAGTACTGGCAGGGACTGGGCAGGGACTGGCTGGGGTTAGTGGACCGATGTAATTGGCATGCTATTACTGTAGTGGTATAGGATCGCCAAGCTCTCACCTTATCACTGGCCGCGCCTCGTAGTACGTACCCTAGAAGTAGATACATTAGTACTTTCCTTAACTTCATTTGATCGTTGGGTCTCGACCTGCAGCGGGGATGCTCGATGATAGCGCAAACTGTCATGCAGCCAAGGTACGCCCAAACGTCCAAATTGCCGACCCCTCCCTCCCTCGCCCATCCACTATCGCCCATCCCGTCGTTCAACGAGAGGCCATGACAGCCCATGACATGGTGCATTTCTTCGGAACATTTTCTATCCAGCAGGCCATCTACCTGTCACCGTCATACTCCTCACTTCGGTCTCTGGGGAAGCCGTGATGAAAGGGGTTGTGGCTGTCGACGCGCGCAGAAATGCCGACAATTACACACCTAGGTACATCGTAGATCCTGACCCTGGTCGGCCACCGACTGGGTGGTAATTGGTGGCTTGCGGCTTTGAGGTATTGGTGTCTGGTGCAAGACACCAAGACCAGGATCCTTGCGCAATCCTTGAACCATTTGCAAACCACGCTGACGCCGGCGATTTAACGCCCGACCACGATTCACTCTGGGCCCCCACTGCCAAATTCGGTCGGGTTTGAAGCTGAGGAACCCCCCAGCAACGTTGACACTATCGAAAGCCTCCCGAGTCTGGAACCACAGGCAGCACAGCTGTCTGTTGAAAAAGGCCTTCTATCCCTTCTATATGGTCGGCATAGATCCTAGCCTAGGGTCATTGGTATCGGTTGTTGGTGGGGTTGCTATCACTTGCTATATTTCCTTGGTCCATGTGTTGGCAATCTCTCGGTTCCAGAGCAAAGGGCACGGTCTTCCCAATGGTCCCTACTCTTTTTCTACCGGATTGTTAGCCTTGTAGGAACCCGTTTCTATCGCAATGCGAAGCTATCACATCATGCAGTCCAATGGAAGGACACGGCCTTCTCAACAAAAATCCAATAGATTGTGGAGCAGACAATGTTATCTGCAAATCGCATGTATCGCTAAATACGAATGATCGACGGCGATACCAGCAGTCGGCATCTTTTAGGGACCCGAGCATCCTCGGAGCTGGTTCCGCAGCACCGATGGTAAGTTCCTAACTACTATTCTTTTACTGTTGCTCTTCAAGAAGCAACAAAGAAAATGGAAATGCCCGTATAGGTAGCACAAAGACATCGCTGCTATGCTTGCCCTTATCGGCTTGAGGGTCAGGAATGGTGACTAGGAACCATCGGAGAACACTAGCCATGCAGGTGGTCAGTTATTGTCAGCTACGAGCTATCATGTGGCATCACTTCAACTGTAAGACCCTCTTTACACATAAGCAGATCTCCGAACACTTCGATGGGCAGCATAAGCTCAGGCTTCACGCTATGCTACTTCTGCTATCGCACAATAGTAAGGCTTGAATTTCGAAGTTCTGATTCCTCTTGTGTTTGCGGTTTGCGCACACCCTTTCGAATTCGCTCGCGTATATGTGGGAGATATATACTGCGCCAATGTGATACGGTAAGGCGATTCATAAGCCTTGAATCGCATCGTGACTCACTCCGAGTTACCTAAGACCTTCCTGATCAATGGCATTTTGCACTGTTCCCTATTGGCATCTCTTCCCAGGGTCTTGAACAGTCTGTTGCCTAATTGGACATCTTTAGTGACTGCTGGACGTATTTGTCAATATTTTCCGGTATCGAAGCCATCAACTTTGGCGGCAAGTGTATCCTCAGATTACTCAGAATCGCTCTTTTCTTAGTTGTCGTCTTTGTAAAATTCCATGTTACACTCTCTTATATATCAATTGATCTAGCTGCTCGGGTCCATGACTGTGAGGAAATGCCTTTGCTCAAATCCTTCTTGTCAAGTTGAGTGCCCAAAGGAGAGATTACCATGCTCTCCCAAGCAATGGATCAGACATCTACACGAGCCTTGAAGACCAATGGACCCCATAATAATTGCTATGGATCCGCATCTTACCAGAAATAGCAGTCAAAAGTCAGGGTGCCCCAGGCTTAGATACGTTATGTTTCTTACCTGAGCATTACATTTTGTGCAGCATCTAGAGCAAGCTCGCTTATACACCTTACTTGCTGTATGATACTCGGACTGCCACGAACATCGGCCCGGGAGTCCGAGACCGACCAACCCCGGCAAGGAAGACAAGACCTTCACATTCAAACCATGAATCATATTATCATTTAACGAGCAATCAATCATTCCTTAAAAAACTCCAAAATACATTTCCCCAAAACCTCCGGCCTCTCCTCCGGAATAAAATGCCCACAATCCACCACCTCCCCCTCCACCACCCCCTCACTAACCCCCCTCCACTCCCCCACCGCATCAAACATCTTCTCAACCACCCCCTCCCTCCCCCACACCACCTTAACCGGACACCCAATCCTCCTCCCCCTCTCCCCATCCTCCCTCTGCTCCTCCAAATCCACCGTAGCAGCCGCCCTATAATCCTCACACATCCCCCTCGCCGTCTCTTCATCCGCCACACACGAAACATAACTCTCCAACACCCCCTCGTTCGCGACACCCTCATACTTCTTCTGCTGGAACCACACCCGAGGGTTCTGCACCATGAATGTTTCTGGGATCGGGGACGGCTGGATCAGGAAGAACCAGTGCCAATACGCGCTCGCGAACGCCATGTTGGTTTTCTCATACATGGCTAATGTGGGACATATATCCAAAATCATCACTTTCTTTACTCTTTCTGGGTAGTCCACGCATAATTTATGCGCTACCCTGCCGCCCCTGTCATGCCCACAGACGTAAAACGTTTCATACCCCAGATGTGTCATGAGCGCGGCCATGTCGGATGCCATTGCGCTTTTGGCGTAATTGATATGGTTTTCGCCGGCGGGAGGTTTGTCGGATTGGCCGTAGCCGCGGAGGTCAGGGAGGATGAGGGTGTAGTGAGGGAGGAGGTGGGGGGTTATGAGGTGCCATATTAGGTTGTTTTGAGGGAAGCCGTGGAGGAGGAGGAGAGGTGGTTTGGTTGAGGAGGGGGAGACGAGGGTGTGGATGTTGACGGAGGGGGAGGTGGAGGTGGGGATGGAGTGAGTGGTGAAGTTGGGGTAGGCGGAGGTGTAGATAGACATTTCTGCCGGACAGAGGGGTAGTGCGGGAGTGGAGGGAAGGTGGTGTAGTGGTGACGGAGAGGTGGGCTTGGATAGACGGGCGGGATGGTGGGCAGGTTGCGAGGTTTGGGTGTAAGAGCCGTTTGTAATCGTTATGACGCAAAGGGCGGAAATAATTTGGGGTGCCCGGAGTTAATGAAGTACTGTTGCGTTAAGCAAGGCTACGGAGTCTCTCCGATAAACCTATCAATTAGAAGCCTCTGACTTTTGTTACCCTCCGCCATCGACTTAATCAGAGATGAAGTGGGCCTGTCGGATTGTCATAGCATGATATAATTCAAACCTTGACTAAGCCATATGTCCTCCACGATGGCGCTGGGTCTTTCTCCACCAACACCCAACCTTCAATACCTGCCAGCAGAGCTCGTGGACGAGATCGCACAGTACCTACCATCGCTTAACAAGCTCTCTCTTCGATATACCTGCCACCGCTTCAGGCACTATTTCTCCGTCACCATCGAATCAATTTGGAAACAGCATTACACCACCTCGTGGTACGACTTCCTCTGCATGTTAGAACGAGACCAGCGTATCAGCCAGCTTGTTTGTACCGCTTGCAAGCAAACGCATCACATTTCGCTGTTCTCACAAGATGCCCAGCAGAAATACCCTAGGCGCTGCCTCGCCAGCGATGGTGAACCTTGGGGATGTCCGCATGCTTCCTATACGCGTGCTGAAATCAGCTTCCTACGCATACGTGCGCATGCGCTTGCCTACAAGCATGCATGTCGTTCCCGTAAGCACCCGCCCTTAGTAGAGGGTGTGCGCTTTTTAAAACACTTTTGTCTCTGGGCAAAAGATTATTGCCTCTGGCTAGCGTCCCATCCTGGAATCCATACTCAATTCCCAGCACAATATGATCGTTCCTGCCGAAGGATGAAGTTCCCAGCACACTATTATTGCTCCTGCCGAAAGATCAAGTCGTCTCAGCATATGCTTTTCTTTCATATTGAAGCATCGAAGTTTAGATTGCTGCAAGCGAGGGTGGGGAAGGCGCTGGGGATGTCTGCTGTTGTTAAATGCGTTCACTTGTGTAATCCGACTAAAGACTCTCTCGATCAGGAAAATTGCAGGAAATCACATGAAGGAGATCTATCATTCAGATGTCGGTTATGTATGGAGCACGGCGTTGTCAACGACGTGAGCAAGCAAGAGAATGGGGCATAAGTGATGTACAAAGAGGGGTTGTTAAAGTTAGGTTCTAATAGGTACTTATTGATGGACTTTAAGTAGTGCATATCTTTCATAAAATACTTGTTGAGTATTGAAAGATCATAATTGAGGGTCAGGAACCTCTAAAGCTATTAATATTTAAGATACTACTAGTTGCTTGCTCCATCCGCTTACCATTGATGCTTGGCGGATAATGAAACTCGGGCCGGCTAGGGCTGGTGCCGGTTTCCATGGCAATCCTTTTACTAAATCGAGCAACAAATAGCCTTGCAACTAATATCGCTGCCCCTAGCTGGGCCGCCGTCTTTATTTTACTGTCTACGTTGTTGCCCTACTTATTTCCCTACCTCACACAGCCCAAATGCCTCATAAATACGGAGGACTAAGGGCAGAGCAAAGACAGAAGAACGCTATGAATCCAATAAGGAGCTCGCCGGACCTCGCAAGCACCATTCCCCATCGCTACGAAGATTCTAGCTACGGATCGCTCTGCAAGACAAGGCAAATCCGCCCAAGACGTGGAGAAAGAGCTTGCTATAACAGAATCTAAGCTCATACCTCAAGGGTTAAACTTTATGAATGTTTGTGATATCTGCGGAGACACGCCCAATTCTTAAGATCCTCGCTCTAGATATTACGATAAGAGAAGGAGGTGATGCACCCTTCAACCATTACGCTCCCATATGAATAAACGGCGCCCAAACCAATGGCTCATCCCAATATGTCCTCCTAACCGGCTCCAAAGCCTTATGCAGCGCCCGACTAACCCTCTGATGCCTCTGCATGCTTCCCTCAGACATTTCCCTTCCGATTAATAGATGTTTATAGAATTCCCGCGCTATGTCGACGCAGACATCATCCCGTACTTCCCACAGTGTAGCAATGACATGACTAAATCCTGCCAACAGGAAACTTGAGCCCATGTGGATTGACTCGTCGGCTAAGGCTTGGATATCGTTGCTGGCGCCTGAGCAGGCTGAGAGGTAGGCTAATTGCATGTCTGTCCCCGCAGAGTGGTTGGAAAGGGATATGTCTCGGACGCGCAGGGGATCGGGTTCTTTGTTGCCGTCTTGGTTGGTTTTGGTGAATATTAGGCTGCTATTTGATGGGTCTAGCATGTCCGATGAGCCATGGCAGGCGAAGTGAGCCGCTTGGGCTTTTGACATTTCTTTATGGACTACTTGAGCTTCAGGCTGGGTCAGATGTGTAATTTCCACATGATCTTCCATAATCTTTTTGATCGCAGTAACTTCATCATTAACCCCAGGCAGCCAATTGAAGGGTCCAGGTGTCGTTTCCATGGTGGCAATAAGCAAATGGGCACTAGGGGCGCTAAGAAAGGTGAATTCGCGCTCTCGAGCGTAGATCAATGCTTTGATACTTGGTGCATAGGAGGATATCACACGGCTATATACGCTTGCCCGCGATGCTTTTGTGCCGTCGCCAATTGCATGGATAGGAATTTGGTTGAACGGTAGGCCAAATCGAATCCAGCACACGTGTAACAAATGATCGGAAACAGTCTTGAGTTCGGCCTCAAGGAAGGAACACACCGGTTCAAGAAAAGTCTCCCAGCTATATTTCAGTATTTTTCTCATTCTACTATTACGCTTCGCTCGGGTGCGTAGGCCACCTTTAAGGACGCCTGTTTCCAGGGCAAATTCATCAGCATCTGTGCCAAGATCCATGGCTTCTCTAGACTGGTAGAGCCCTCTTCTCGTGGCTTCTTCTAGGTACAAGGACTGAATCGATTCTGAAGTGACAATGATAGCATCAGCCCGTGCCGCCATGAAGCTACTGTTAAGTATCACGATCGGACCCGAACTTGCAAGCTGCAGAAGATGAGCCTCAGCTGGGGGAAGAAGAAATTTATCGTGGCCTGGCAGTTTCCGGATTGTGGATAGAAGCTCTTCCAGATGTCCCGCAGCCATCCTGCGCTTCTTTGCTATTGGTCCATACCTATCCGTTAAGACATCGCGCGAAGGATCATCTCTGTTGGGACCATTTGCGGGGGAGTCGATCTCCCGCCGAGTCCTGTCAAAATCTTCAGCGATCTCCGGATGAGTAGCATGAAGATCTGAGACATCGCTCCGATAGTCGATGGTAGTACCAATGATCACGGCGTTGCCAGACTCCAGCAGACTGAGTGCCTCATAAGCTGTCTTTCCGGCCCGAAGAGCAATAGCGGCAGCGTCAGACGCGAGATTGCGGAAGTCAGCAGCCTGGTCGTACTCATCTCCTCTCTCAGATGCACGCGTGTGAATCTCAGGCAAAATTCGCATAGCTTCCTTCAAGAATTCACCTGCCTTCGGTATAGCCCCAGCTTGCATACAGACTGAGGCTGCACTCCGTGCTGCCGCTATTCTATCACGAGGGGCCGCCAAATCCGCCTTCAGAGCGCGATCATAGGACCTGAGGCAGTCCTCAATGTCATCGTCCGATTGTGAGAATGGTACTCTCTGCCGTAGCAGATCACCTAGATGATTTAGCAAAAGGGCGCGATCCCAACTGTCCTCGCTGCAAGCATCGACGGACTTGATCGAGAATTCAATAGCCTTATCAAGATAACTTGTGGCACTGAGGTTGCGCCCGTCCAAGGGATCTCCAGCGGGTGTTGCAACCTCTTTCTTACTAACCTTGCCTGCATGAGAAGTTGGTTTCAAAGATTGAACGTGGTTTTCTGCCTCGAACTTCCATTCATAGTAGCTGCTCAAGTTTCCGAGACAAAGTGACTTGTTAAGATGGCCGACTGGTAAAGAAGCAAGAACTTGCTCAGTCAAGCCGATAGCATGGTCAAGATCTCCCATCTCGCCCTTCATGTCGAATCTCAACACGTAATGCTCGGCAAGTGAGCTTCGGTACGTCGCCAGATGATAATGACCCTCAGGTGTTGCTTCAATCACCTGCTGTGCGAGCCCAATTGCACGTTCCAGATCAGCAGACGTTCCCTGTCCGCTTCGTACCTTTTTACCCAGCTGCACCGATGCATTATGCCGCATTATAGCAAGCTTTCCCTGCTTTCCCGGGGGTGTCGCTGTAATGGCTATTTCACTGATGGAAACGGCTCGCTCCAGGTCCTCTAGATCGCCGAACTTCTCAAATCTGAACGCCGACGCCCCAGCTAATGCAGTGTAATAACGCGTTAAGTCGGAAAGATCCCCCAGTTTTGCAACTTCCAAAGCCTCCTCGGCCAGAGTGACAGAATCCTCTAGCTGGGACCGAAACCTACTATACTCATACTTCAAGCCCAAGTAGAGGCTGAGATTGCTCAGGAGCATTGCACGTTTCACATCGGTAGGACCTATAGAGTCTAAACCCTCCTGGACCAGAGCAATGGCCGTGTCTAGGTCATCCTGAGAGCCAGACCGCCTAAACCTGTGTTGTAGAACGCTAGCCAGATTGTTCAATAACAGGGGACGACGAGAGTTTTGAGTGGGAAGCTCTTCGATCGCTCGCTTCGCCATCGAATACGCGCGGTCGACTTGGTAAGTGGTAAGTGTGCGCTCTAGGGAGAAATTGCTGGCAATGGTATTCGCAATATTGCTAAATACAACCCACCGGCTCTTCTCATCGCTGCCTTCATAGACAGGTGCGAGCACCGCTTTTTCGGCTTGCTGCTCTGCTTCGTCTAGATCTTTGGGATCATTCTTATGTTTGAACCGCTTCACTAAGAGCCGTGAAAGAGTTTCTAAGTGGTCACCTTGGTTCGGGCTACCGGTCAAAGAACCGTCCACCGCAGCTCTAGCGCACTTGATTGCTTCCTCCAGGTGTTTGATGTCTCTAGAGCTCTCATATTGATCTTCTAGAAAGACACTCAAGTTCCCTAGTATCGTAGCCCGCTCCGCGTGAGGATTTTGAGGCAGAAGCGCTAAGGCCATCTGTTGAAGAGAAAATGCTTCTTCGAAATCGTCCTGCGATCGGGTCCTTCTATAACGGTGGAACAGTGCTCCAGCAAGGTTTGACATGCGGGCCGGAAGCCTCTGTGAGATTGAATCACTCTCAGCTTCCTGATTTAGTGTTAATCTCCCAAACTTGATTGATTCGTCAAGGTCCTTGTCGTTGCGGCTTAAATTGTACATATCAGAAAACCGATTTCCAAGATTCGTCAAGTAAAGTGGATACCGCCAGTCGTCCTTCGACGCTGTATCAACTACCGCTTGGGCAAGCCTCAAGGCTTCTTCGGCGTCGGTTCTCAGACCTGATAATGTTGCGACTTGGGACATGCAGTTCGCCAGATTGTTCAGATAGCCGGGTCGGTTTGGATGATCCATTGGTGTGGCTTCCACCGCCTTGTGTGCAGCAACCATCGCTCGATCCAGATATTCCTTGACACCAGTACGCTTGTACAAAGTGCTCAAATTGTCGCCTAAATTATGCTGATGTAACCCATATTCCTGGTGTTCAAAAGGCACTAAGGCGACAGTCTCTTCTCCGTAGTAAACAGCCCACTCAAGGGCTTCGACGTCAAATGTTTTTTCATATTTCATTTCATACAAAGCAGAGAGGGCGGAAAGAAAATCGATTCTTCCTTCGTCCTCGGGCAATGCTTGCTCAATTGCTTCTTCAGACATTTGAATTGCCCTCAGAAGGTCCTTCATATTACCATAGAGTCCGTATTTTGACTTTAACATATCTGTGAGGACTCCGATGATCATGAATAGCTTGACATGGTTATGGGGCATGGTCGCTACTGCCGCCATTGCTAGATAAAGACCGACACGGATATACTCAGGCTCTTTTAATTCTTCATATAAAGAGTGATTGTGGTGAGCCAGATACGCAATGATGTCGCAAAATCGGTAGCCTTCCATTTGCAAGGTTGCAGCCTCCTGCAATGTCTCGACGACAAATTCCAACACACTATCAATTTTTTGTTCACTCTCGGATTCGGCTTTAACGTGATCACCCAGGGACAGGGTTTTACCAGCTTCTTCGCCCTGCAATCCATGGTTATGCTGGGGTTCCAATCGGTCGATTTCCTCATCGGCCTCTGTCAGCTCTTCCCTACTCGCCATATCTCACTCAAAGATGATGGTGAAATATCTAAAGGTGGGTCCTCAAGATCGTAGCTAGACGTCCTGTTCAGCTGTCGACTGAAAGTCAAGTCCATGCGGACGCTGGATACGAGGATGTGGGGCGTCGGGCTAAGCCTCGCAATGGAAAAGGGCATCCCGAAGCGAGAAAGTCATCGGCTGGGCTGGTGCCCGCAGTTCGCTTCGGACCAAGGTGCTGCTGTGTGACAGGAACATTAAATCTCACCTTCATCATCTTGGCTGATAGAATTGCCTAACAACGAATAAGAGAAGCATGCCTTCTACGTTGCTGCTTCCACTTCCACTGCCAGCTGACGAAGTCTTTCTTGGCTCTTTTCTGCTCAACCCAAGGGATCCAATCCAAGACTGTTTTGACCCACGAGTAGAAGACCCGAATCTTAAGCCATCCATACTTCGTGTAGAAGTAACAGACTTCACCAACATAATACGAGATGCTGGAAATAAGGAGGTAGAAGCCATGTTGACTGACTACTTCTCAACCACCATCGATTGGGGAAAGTCGAGAACATTGGAGCTATCGTCCGCCAAAGCAGCGACATATCTGATGAAGGATTCCAGTAGCTGGTTCGAGCAAGTGTGCGGATTGGCTCGAACACGGAGGTGGTTTGAGAAGATCATCGGCCAAGGTCACAAAATATATATGCTCGTGGGATTGAGGACGATCTTTGATGGCCGGTTCAAAATTGAACATAGCGCCTCGACCAGTACGGGCGGTCATGCTCAGTTACCTGCAGACGTACTGGCCGGATTACCTCCAATGGGCCTCGATGTTGGTGGTGGGGGTAAAGTGTCCAAGGGCCAAACCGCTTCCAGCGAGTTCAAGGCCGCCGGAGAACGCATCTGGGCGTTGCAGTACCGCCAGATCAAATTCAATTGGTACTCGAGTAAGAAGATGGAAAATGCAACCCTTGAGACTGGGACGAGATGGTTAACATACGACGGGAGGGAGACGCGATATGCCGCACCTGAGGACACAGAAGATATGGTAGAGGCCTTTATGGATGACGAACTTGACCTTGAAGGCCAATTCGATGTTCAATGTATGAGTGGAGATAAGCTGTTCATTCCCCGACAAGATAAGAATAGGGAGTCGCATCTACCTCCCCTGTCCCATGATGCTGTCGATGATGAGGGAAAAGACGTGCAGCCGTCCAGGGAAGCTAGTATCATTGAAAGAGTTTAGCACTTAGCGTGATCATTTTCTCTGTGACATAAACGAAAACCTTAAATTGGAGGATAGAAGACCATCAAACTTTTCATTCATCTACTACGAAAGAGTTTGAAAGCACCGTATATATATCTACATGTCCATGCAGGTCCCATGTCCCTCGTACCCATGTGTATACACCACTAAAACGCCAGTCTAATGCCGCTAAACGCAATTCAAAATAACCAAGCTATCTTACAACTCATCCTTCTGCGGAGGGTGCCAAGTAAACTCCCAGCTCCGTTCCACCACTGGCAACCCAAGCCAAAAACTCCATAGCCGACTCAGTTCGACAATGATGATCCGAAACATCTTGCCTGGAATCTCAACCCACGATTTGAGTACGTAGATATAGGTTCGCCAGACCAGGTTCCACTCATCGAGGAAAATCTGCCAAATTGGGCCATCATCGCGGACAACATCGTCTTCGTCGTCGAAGCCGTCGGAATAGTAATCTGGTGCAACCGCACCTTTGGCGTTAAGCTTCTCCTTGGTGCCAGATGGGGCATTTTCCTTATCTAGATCTGGAATTCCATACGATTTGGGATCTGATTCTGAAATCTTTGCGAATGGCATCTCGTTTTCGGTGACCATATCGCGCATTCTGTTAAGCGCCGTGAGTGAGCTTGAGACTCGATCGAGAGTGTTCACCAAGGCTACCAGTTCTGTCCTTCGTAAGGGCGGATTTTCACCATTTTTAAGCTCGTCATATTCGAATAAAACTTTGAGGGCTGTGCCATATCCCACCGTTTGGAGCTTTCCCCATAGCCTACATTTATCACAACCAACGCAATCCATAAGCCTACTGACATTGCGAAACCGATTGCGGAAGTCTTCCTTCAAGTCGCCACTGACGTCTGGATCCTGAAACATGGTATACTCATCGAATATTGGCGGATGAGTTGCTGCGGTGTCTGCAAGGTGTAAGATCTTGGTCTTGGTGGCCTTGTCTTGTGCTAGATCGCCAGAACAGAAAGTGTAGTTCTTGAGGTAAGTGCGAAGTTTGGTGACTGCGCGGAGGAGGATTGCGTAATCGAAATAGAGGTTTGAGATACGCTCTGGGTGGGTAGCTAAGCGGTCTGAGTAGCATTGAAGGTTGGGACCCCAGGTCCCGGTGGTTTGATTGAGATAGTCGAAGCAAATATGGGTAGATATCGAGGCATGCATGCCGCTTATTATGCGGTAGAATACACGCTTTTCAAGACATTCATCGTCGAGGGTTAGCTCAGTAGGAGGAGAGTTCTTTTGTATGACGGTGCGTAGATCACTGGCCGCTTGGAAGAGGTTATTCGACTGTGGTATTCCGGGCGAGCCGGAGAGGGGTGTCTCCTTAGAGAAACAATTCTCTTTGTATATGGCATCCCAGACATCCCTTCCTGCGTAGCCGGTGAATCTTTCTGGATTGTCCACGAGACTTACATAGTCACCTTTTGCCGTTGCGCTTTCGTCCTCGGGTACACAATAATCCCTGTCGTCACACTCGTCATCATATTCTACCACACAACTCTCCCCTACATTCTCTCCCAATATCCCCTGTAAAGGCCGCTCATTGCCCCTTTCTTTTTGCAATTGCCTGTCGGGATGTGCGGCTTTCGGCCCTTCCAATTTACTCAGCTCTTGTGCTCTCCATATCATCGGTATGTCCTTCTCATTCTCCAGCGTATCCACTTTACAAGCTATATTACCACAGGTTCCCGTCTCGTCATCCCATGCCTTGACAGGACATTTTTGATCATAAAGATTGAGCCGGTAGTAGGCGAAGAAATCTGTGGATTGTGTTATCGATTTTAGATGCGGTGTTAGGGCGCTGTTGAGTGTATCGAGAGTGTGGTAGGAGGCGCAGGCGTCAGAGACTATTGCCGTTGGGTCGATCTTGTGGATGGTTAGTCGAGTGTCCGTATATATCGATTGATGATGTAGGCCGCTTACAGCGCAGACCTCAGCCGAAGATGGCTTAGAAGAGGTGCTACTGGTAGGATTGGCATGCACATGTGTAATAAAGAAGAAGACAGCGAAACACCAGTGCTGGGCGGCGGTTCGCATTATGGCGAATGTAATAAAGGAAGTATTCGAAAGCGGAATAGAAGGAACTGTAAATTTACTACCTCACGATTCTTCCGTCGAGTGTTGGTAAGAAATGCGAAATTCCTGACTGCCATTGGTAAGCAAATGTGTCCTCTTCAAAGCCGTTTGCGAATGATTAGCAGTCTTACGTTGATAAGGAAGGCGGACATGCCTCCTCAAAGATCCGTTAGGCTAGTTGACAAAGCAGAAATGACGATTTGACTTAGATTGATGTATGTACAATAGAGATATGTAGCCTTTCAGTTGTTACAAAGAGGCAGTGACAACACAGGCACAGTGTAAAAATAGTTGGTACGCCACAATCCGTACTACGGCGCGCCGTTGATGGCAAGCCGCCTCAAACCCTAAAACCGAGGAAAACGCACATCTTAACATATAATTATATATAAGAATTAGAATCCTAGCAGTACAAGCCTACACCCAAGATTTTGCGACTCAAAATATAGGATTTGAATAACAATTTGATACTAGTATACTACACATGAATTCTTTAATAAATAAGAAAGCTCGCCCATGCCGTAAGACCTTTAGCTTTTAGGGGCTACGAGGCCTAAAATGACAGCCATAGGCGCGGGCGCGGGCGCGGGTCCTTTCACAGGCAATCTACTTTCACAATATCATTAAAACCGCAAGATCTAGCTTTATGAATTGCAGAGCTAGGACTTCTATTTCTATGTATGAGTGTACATGGCCATGATATTAGGTAAATGGCTATTGAAATCTATAGTTATGGTGGTCTGCCATTAGATTTTTACCTGTCACAAAGATGCAGTTTCAGAGGAGCCGATCACTGCGAAGACCTTGTTATGTCTGATATAAGAGATCTGAGATTGGGTCGCAAATATTCTTCATTGAAGCACTGCGATTGATGGTAGCTTCGTATATATATGTACAAGAGTAATTGCTATTCGTTCAGATATCCTAGTATCCTGACACTGCGGGGAGGATGATTGATACCTGGTGTGATGACACGTAGACTCTTTAACTTGAAGCTTGTTGTCGTAATTAGTCTGCCCCATAAACGTCCTCAAACCCAAGTATCCCATAGTAGCTATGTTGCTTGATGCATCACATAGTATCATTCGTCTCAGCCGCATCCCAGGCATTTCTCATATCCAGCAGTCTTTCATACTCCATCGCTGATCTCTCGGCACCCACCAATGCGTAAAATCAGTGCGCAACGAGGGAATCTGTCGCAGTGCTCTGTGGATCTCTCCTGCGGCTTGTTTTGACACTACGTCTGGCCGTCCTCTCGATTTCATATTTTGCAGCTTTCAAGTGTGGTATGCATGTTCATTTCGCTGCTTACGTTTCTAGGTTTTCACATCCCTCCAACATCTTCCTTAGCACTCCCAATAGAGTTCCATTCTCTAACGCAGCAGCCACCCTCTCCTTATCGCCTAGCTGTCTATTGACCTGCTCAGCCGTACTGTGTGTACCCTCTTTGATTCGCACATCAACTCTAAAACGTGGTGGAAGAGCTTGCTCGAGCCGGACACGAACCCCAAGACCAATCACCGTAGCGAGAGAACAATGGGTTATTGTAGGGGTTATTAGTACGGTTAGCGTTGTGAGGGGCGATGCAGAGCCTTTCTCTGGGAAGGTAGGTGTTAGATGAATATCGGGCAGGTTGACAACCGAGAGAGATCCGAGCGTGAGGGGATGTTCTGGATCAGAGATAGGCGATATGAGGTCTGTATGTGTCAGCCGCATTCATAATATGATGACCACAGTCTCAAGGGCCGCATAATAGACTATGGCAGGATATCATAGTGAGCTGTCAATACGAGGATCTGGGCTTACCATATATTTCCTGCTCGTCAATAGGCTCGACGCTATCCTCGTCCCCGCTTGATTCATCTGAATCTGAGGAAGGTGGCAAGAACGGATCAGGAAGATACGCCGACGAAGGCACTGTAGTAGCGAAGAGGCTGCTGGGAGTCTTTGATGATTGACCGTTGCCCTGCCGTCGACGGCTTGGTAGGTCGGAGGCGTTCCGTATTGTAGGGTTGGCGTTGAGTACCTCGGACATGGTCTTCAGTAGTTGAAAAGCCTATGTACTGACAAGGTATACACTTGTGACAAGGTCGCTGATCGCCCGTCTGGATCGAATGATGCTACTGCGCTTCAGAATGGATGATCTGTTGAAGCCAGGAATAGAAAATAAAAGATGCCGAGGGAATTGTTAGCGGAGGGTTTTGGCCCTCTTCGCTTAGAACTTCCAATGCGGTAAGGAGCGGCCCTCTTTTGCCTGCCCGAGCCTATCAAGGACCTGTCTCGTCCAAAAATGCAACTATGAGCCGGAGCATTCTGACGGCTGCATTAGGAGGGTGTTGTGCAGGACGCAGATACAGCGGGCCAGGCTGAATAATGGTCGTGTGCCTTGCCAGCTTGCATCATAATCAGCTCCTGCCAGTCAGCCTAACCAGATGTCCACCCCCACGCCCTTCTTCTGGACTTCCACGCATCACGCTAGAAGTTTCTAATCAGGAACGAGGAACCAAAGAACTCGGACCCCAACGACCCTTGACTCAACATCAAACAGGCCACCACATATTCCGCTGCAAAATCAACTCATCAAGGGCAAAGCGGCATGTCTGTACACTCCTAAGGTTGCAGGTTGCACTGCGCAGGAGGGAGAAGCACAGGTACGGTAACCGCGACCCCCAACAAGAAGGGTTGATATTGCCAGCGTTGCCAGTTGGTGGAATAGCTTATGATCACTTCCCGCAAAAGCACATTGTTATATCCCTGGGACGCTGTACTTTTTGTAAGTACATTGCTATTTGGCCGGTTGGCAAAAAATTCGTCATCAAAAGCGATTGTAGATATCTTTTATCTGTTACTTCAGTGCCGTTGCGTGCCTTGCTCCCCGCCCCATGCTTGTTGGTGGCTTGGGCGCTCGAAACGGTCCTTACCGGACGATCACGATCTTCTAATAATGGTGCTATGGTAGCAAGTGATCGCCAACTTCACATCTCACGACTATCCATCTTGTACTTTATGTGGTCCGTATGTTCTGACATTACCAGTAGTCTTGACATCAGCAATCGCTTTCTCAAATCTGGATAGCGAGCGGCGCACCTTCCCGCTTTGAAGTCATAATTCTCCGCTACTGTGGCTCCATGGCGACGGCCGCAGATGGTCTCAGTGGCTTCTGTTGATACTGGCGATACTTGACTGGCGCTCTTATAACTCCTTCTTGCGTCCTCGGCATGTTGAATGGGCTGTGGGAAACGCCTTGAGCTGCTATAGCCATTAGAATGTCTGGGGCAATATATCTTTGCTTTTGCTTGGATGTAATAAACCGAGGCCGACAATGTAACCTATTTATGGCGGCGCAAGGCAGCATCTAGGGTTCTCCCATAGATCAAATGATCAGTAGTACTTATACAGAGAACATACCGGTTCAGAATCAGAACTAGAGACATGATGTCCTGTAATAGATAATTGCGCACCAAACAAATTATCATCAAGGCAGTAATTCTCCTTTCATGTCAGCCCGTTAGGAATCTCGATTAACCCGTCTTACAATTATCACATCGTGTTTTGTTTCACAGTCACCGCAATCCGATAAGAGGCTCTGTATTGAGTGGGACAGAGCGCACAGATTCGCTGAAATCTTTGCCGGCTTATTGTATTTGCCTCAGGGACCCACCAATCCCGGCTCTCCTTCCACACAGCGGCAGGGCCTTGGGAATTTCCTTTCCCCTGGAAAAGGGATAGCTAACGATTTGCAAATCAGCCCCAGACGCAGGAGACGCATATCTGAGGCGCCTTTTAACTCCCTAAGTCTAGGTTACACTGCGCCACCCTCCAATCTCGTTGCAGCCTCCAGTCTGCAGCGTGCATGAGCGGAACGTTGAATGACGACTCTTAAAATACTCCCAGGAACGTGACAGCTTCCTCAAAGTGCATATCTAGGAGCAGACCCTGGTAATCTGGTCATCAGAACAGTCTTCCAAGAACCTTAAGGTCTGGCCTCCATTCCGGTCTGGGACGACCTCCAACATTCGGGTACCCCGCGCCTCTATCTTGATCATTCAATAACAGTGTTGATCGCATTGACACCTCCTTCGCTCCTTCGGCGTTCGGTCATCACATATTCTTCCTATCCCCAACTTATCTCATCCATCGCGTCTACGCCCTAGGGCCGATTACAGAGGTTCCTACGGCCCCATTCGAGGACCAACATCTACCACGACTGCGCCTGCCTCATCAGAACGTACTATCCCTATTCCACCCACCTCGTCTCGTGACCAACCGATCCTTCTGAACAAGCCAGCATTTTATTTGATGATCCTCCTGAACATCGAAGATTTGACGGCGTGGGAGGTTGGAAAGCGAAATAAAGAGACTACCAAGGGTGTTATATGCGAAGGACCCCTCCGTTGCCCTACCGGCGGACAAATACTAGAAAGAGCTGTACATCCGTTGTCGTACCTGAGTTGAGCTCTACTACCTGACATCATTGTTTTTGCATTATATACTTCATCGCGTGCTTCGTGCTCTCCGCTGTCGTTCAGTCTAGTGCTACCTCGGAGCCTGGATGAAGCCTTGCAACTGCTGTGCAAGACTAGAAGCATCTACACATCGGAAAGGACTCCTTGGAGCCATAAAGCAAGGTCCACTCCCATCCCAAGCGACAAGTACGAAGAGAGACTGGGCAGGGTGCAGAGACCTAAGACCACGAGCTCTCCGCACACTGTATCTTCACAGCCGGGTGCTGCTTTATCGCGCGGGATTTCTTGCCACGGTTGCCACCTCATGCAACAAGTCGCCGCAGGCTTACGAATTCACACATCTCGCAACTTTCTGTTATCCCCGAGCCAGTGCGAAATTTCAACAAGAAGTTTGACCTATTCATACTGAACTACACGTATTGAAGCGTGAATATCCATCATCTATAGTACCGATGAATTCTGGCCCTGAGATTCGGCCTCTGCAACCCCAGTTCCCGATGCAGAACTTTTCCTTTGCGCCTCCTAATATGGGAGTCGGTGCTGACAAGAAAAGTGCGTCCCTTATCAGTACTCTCCCCATGTTTTCACCCTGAAGGCTAACTTAAAGCTCAGACTATGTCTTTGTGGATGAACACAATCGCCACAAACGACTGAAGGGTAAGAGTCCTTCAATAACCTCTTTTCAACAAACGCTAAGTGCTAGCAGTCATGAGAGCTTGCGAAGGGTGCAGGAGACGAAAGATTAAATGTGATGCCGCTACCAACAATCAATGGCCTTGTGCCTCGTGTGTAAGGTTAAAGCAGCATTGTGTACCACCAACACTTAACTACGACCGCACCCATGCAGCTGGCGGCAACATCTCTGGACTTGAACGAGTCTTGGACTTCGACAATTCTAGTGGAAGTGGTGACGAGGATTATAATCATCCTGCGGGCGCGGCTCAGGTCTTCGACTTGCAACAACCACAAGAACCGATACAAGGAACTTACAGCGCTGTTCTGGGACCGCCTTTCAATACTCCACCATACACGGAGAAAGCTTATAGCCAGCACGAATACGCTTTTGATGACATATCGACAATGCCATTGCATGTACCAACTCCATCATACCGTGATCACCAAACATATAACCCACCACAAAGTGCCCCCATCGCGCCACCGAACGATTGGCCCAATGAGCAATATGCTACTGCTGAACTCAGTGACGTCTTAGGGGAACTTAACATTAACGAAAATGGCGTCGGTACGTACCAGTGAATAGAAAGCTTATATCTAAATATTTGAACGATCCGTGCTGATCTATTCTAGCGCCCTACATATCGCAGCAAAAAAAGAATCTCGCTGAAACCCCTGCCTATGAAGAATTCGAGGTTAAACTACCAACGACTTCGCCGAGCTCGAATTCTACTGTTAGGATACCTCCAGAATTAATGCCTCCAGACGAGCAATGTATGGAGTGGTTTAAGATATTCTTCGATCACATCCACCCTTATGTTCCGGTTATCAGCAAGCCGTACTTTTACCAACAATGGCGATCTAACCGCCGGTCGATATCGCCGTTGATCCTTGAGGCAATTTTTGCCTGCGCGGGGAGGCTGTCCGATGATCCAGCTCAAGGGGCTCAATGGCTGGCGCTAGCTTCTAGTAAGTTCTTGTCCTGCGTTCTTCGCATTTGGCTAATGCAATTGCTAGAGCACGAAGACTGTTTCATGGACGTTCCAAGGCTAAGCACCATCCAAGCCCTATTACTGCTCCTTAAAGCTCGCGAGTCTGCTCCTAAGCGTGGTTACTACTGGCGTTCATGGATGACGGTGAAAAAATTGGTCACAATGGCCCACGACCTTGAACTCCACGAGCATTACGGGGAGCATCAAGCTGGTCGGAATTGCGGATCAGATCCTACAGAATGTCTAATAAAGACTCGATTATGGCAGAACATTTTCATTTGCGAGATGATGATCGGTGGTCCGCAAGGTATGTCCCAGCTGGGTTCTAAAGGCTTGCCGAAGCTAGTACTGATCGTAAGAGCAGGTCGGACAGATATGGGCGTTGACCCTGAGACAGTAGACCTTTCTATCCAGCGGCCATCGCCTGGCATCGATAATTCTGACTACAACATATCGCGGCAATTCACCTACTTCGTGCGTAAAGTTCGATTTGTGCGAAGCATGCACGACATCAAGACAAGCGCTAAAGGGGATGCTTTTGCGGCCGATCCGAAGTTCAAGAACTTGAGCAATGCTCTAACAAAATGGCTCGAGGAGCTGCCTCGCGACCTCCAAATCACATTCCCTGATGACGAGACTCCGCCATGGCTACCAAGCCATTTTGTAGGCAATATGCATTCGTACTACCATCTCACAGTCATTATGCTTCATCGGCCTCAGCTGCAGGGCCTAAGCTCTCCAAATTCCTACAATGATCCCGCTTGGAAGAGGGAAATGGCCATCTGCTACGGGTCTGCCAAAGCTTTGTGCAGATTACAGGAAGGCATTCTTCACACATTTGGCATTCCTGGTCTAGTATGCATGCAGCGCGGTATCAACTTCGTTATGTATGCTGTCCTGACCTGCGTGAATATTCAATTGGTAGGCTTGCACGACCACCATAATGGAGGCATAATGTCGCTGATGTTGCTTTAGGTGGCTATAATGACGCCGCTCGAGGATTTTAATCGAGACTCCAAGGACTATTTGACTCGGTCCATGCGCATATTGGAAAGTTGTACCTCAACCTGGCCAGTGCCAGATATGCAAGCAAGGATCGACGCTCTCAGGGAGGCTTTCTCTGCAGATACTAGCAGACCATTCGAGCTCAAGCCAAGTTTTCCGTATGGTAGTCCGACTTCATCTGCGGGGTTACAGCCTAGTCCTCCTCCTGACGACCATCTCGCCCACCGCATGCTACCCCATCAGGAGACACTTGGACAGAGCCATCAAATACCATACAATGCTCAGCCTATCACGCCGCCTGTGTCCGCAGGCTTTGACGCATCGAAGGGAAATTCGCTTTCGTCGGCTTCGATGCCAATGATGTCGAGCGGGCAACAACACCAATTGCCATTACAGGCCACTTCGATGAGCAACGATCAGGTCGAGTGGAATCCGACACCCATTTTCAAGTATGCTCTCACTCCAATTGATTCTAATGGCTCAGATGCTCACATTTGATAGTTCATGGAACACCGCCTTCGGAACACCAACGGCTGCTATGGTTTCGACAACAATGTCGCTGCCCCAACAATCATCCCCCGATCTCTATCCGCCTTCGTCCCTTTCAACTCATCCTGTTCCTACTCTTCAACCACAGCATTCCTATCCCGATCAAACATATTCAGTCCCTCCAGAAATGCCATCCCTCTCTAGAGTTCAAACCGCGCCGCAGTTACCTGCTTTCACAAGCCCTGCCCCCTCTTTTGTGACCTCGAGTATGTGGCGCGATACCGTTGCCAGTACATACGATTCGCGAGCATTGAAAAGAGGGTGGGATGCAGACCCTTCTTTCTTCAACGATCAGGTCCAAGTGAAGCGGTCTAGATAATGAGCGGATTTCACCAGTACGATCTTTTGGTCTCTCCCCTCGGAGTTTGTATTAATAGGAAGGCTTATGGTGTTGCGGATCCGCCGAGAATTTTCACCTCTGCGATGACACTACGACAATGCTAGCGTGTTTGCGACGAGTGACTTATAGCTTTGTTCTTTTATGCTTGACTTCATTTTCGTATATTATTTGCCATATAACTCATGTTTCACTATCTTATGTCTTGGGCGTTTTATGAAGGACGGTATTTCGATACCAAAATTATTATGGAGGAAAGCTTTCAGGGAAAAGTTCCGCATAGGGTCTCAGGCCGGTCCCAGTAATTGCATTAGCAGGACTATGATGCTACTTAATTGATTTTGGAAAGCCATTATGATGAAGAGCTTGAAAATGACCATGAAGCTAAGGCTGTCACAAGGCTTTCCCGATTCCGGCCTGACGAAGCCCACAATTACATCCCTTAAGGTCTCCTAGCAACTCCCGAGATTCATCTCTTTGTGAGCTAATTCCCCAGCAATAGCCTCAGAGGTAGGAACCTCCACCCGGGCTCTTCGCTTGTAGAAGATGACAATCACCTTGGTACGTATAATTTCCATGTTTTCCTTGCCGGCGCATACTCGTGAACGCTGGCATGTACTCCTATCATTCCCGACCATGCTGATCATCCCCTGTCCCTATCACCTCCGATACGCTCCAATGCCTTGTCACGTTAGTGTGGGAAATGGAATAGGCAGAACCTGTCATACGAACCTCTAGCATGACCACCGAATTGCCTCTGATGACCTATATCGATTCCACTTATTAGCTACTGCTGCAATTCCCTAAGATGTAGATTGCGGAACGTCATACCACCATCCCAATTCTAACTTTCTCCCCTCCGGCCTTCTCTTCTACCGCTTCATCGAGGACGATGTTGAGGAAGACCTGCTCACGTACAAAGGGTTAGCGACCCTCTATTGCCAACTGAAACATGCTCTGGCCAACAGAGGATGACTTATAGCTATATGTAGACGTACATCGTAACCGCGCAGAACTCCAATGACTTTTCGGCTGCCGTTTAGTTGAACGAAAAGTCGCTTATCTAGATACTTTGCGCGGGAAGTGGTTAGATGTAGCATCAGAAAATCATAGGATTTGGGTAAAGGTACCTTCTTGAGCTCAGGCTGAGCTTGAGGCATGACGACGTATCTTGTGGAGCTGTAGAGCTTTAGACGATGTTCCTGAGAGTTTTGTGCGGTAGGGCGTAAGGCTGCGCTAGTGACGGGTTTTGGTATTATCTGGCTTCGACTTCACTTCCTACCACCCAATGCGATAGGGCAGCACAGTCCTTAATTACTTTCATTGCATTACCTGTCGCTTCAATTCCAGAGAAGCTGGGAAAGAAGTCCTTACTACCAAGCGGTCTTCGCTATGAGACCTTCGTTCGGCGCAAGACGCCAGGCTCGGAAAGTTGGGCAAGATGAGAACGGTCCTGGAGAAGTAGAGTCTGTGGCGGAAAACGAGGATAACGGTACTGGTTATACCCCCAAATTATTGAAACGAGTTCTGACGTGTGTACTCGAATAAATAGGCTGACTGCCTGCGTAGGAACAACGCCTACTGTCATACGGCCCCATCTTTCATCCCGTGGATCCAGCAAGATTAAAAAGCGCTCATCCTTACGTATGTCATTCGGGCCTGGTGGGACTTCTATGACCGAAAACGACGGCGACGATGCACCCGCGGTCTTCACACCCAAGAAATCCCACCTCAGCAGACAGGCAATCGAGAAGAACGCACTACGGAAATCGCTAGCTGCCAATCTCTCCTCTGAACCTGTGACACTTCGACAAACCGATGACCGCCCTAGCTATACCGCAGATGCTCTAAACGAACTTAAGACTTCCACGCCTTCTACACCAAAAGAGCTGCGCTCGCAGTCCGACGTCGACCCCGAAGAGGGCAAGGCCCTCGATCTCGCCGCAAAGTTTGGCTCTCACCTTCTCGTCCGTGACTCGACTTCGGCCATCCCCACAGAAGCCGAGATCCGAGAAAAGAAAGAGCGCCGCGCACGGTTAGCCAAGGAGCAAGATTTCATTGGCCTCGACGACAACGACGCAGAAGTGGAGGACGAAGACTCAGATGGCGAGCGATCACTCCTTCCATACGCGAAACAAAAGCCTAAGAATGAAGAAACGCGCCTTGTTCGCGACGACGAGGATATTGCCGAGGGCTTCGATGAATTCGTCTCAGACGGACGCATAGCACTAGGAAAGAAGGCAGAACGGGAGCAGAAGCGTCGCCATGAAGCCGAGATAAGAGAGCTGATCAATCAGGCGGAAGGTGGATCTGGTTCTGATAGCTCAAAGGACGCTAGTGAAACAGAGCGAAAGGCCGCCTACGAAGCTGCACAGACGAGAAAAGGTATGGATGGTTTAGATAGGGGAGAGGATAAAGTCAAGCCTCGACGGCCGCGGACCCCGCCAAGGATCACACCATTACCTACGCTGGGCGCTTGTTTGGAACGGCTGAGGGATCAGTTGGCTGGGACGCAATATGCGTTGATGGTGAAGAGGAAGAGGATGGAGGAGATTCAGAAGGAGAAGGCGGATATCCTGGCAAGGGAAGGGGAGATACAGAGGTTACTGAAGGAGACGGCGGAGAGGTATGAGAAGTTGAGGAATGAGGTTGGCGAAGGTGACAATGGCGGTAAGGCGAATGGGCAGATGCAGGTTATTGGTAATGAAGGGATGGGTGGAAGGGGCTTGGAGGATTGGGGGAATACCTGAATCTACTGCTGCTAGAAAGTCGAAGGCGCTGTATTTGCATGTGCATCGATCAAACAGCAATCATCTTCAACGTCTCGGTCAGGAAGCACAAAACCCCTACGCTACCGCCATCACAGGGCGCTTCCCCGCTACTTCAAACGCTCTGTACCATAACTCCTCAGCAACCACACCCTAGCAGCTTCACAGCGTCAAAAGAGCCTTTCTCTCTCGCACAACAGCTCGCGCAGACGCCAGCCTGCCTGCCTCTTGCTCTTCTTTCAATCACCCAGAATATGCGTGCTCCTACCGCTTCAGTGTTTGTGCTCAGTATCTAAGACTTCGCATTGAGTCGCTGGGCGGGCTTGGAATTTTATAGGTGTATAGATGATTGAATGTATGTGTGGGGATAAGACTCTAGCTGAGCAGGATATGGGGGATATTCCGGAGGAGAGAGAGCTGTGATTATCGCTTTGGGAATAAGGAGGAGAGGAAATATTATATTTTCTTGCTGTTTCTCTGCTATCCTAACTTGAGTTTTGTTAGTGGTGGCTGGTTGTAGTGGATTGAGTGACCTTGGGGGGAGATTTCAGATCGGGAATGATGAGGCATTTGTCTAACTTTTCGAAACAAAGCGCAGGAGTCATCCTTAGCTTGCAAAAATGTCCTTCAATTTCTATAGTACAATATTATGAACATATCAATATCAAATTGAACCTATGAATACAAAACACCCAGACACCCCTTTCCATACATACCCAAAAAGACAAGATAACGAAATATGTAACCTAAGGATCCATATACCCAATCTCATCCCTCCGATCATCCGTCAATCTCCCCCACTCCAACAACAACCTAAACATGTAAATCTCCATATCCTCCTTCCTCAGCACCTTCTCCGCCCACACCCTCCCCGCCTCCGCAATCTCCTCCCCAGCCAGTACATTCTCCCGCATAATACCCTCCACCGTCCCCGTCGGACTCGCCGCGCCCATGAAATACGCCAGCGTGCTGAATAAGCCATGCAAACGGACGTCGATGGGAACGAAATGCCGCCAGGCTGTTAAGCGGCCGTCCCACCATGCGCGAAAGATACCGGTGCGGAAGGGGAGGGATTTAGATTGGAGGAAGGGGAGGAAGCGGCCACTGTAGCCGGCGCCGTCGATGTCGAGGAGGTAGCGGTAGCGCCAGTGGTCTTGGAAGTCGGTTGGGGGGGCGAAACCGAATTCGGCGTCTTGGGCGGCGCCGTCGTTGTCCCAGGCTCGGGCTATGCCGTTTACAATGGAGATGTTAAGGGAGAGGTTGAGGGCGGAGATGGGGTTGGTTGGGAGGGTTTGGTAGTTGTATCTGCCGGGGAGAGAAGGATGAGGAAGAAGGAGGGGGAGGGTCGGAGAATGTATGTCTGTGGTGAGATTGTTGGCGAGATGGACGGCGCGTTGGCGACTCATTCCCTTCCAGGTGCCTTGCCGGGAGACGCCTTCGGAGGTGGCGCCGCGCCAGAAAAGGGTGTTTTCTTTTTCCGCGAATGGGGGATCTGACGAAGCGTTATAGAATACTTTGTCGATGTAATTCCATGGCGAGGGATAGAGGATGTCGGCGTAGCCTTCGACCTTACTTTGGGAGAATATGGGCAGGAGCTGATAAGAGGGCTTGTAGGCTGCTGGGCTAAGGTAAAAGCCATGGAGGTTACGAAGGTCAGGTTGGTGACAGGGCGAGGCTGCAAGCGACCAATTACTCAGGAATACTCCATGCGAATGAGGAGCTGAGCACGACGTGCATAGCGTGCTGGGGTCCCACATGTAGGCTCGTTGTGCATACGACGTAGGTGGGCAAGCAATCGAGCCGACAGAGAAACTATTGGCGCGTGAATGGTCCTTGAATAGTCTCGTAGGTTCGACATCCTCTGGTTTCAGCCAATGCTTCGCTCGATCTTTGCCCCAGTTGTGTTTGACTATCTGGCTGACGTAGTCCCCCGAGCCAGCAGCTCGAAGCTTGTGAAGAAATTTATGTGGAACAGCGACTCTTGGTTCATCATTCAGATTGAATGCAAGGTCCATGTCAGGCAAGAATTGTGAAAAATCCTTAATAAGATCCAAGACTCCGTCAAGCATCCACCGATGGGTGGGAAGGAAGTTAGGTCCCAGTTCAGCCCTACCATTGCGAACGACTACTTCTGACACTTCATTGAAAGGGTCCGAGACGACTTGGCGGCTTAACAAGCGTATCTGAGCAGGCGAAATGCCCCAGAATGGTTTAAGATCCTCTATGATAGTGTCGTAATCGTCAATTATGATAGATGACCTTTCCGTAGCAAACCTGTACCACGCGTCAAATCCAGGTGGCGGGTGGCGCTGATATCGTCGACGGTACTCTTCGACACACTCGGCAAGACTGTCACTCTTCGAAGCTTGCTCGAGCCAGGCGTGGGATTGCTCCGACGCATTTCTTATGAGCAAGTCGACGGGGTGATATTCGAGCACGGCTGAAGTTTGGAATGTCTGGGACCAACCAAGGACGGCGACAAGTGATATCGAAATGATGTATACGTAAGACGATGACCTTGACGCCGTACGTTGTGACGATCCCGACACTGAGCCTTGTTGAACACGCAGGTAGGATAGAATACCCATAAGGAAGAAGCCAAGGAACAGGGCGATTGGTATTTGAGTAGTCGCAGACAGAAATCCCCGATCTGCCCATGAATAAGCGAGCACATTACAATATATGCAATTACATAATACATTTATTGCCAAGTGCGAAATTCCATGGTGTGTCGTAACGTGAAGCGCAGCAACGACCCCTACAGAAAAGATAATGGAATGCCATACTGTTGAACTAGCATGTGACCAACCAACGTCGATTAACTCGACCCAATAGACTGAATTAGTTGCTAGCGCAATACCTGCGCCGAGAAAGGAGATGACTGAAGAGAGCAAAAAGATAGTGCTGAGAAAGGTCAACGACAGTCCATCATTTGACGATGCTTCCGTGACGGGTACTCCTACGACGCTTTCCACGCTGATCAGAAGAAGGCAGTCAAGCAAAAGTCCGAGGATTTGCAACATTGGGACTGTTGTTCTTGCGTTGGAAGAGAGCGGGCAGATGTAAGTAGACCTTGGACTGGCCGTAGCGTAAGCTTGGAAACCGTAAGCAATGCTCAGACATGTAGCCGGTAGAAGGTATTTGCCGCCTCCATTGAAAGCCGGCAGATGACTGTTGATTTCGGAGCGGTCTGCTGCTGACCGTCGACGGTCAATATACCAATAATCGTAGATGGCCAAAATTAACGGCAGATAGCCCTTGTTGAGCAAACTTAGTATGATCGTAGAGACCTCAGGTTCCTTAACCTACTTCAAAACTCGAGATAGTACATTGCTGATTGTACAATATAAGACTTAGGATTTCGACGCGCAACGATAGAGCAACGGCCAGACCGATGTGGAATAACCGTCTTTGACGAGGCGGCGAAACCTGGGCGGCATTTCCTTGCTCTGAAGATGGATGTTTCGTTTCTCTCGGCACATTGGACGAACGCAAGCCTTGCAATGGTAGAAAGGAATCATCCCGTGACAATTCAGAAGAAAGGGCGGATTTGGGTATCACATTGCGTAGGAGGAACAAGCTGATTCCAGAAATGAAGAGAATAAATATTGAGGCCTGATTTGGGCGTACTGTACGCAGTTCAGCTCAGATTACAGCACTCGAAAGAGCTTTTTACCTACCTAGTACCGAGCTGCCGGTATATGTGAAAGATAGAAGACATGTTGCAATGGAAAGGACGCTAAGAAGTGGATCAGATCAGCCCCCCTTGCATTCCATTCCAACCTTATTGCCACGTTGTGGAGAGACACATACCCATGAGAGAGCAGCGAACCTCTGCTCACCATTGAAGCTAGGATTGGATTCTGTTTAAAAGAGATACCTCCAAACAATTTAATGATGATACCCGGCAGTAAACGAAGGCTTTGTCTGGACTTGGACACTTGGCACTTGGCAAAGCTTGGTATTTGAAGTCTGATCTCGTCGGACCGACCTCGCGTAAAACTGCCGCCATTAGTCGCCTCAAATTGTAGGACATCTCTGTACGGAATACTTCGTGCGCTTGACCACCACGCTGGATCACAACCAACATTCTACATGTGAGCTACGGTAATGTCCTGCATATTTCGTGTGTGGACCTGTTCGTTTAGTACTGGCCGCCGGCGGAGGCGAAGCACGAGATAGGCCAGTATGCCTAGAAAAGCAGTGTATAGCCTTCTGTTGCCTTTTTCAACTTGAATCAAACTAATTTTCTTGAAGTGACTCGCGGATACCAGCTCTGATCCGCAATGCCGTCCAAGTATGTTAGCTCTATGGCTGCCTTACAGTATGACATATCTTCTAATCGAGCAAGTACAGGAGAAGAAACGCAGCTTCTTCGTCGTGGTAGGCGATCGAGCCAAAGATGTCATTGTCCATCTGCACTATATCATGTCCAGTGTGGATATAAAGCAGAACAAATCGGTGCTATGGACATACAAAAAGGATCTATTAGGATTTACAAGTCATCGGAAGAAGCGCGAGAACAAGATCCGAAAAGAGATCAAGCGTGGCATTCGAGAACCCAACACTGAGGATCCCTTCGAGCTCTTCCTCACGCTACATAACATAAGATATGTATACTACAAAGAGACGGAGAAGATTCTCGGTAATACTTTCGGCATGTGTATTCTGCAAGACTTTGAGGCTATCACCCCAAACCTTCTCGCAAGGACAATTGAGACAGTAGAGGGCGGAGGGATGGTCCTTCTGCTTCTCAAGGGGATGAAAAGTCTAAAACAGCTGTATACCCTATCCATGGATGTACATTCCCGGTATAGGACTGAGGCACATGATGATGTAGTTGCTCGGTTCAATGAACGCTTCGTGCTCTCTCTTGGTAGTTGCGATTATTGTCTTTTTGTGGACGATGAGCTCAATGTTCTACCAATATCTGGTGGAAAGAATGTGAAACCATTACCACCTCCGGATCCCGAAGACGAAGGGCAGACGAAAGCAAGGAAAGAGCTTGATGGCATAAAAGAAAGTTTGGTCGATACACAGCCAGTTGGTTCCTTAGTTCAGATTGCTAGGACTGTGGACCAAGCAAAGGCTCTTCTCACATTTGTGAATGCCATTGCGGAAAAGACCTTGCGAAGCACTGTTACCCTGACAGCAGCAAGAGGTCGTGGAAAATCGGCGGCGCTTGGGGTCGCTATCGCAGCTGCCATAGCGCATGGGTATAGCAATATTTTCATCACTTCTCCCAGTCCTGAAAACCTGAAGACGTTGTTCGAATTTGTATTCAAGGGGTTTGACGCCCTCAATTACCTAGATCATACCGATTATACAATTATCCAGTCCACTAATCCCGACTTCAATAAGGCAATCGTACGAGTGAATGTGCATCGTCAGCACAGGCAGACCATACAATACATTCAACCCCAGGATGCTTACACCTTAGGGCAGGCAGAACTCGTCGTTATTGACGAGGCCGCTGCCATACCGCTGCCCCTTGTCAAACAATTGATGGGGCCATATCTTGTTTTTATGGCTTCAACTATCAACGGCTATGAAGGCACCGGCAGATCACTATCGCTCAAGTTGATACAGCAACTACGGGAACAATCTCGAGTGGTCCCTAAATTGAATGGTGCGGGCGATGCAGAAGTGGCTGATCGCTCAAGTGGTAAAGCTACCATGAACGGAGATGGTGCGGCCGCAAGGGGTAGATCTTTACGAGAGATCACGCTGACTGAACCTATACGGTATGCCGAAGGCGACTCGGTTGAAAGATGGCTGAATAAAGTCCTTTGCCTAGATGCTACTCTACCAACGTCTAAGTTGAACACCCAAGGTTGTCCTCATCCTTCCAAATGCGAGTTGCTGCATGTAAACCGAGATACTCTTTTCTCTTTCCATCCCGTCTCTGAGAAGTTCCTCCAGCAGATGATTGCGCTGTACGTTGCGAGCCACTACAAGAACTCGCCAAATGATTTGCAGTTGATGAGTGATGCTCCTGCTCATCAGTTATTTGTCCTTGTTCCACCAGTGGATGAAGACAGCGCCCGATTACCTGAGCCTCTTTGCGTGATCCAAATCGCACTAGAAGGCCAAATTAGCAAGCAAAGCGTGATTAGTAGCCTGAGTCGCGGCCAAAGAGCGGGTGGTGACATGATCCCATGGCTCGTTAGCCAGCAATTTCAGGACGAGGAATTTGCTGGTCTCTCTGGAGCTCGAATAGTCCGCATAGCTACAAACCCTGAATACACCAATATGGGCTATGGCAGTCGGGCTATTACGCTACTTACGGACTTCTATGAAGGTAAATTCGCCAACGTCTCCGAAACCGAACCAACCCAGGTTGACTCGATCGTTCGCGTCACCGATGCCGAGCTCGAATCCTCCACTCTTCAATCCGATACTATCAAAGTCCGTGACATAAATAGCATGCCTCCCCTGTTCTCTCGCCTCTCTGAGCGTCGGCCCCAGGCTCTGGACTATGTTGGCGTGTCTTTCGGCCTAACACCTCCTCTGCACAAGTTCTGGAAACGAGCCTCTTTCGCCCCCGTCTATCTTCGCCAAACACCCAACGAGCTGACGGGTGAACATTCCTGCGTCATGATACGCACATTGTCAAACAATGATGGCACCACCGACAATGCCTGGCTTGGCGCCTTCGCCCGGGACTTTCACAAACGGTTCCTGTCCCTCTTATCCTACCAATTCCGTGCCTTTCCATCAGTCCTGGCGCTATCCATCATCGAGTCGGCCAATACGGGCGCTAAGTTGGACACCTCGTTCACACCACAACCACTCACGAAACCCGAAATCGACGCTTCCTTCTCTCCTTTCGATCTCAAGCGCCTAGATAGCTACGCAAACAATATGCTTGACTACCATGTCATCCTGGATATGATACCGCCTATTGCACATCTTTACTTCACTGGTAGACTAAAACCATCAGTAACCATGACAGGCGTGCAGTCAAGTATTTTACTGGCAATTGGACTGCAGAGAAAGGTGCTTGAAGATGTTGAGAAGGAACTCGGCTTGCCATCTAGTCAGCTATTGGCTATGTTCGTGAAGATTGTGAGAAAGGTATCTGCTCATTTCAGGAGGATACTGGAAGGCGCCATCGAAGAGACCATTCCCCAAGCGAATATTCCGACAGAGGATGGGGTGGATGAAGTGCAGCCCAAGAAATTCGCTCCGTTACAAAGTAACCTTGACGCCGAGCTCAGAGAAGGCGGAGAAGAAGTCGACAAGGAGCTCAAAGAGAAACAAAGAGCATTAATCGATGCCTTGCCACTTGATAAATACGAGATTGAGACCGGAGCTGCAGGCTGGGACGAGGCTGAGAGGCAGATCAAACGTGCTCATGCGAAAGGTGGCGATAAGGGGTTGACTGTGAGCGTGAAGTCTTCCAAGCCGGATAAGAAACGGAAGGGGGAGTCTGTGGAGGAGATTTACAAGGAGGAGATTGGGGATAAGGAGGCGAAAAGGCTGAAGAAGGGGATGAGGAAAGTCAAGTAGTTGAGAGATAATTCTTTCGTAATGGTACCTAGATAGGTTTCCATGATACCAGTTTTATGTACGACATACCACTTTCACAAATACTTCCCCCCCGCAAACCGACTCCCAAAATCCTTCGCCCGCTCCACCATCTCCCTCTTCTGCTTATGTCCTATCTTTCCCCCCAACCCAATATCCTTCTCCCGATCAAAAGCCCTCTTACTCGGATCATCCTCCTTCTCCTTCTCCTTCCCCCCCGCCCCCTTCTTATGCTCACTAAACAAACTCCCCCCCCTATCATTCCTCTCATTAAACTCTCTTATCCTCCTCTCCGTCTCCCTCGCCTCCTCTTCCTTCCTTACATCCCTCTTCTCCTCCGATGGGCCCAACTGCGCTGGTTTACGAATGCCGAGGACTTCGTCTTCTAGTCGCTGGCGTTTTTGCTCGGGGGTCTCGGTCCAGAGAGGTTGGTCGGTGGACGCTGTGTTTTGGGGCGCTGGTTTGGAACCTTTGCCGGTGTTGAATTTGCGGTTGCGGAGTTTGGTGGGGTCGATGCGCGTGGTCCAGTCGGATTGGGAGGGGGGGACGAGCATCCATTCTTCGCGCTGGGGCTTTTTGGATGCTTCCCGCGCGGCGTTGTCCGCTTCAAGATTTTGCTGGCGCTGTAGCTCGGCTTTGTGCGTTGTGGAGCCGGGGGCGGGGGGGAGGGAGGGGCCGAAATCAGAGTCCGAGGAGCTGGACGCGTCTTCGGCGTCTGGGGATGGGGCCGTGGGTGGGAGTTCAGAGAGAGGGGGTGGTGGTGGGGCAGGTCCTATTATTCGTTTAGGTAGGTCTTCGTTGGAGCTGGTGGATGAGCTGCGAGGGCGTTTGGGAGGAGTGTCGTGTGCTTCTTCTTCGTCTTCTCGCTTGCGTTTGGCTTGAAGGTGGGGTGGGAGCTCGGGGCCTACTGCAGACATGTTGGATGCAATTATGGGCTTCGTAGTCTTTTAATACGTAATCTCGGTGGTTGTTTGGAATAAGAAGTAGCTTGCCTGAACATGCACGAACATCGAAATGCGCAGGGCTTGGCAGATGAAGGCGACAAAAATCCCCCTCCCGCTCAGTCGAAGCTCGCTCGGGGGCTGCCGCTTTAACGAGGGAGCTAGGTGAGCAGGGGTAATGTAGCACTCAATCTTAGTCATATCATACCTTAAATACCTATTATACTCACATACTCACCTTTTCTTTTCCGCCGTTACGAACGCCCATCCGCCTTCTCCCCCTCCCTCTCACCCACCCCCAGCGCTACGCTCTCAGCCTTACATTGCTGACATGAACCCACTCGACTGGTCAAGCGCCCCTGTCCCTAGCTCAACATTGTCATCCAATGCAGGCAGGTCGTACACTCCGGGCGTTTTGCCAGGCGGAAGAGGATGGTCAAAGACCCCTGTTTGCAGCCTTAAACTAGCGACGGCTTAGCTGATTTTCTCCCAAACGAGCGACATTACAGCCATGTGGCTGTGAAGCTATACTCTTTAATGGGGGCGGTGTGACCGGTCTGACCCCTCTCCCCGTGGCCTCCTCTGTCCCAATGCTTCTTCTCAACGCTCACGGCATCAAACCAACACCTTTTTATTTGATGAGGAGAAGATTCCGGTCTATGATGGCAATTATAAACTGAAGTCTCAAGTTTGAAATTTGCTTGAATGCTTTGTTAGGGCGTGGAGAATTGGGAAGAGGAGGCCCAGCAAGGCCAAAATAATTGACCCACTGTGGCTTGCTCATAGATGCCCCTTTCGACCAATGTTTGTTACCGAGACCTCGTTCGGTGAGTTGTTTCCCTAGATAGTTCCTTTCCTAATTGGAGATTTTAGGGTGCATGGAGAGACCCCTTTCACTGCGGGCAAGATGGTACTCCCGCTATTTAGATCGGAAATGCCTACTAGGGCTCGAAATTTTTGGAAAACACAAAATTTGAAGCAGGAGTACCATCTCGTCCGCAGTGAAAAGGGTCAGTAATTTAGACACCATACAAAGTCCGCTCTATTCCTTTCCAAAGATATCCCGCATCCCTCTCTCTAAACGACACGTCTCACAATGAAGTCCCTCGCTTTTTCCTGGATTCTAAGTCTATCTCTCCTGTCCGGTAGCGCTTTCGCTTTGCCGTACGGCTGTGGTGGCGAACTCAGCACGCTTAATATCACCGAAGGAGGCTACAAGGGTCTTATTTGGACGTGTTCCGGCATTGATCCAAGATATCCATCTCTCTATCAATCAGGACAGAATTATCTCTGGGCCCTGGCCGAAAGGCACAATGCTTCCGACTGCGCCAATTATTGTTCTGGCTGGTTCAACGACGGCATGAATGCCGGAGTCTATTATCCAAACTCAACCTGCGAATGCTGGGAGTATGGCGACCCTAATACGAGTCCTTCAGCTGCTACAGCGACGTCGGGGAGCGCTACCTATCTCGACTTCTACGAGACCAACGGCCTTTCTCGTCCTAATACAGCACAGCATTGGGGCGTATTTACTTGTCCAGATGGCGCTTACTACAACACTGTTTATCAAATGGGAATTCCTTATGGGGCTTGCTGGCCACTAACTATTGAGCCAGGTCAAGCGGCATTAAAGGATTGTCCATCTTCTGGTACTCACTGGGAGACGTGGACGTCGGCGGGTGGCTGGGTAGTCGTTACTGCTTGTTATGCGAAATTATCTGCAGCCAAAGTATCCCTTAACTTCTCCTCACCCTACACCCTCGTTGACGTGTATGATTTTACCTCGCACACGAGCACAAGTACGAAAGCTACATCAACAAGCACAAGCAAGATGACTACATCAACGAGCACAAGTAAGAAGACTACATCGACAAGCACACATCACACTTCAACCTCGACGAGGAAGAGCACCAGTACTCGCAAGACTACCAGCTCTGCAAAATCGACAAGAATTGCCACAGTTCACACTACCGTCGAATAAATCCAATCAATATAAGAGCCTTGCACTATACTTCCATATGATTGAAAGTGGTATACTGAATATTACACTGGGCAACTTGAGACTACGCGAGGGACTGGGAGGAGGTGTTCTAGGATCGATACATGGCATGTGTTGGTGCGCCGAAGCCATGTCTGGTCTAAGGTACATGAAAATGTAATGTAATTCTCAATGGCAGCTCGAAAAAACCATGATTTGTGATAGGACTATCATGTAGCCAATCAAACATCTCAGCCGAGAGAAACATGCCGACTTGGGAACTGCTGCGGTGCAAATGGTGTCTGGGTGCAAACCCTAGATATCATTGACCAGAATCCTCGCTAGAGGGTTTTAGTGGCTCGCTAGTCCAGAGGAGGGTTTGCTTAGTCGGCAGGTTCTTAAAATCGAAGTCAAAATAATCTAAACACTAGTATCCTAACGGTAAAAAAATTTCTTATTATTTTATAAATATATAGTTAAGCTACTAACTTTTATATAATTATAATCAATAAAGCTTATTTAGTATATTAATTTAATACTTAGTTTTTACGACTTCTACTAAGGCGTTAATAGGGCCCTCAATTTTTTCAACAATTACTTCTTTCTGTAGGGAGTCACTCCTACTAAATGCTCACTACTTCATAACCAGCCTGGGGCCGTGGTGGTGATAGAAAGATAATGCAATCTTCAACTCTCATGCCATTACATGTTCATTCTGTGAACCACCTCCAAACTGTAACAGCAGGTCGTGATACTGTAGCTCATGACAGTACTTACAATAGCTCGACCTACTTTCTTCTAATCACGTAGCATGCGCCATAGCGAGGGCCACAGGCAGAGCATTCACGGGGTCTATCCCTTGACACAATGTCATGATATCGTATTACGACATATAAGCTCCGTCGACGCCACAGTGTTTTGCGCTGAGCGTCCCGGCTTTGGTTTGTCTTTGGGGCCCGCTTCGCCAGCCATAGGTCCAGCCTTACAGGGCCATGCAGTAAGAGGTTCTATTACAGTAAAGTTTTACGCTGAGATGAACATCAGCTCAAAACCACATGACCGCGTTCTTCCCATGAGCCCAATGTTTGTTGCCTATCTCTATGATGGCCTTGCATGTCAAAGGTACTAGGCATGAAATTACAGACCCATGAAAGGAGCTCGCATGTTATCAGCGAAATGTTCATGGTGATATCAAATACACTTTCCGAAAGATGAAAGTTCGAGAGCATGTGATGGATCGACAAGTGATATGTATGGGTAGAAGGCTTTCTACTTAAAATCGAAGCAAGGAGAATGTTTTATTTTTCCGTGTCCAACCACCCACTCTTTGGAGTTTCAAGAGTGTAAAGATACCCGTGTCATGGTACGACTGCCGATTCCGGCCACGAAAATATCAATGGCCCCAACTGCTCTGCGATTACCCATTCCGCTCACACATGCATGTCAGACTGGATGATCCTGTCTGTGACTTTAATTTTTCCCTGTGGCAGTGGCCCTCTAAGATCAGCGCCTTCAATATCGTGCATAGCGTAAGTCTCGATAGACTCGTTCTCCAAGTGGGCAAGATGAAACTGTGAAGATTTTGAAGCGCCATTGTTTTTAGTGGGGTACGATGTGGCTGAGCGCGAACCTGGTTTATCCCCAGAGGTTGCTGACTGGCGTGAGCGGAGCGATAGTATGCTACGTACGCTACGGATGACGCTTTCGGGTTCAATTTCAGCGAACAGGCGCCGTAGGGAAGGAAGGTTGACGGCGATGAGACTGAGGCCATTCTCGAGTACCGACAGGTAAAGCTGCTGGGTGTTGACCACTACATATCACAATCAGTGACATGCATTGTATAACGACGTGAGATATCTTACACCGACCGTCAATGTTCGCTTTTGGACCAGCTGTCAGAGATATTAGTAACGCAATAGATCAAAGAATTAGCGTGTAGCTACGAACCGTGGTAAATCTCACTGGATACCGCCAGCCGTGCGATACAAGCTGCCAAGCCTCTGTTTCTATAAGTCTGAGAAACAGGGTAGATATGAGAGGATGGAGCTAACACTAGAGCCAGAAGAAATACGCCCATTATACCGAATCTACGTTTGAGCGATGTTTGGACAGCCCAAATCTGACGAGGTCAGCTTTCGAAGGCTCTTTCCTATTTTCATTTCGACACTCACTTGAGGCAGTGGCGGGAAAGTATCCATATATCTAAAAGAAAATCGGAAATTGATAAACCAAGCAAAAATCCCCACGATGTTTTGTGGCAATATTTTGCATAGTCTTGAGGGCTCGTCCAGAGCGCCGAGAAGTGAGTGCCGCATTGTAGGCCTGCAAGGATATTAAAGGCCGCGGTCCAGAGAGCGACAATAACGATAGTGATTAGTGTAAGGTAAGCGAAGAAGGTCCGGTGGCTGACAATACAAAAGATGCGCCGAAAGAATAACAGAGCACTGATCTTGGTACAGCCCAATGTAGTCGTTGAGAAGAGGTCAAAAACAATATATAACTGGTAAAAGCATTAACGATAATGCGTAGAGTATACAGGCGGTAGAGTACCTTTGATGCCATCTCATTGGTATCAGCTACTTCCTTTAAATCCTTCGGTGTAGGATATCCCAGGACTTTCTTGTGGACTCCTGATTGGGATATGATGTCAGTAGTCTGTTAAATTGTATTTTGAGATAAAGTTATCCTACCAAAGGATGTACACACTGTCGTCCCAATGAACAGTAACTCCACGTTGGCAAAAGTAGTCAGTCGATGTTCGAAGGCCGACTGAGTCCATGGCCTGTTATAGCTTCAAAAAGAGTCCACACTTACAAGACAGGGTATCATGATCAAGTCATCGCTCTTTATCAGAGCTTTTTGCGTGTGGCGCGCATAGAACCGAAGTGCGATAGCAATAGTAGATAAACCTAGAAGAGTGCTACTTAGGGCTGTGAGGCCTTGTGCAGAAGTCGAAGACATGATCCTGAGCTCTTCTGCTTATTGGCTGAGACAACTGGCAAGTAGGAGCAATCACTAGGAGGAGAAATTAATCATGGATATTGAAGATTGAGAGAAAGGCTCGGTAGGGAGCTAGGGCCGCAGATGAATATATAATCAAGCCGATGCGCCTAGAACACGCGTAGTTTGCGCGGGCTCGATGCCTCGAAGTTGGTCCGTAAAGATACAAATTGACGTAGACAGACATTTGTTAGAGTCAGCGCCAGCACTGCGGACCACAGCTGCAGCACACTCAGTCCAGCTCTGCATACACAGAATGTCACTCCACGCACAGAAGTAAATGAGAGCGGTCTATCAAAAGCTTTGAAGCTGGACGGCGCTCACTCGTATCGCGGAGGAAGTCTCTTTTGGGCCAGTGTGGTGTATGACCTGGCCCAGTGTATCGCTGTCTTTATTCCCCAGCGTCATAGGAGTGGGTGTATTAGGACGATAACGCTTCTCATTTCTTTGTCCCTCCTGCGACCGCGGCTGCGTGTTCTATGGAGGATGGATCAGTAGGAACCTAGACCCCAGCCAGCCACGGTCTTGCGTAGCATGCAATGCAACACTGGGATGCGGCATGGTGGAAGAGCGGTGGGAGAACGGAGGTTAAGCCACGCAGATGTTTACTCACGGGAACTATTAGCGGACCGCTTTATCTTATCCGTGAAACGTGGTTATAACCAAGCTAAGCAGGATACGGTATGTCTTGCCGAAAAGATAAGGACCGGGGCTCTCTGAAGGCTGCCCTCAGCTCTACAGGGTCACATTATTGATAGCTTCTGTCTGGCCCATATGGTAGTATCCTGGTGGCAAATGTTGCTCCTGCGCTCTTTGGAATGTATAGACCGCGTTGGCCAGTCCCCTTTGTCCACCATGCAGACTTCTAGTCCTGGCAGCTATATGTGCACATCCGATATTTGACGTTAGCGCAGGCATTGCTGACTTCAAGGCTCATTACCTGCAAGCACGGAGCATCTGCCCACTAATGCATTGAGCAGTCTAGAGAGATATTGGATGCTGAGGCCCAGCGGGTCCGTAAGTCTCCCACGCAAAGACCGATCTCCGTGGCTTCGGATATAAAGATGTGTTGAGAGCTCCTTCCAGTTCCTCATCACAAAGAAGAAACATCCAACAGAGAACGATAAATTTAGCGACGCGCTTACAACTTTTCAAGCTTACCGTCTTACCAACCATCTCTATTCTCAGGATTGTATTTGAACTCTTTACACGGCCCCAACATGCATGTCTCTTACGCCTTGATGATGATCATGGCGAGCTTTGTCATTGCAAGCGCTCTGCCAGCCGCTGTGACTGGTACCTCTACTCTTTTATCTTTTGTATCATACAAGGCTGCCAATATTTACGGCATGGCAGATGAAAAGATCGATCTGACTCCGTTGGGGGAGTGGTATGAACCCAAGGAGGCCGATGAATAGATGGCGATGACGCCAGACACGTACTTTAAAGGTCAGTCGTTGACTTTTCACTTGCATTGGCTGTCTATGTGTTGACGATGATTAGGGTTAGAGCGTGTGTCAAAACAGGTTGGAGGCGAAGTTGCTGGGTTGTTAGTCCTGGCTTATGGCAGAGATTGTAGACGCGAGGGTTGCTAGGGAAGGAGAAAAGGGGGAAGTGCGGAAGGAGTGATCTGTTCCTGTTACCTAGACTTCTAGCGATATCACGACTTCAAGTGGAGGAAATACATTCCCTGATAGATTCTTAACCATCGTCCTCTATCGACCAAAATAACCGAAATCACCTACAGGGACTCCCACTCGCTCAGGGCTCCTGTTTGGGGAGAATGCAATAGGTGTACAATCCCCACAACCTACAGAGCCAAGGTAAGGGGCGACAGTGCCTGACCGTTATCGGGAGGGCCGCCCGAAGGATGGTCAGGATTTAGATTTTTGTTAGGAGGGTCAGGATCAAGTCTAGAACATATGAATGAAAGCGGCTGAAAGAGTGTCTATATGGGGGTTCCAGGCTGATCCCGTCCCTGTGAGAGCTTCAATAATGTCTGGAGTTTATGGATTGGGAAGACCATTTATTTTCCTACCGTAGTGAATTCACTTTATTTTGAGAACTTAGACGCGAGACTTCTTGCGCTCAGATTCAATAGTTCAAATGAAACCAAGTCCAGCTTTGCTATACGGAGAATGAGAGCTTTAGCGCGCTATTTAAAATATGATTTTCACTTAACACACTTGGCAGTCGGGCTTCCATCGGCATCAAGGCCATAGTCTCTCTCCATTCGGGCAAAATTTGTAACGTTCTATGATGGGAAATCCGGCATCACTCATGTTGATAGGTTTGTAGCATGCAGAGTGCTCGTGCGCCCACTGCTCTAGCAGGGTCCAGTCTCTGCATACTCTGGTCTGGCCAACTCCGGACGTCGGATGTTCGGCGGATGCTTGCTGGTTGAGTCGTCCCGTATACCTCGGGGTATCATCTGCATTACACATGATATCGTCTCGGAGGACGTCAAGGCAGTGAGCAATATGTTCGTGGGAAATAGTTTGCACCTTGCCGTCGAATGTCTCGAGGATTGATCGTCGTAGCATATGCTATGTGCAAGTTAGTAAGAAGATCAACCTGTTGAATGCTAGCATGCTTACTACACAATGCATGTTGTGAAAACCGTTTAAGACGTACAGGCCCTTGGACTTATCCCAGGGAAAACGTTGCGATTCAGGGAGCTTCTTGGAGCGAGCCCAGCCATCTGTTACAGCTACAAGTCCGGTGTATGTGACGAGATGTGACGATCTCCATGCCTCATCTGCAATTGTTCGATTTTCCGATGTATAGGCCGTATCGATGGTGAAAGGTACAGCTATGTTTCTCAACAGCCCGGCTGGGACGTACCGTTAGCGCAATTGTTGAACTTTCCAGAGAAAAAGGCGTTGTAACCGTATACAGTGGCACTCTCAGCGCTACCACTGGGGTACGCTCGAAGTTGGTGGTAGAACGAAATGGCGTTGAATGAAAGAGAGGCGAATAAGAGCAAGGTGAGACCAGCAAAGCGTAATTTAGACGAGTGAGAGCGTAATTGAAGACGCGGAGAGCGAAGCTCATCCATATCTGGATCCGACGCCTGCTGCTGCAGGATCCTATAACCCAAGGAAGCCATGAATGAATTGTCAGCGAAGGAACTTTGATATGATAGTAACACTGAAATAGAATCTCAAACAGGCAGCTTGGGTAAAGCTCTCTGACATTTGAATTGTAAAAGCACGGCGAGCTGAGCTAGTCTCAGTCTGAACAGATCCCTATTCTGCACTGTATACATCCTAGACCAGGGGTTCAGCTTTGTTCGTCACTGTGCGAGCGCAGACGGCCTTGCCTCGATCTAGAGAATAGGCCGTGATAAATGCATCCACGGATCTTCAAAGGCCAGATGCTGACCCTCTGAACAGCATAATGCAATGCAATGCTCATCTCCGATAGTAGAGGATCAGCGGTCTGGGTAGGTTGTGTGAGAATATGTTGCCATGATCGGAACAATCAGTTGTTGATGACCTCCGTATTACCTTTCTTTCCCGTAGGATTCGGATTTTGGGGCCGCAAACCTTAGATATGCCAGAATTCCCTCAGCACCGCCGTTTTGTTGACCTTCCATAAATGGCATTTTCAGCGGTGGCCTTCACGCGAATAATGGACCAACTGTACCTCCTGTATGCGCCACCTATCATGATCACATCGCTCGCATCTAGCCTCATGGTTCAGTCTGTCGATGATGCAGGAATTAATGAAAACGTGCGTCGCCGAGGTGCAGCAATCGGATGGACACGCCGGCAAAGCACGGCCAACAGGAGACCGCCTTCCGTCTGCAGCGGTTACAACAATGTTCGGTACGAGGCACGATAACTAAGCCTTGGCATGCCTTAACCCTGGACTCAGTGGGTCGCAACCACAAATCGCCTCCATCTTGTAACCAGAGCTGGAACACTCATCTCCACAGGACTCTCTATTACAATGAATTACTTGCTTACCTCTATTCTCTATCCTGGGCTTCTCCTCGCTTGTGTGTACATTTATCAGAAATGGAGTGCTTATAACAGATTTCGGGCTGCAGCGATTCGATACAACTGCCAGAGGCCTTGAAAATATCCCCACCTTGACCCAGTCTGGGGATACGACCTATATCTTGAGCGCGCCAAGGCTACACAACGTGGACAGCTGTTAAGGCTTCACGAAAAGCATTTTAGCTTATACGGCAAAACGTTTGAAGAGCGTTTCTTCAATACCAAGGTCATCAATACAATAGAGGCTGCTAATATACAGCATGTTGCCTCGACCTTATTTCAAGACTGGGGTAAAGTTCCTTCCAGGAACCACTCAGCCTCTCCTGTTCTTGGAAGAGGGGTCTTTTCCGAGAATGGCGTCTTCTGGAAACATTCCAGGGATTTGATCAAGCCTACTTTTGCCCGGTCAGAAATATCCGATGTTAATCCCCTCAGTGTCTTTGTCGATCGATTTTTGGAACTAATTCCTCATGGTACTACATTTGATATCCAGCCTTTGATGCATAAGCTAGTAATAAGAACTCAGTATCCATAGCATCTCTTACTCCGTTGACAGCTTTTAGTTTCTCGATATATCGACAGACTTCTTGTTTGGGTCATCCATGAATTCACTCAAGGATACCCCGATCGAAGCAAGCAATTTCATCAAGGCTTTCAACGAGTCGCTAGCGGGGATTGGGAATCGTAGACGGGCCGGCATGCTTCAGTTTTTTTATATGTTTGACAGGAAGTGGGAAAGGGCTTACCGTAGAGTCCACGCTTTTATCGACGTTCACGTAAAACGGGCTCTCGAAGAGACGAGATCGAATAGCACACAGGTATCCCCGACAGATGGGCCAATTAAACGATATATTCTCCTTCATGAAATGGCAAAGGAAATTCGGGACCCGATCGAGCTTCGATACCAAATCCTTAACGTATTCTTGCCTGCCCGTGACACTACATCTATCGCTGTTGGAAACGCTCTATTTCACTTGGCGAGAAACCCTGACGTGTGGCTCGAATTAAGGAATACGGCTCTCGCTCTTGGTTCTAAGCCTCTAACGTTCGGACTTCTTAAGTCCTTAGTACTCTTCAAGCATGTTGTATTCGAGACAATCCGTCTTCAAGGCCCTGCTGGACGTGTTTTTCGTACCGCCCTTCGTGACACGGTCCTTCCAGTTGGTGGCGGTAATAATGGCAGTTCCCCGCTTTTCGTAGAAGAGGGCGTTGTGGTCGCTCTTAACGTATGGGCGCTTCACCATGACGAGGATGTTTGGGGGGAAGATGTTAATGAGTTCAAGCCCTAGCGCTGGGAGGACAAAAATCCCAGGCCTACTTGGGAATTCGTCCCTTTTCTTGGGGGCCCACGGGTATGCCCGGCACAACAGCAGGTGTTGACGCAGATCGTGTATGTACTCGTACGGCTGGTCAAGGCCTTCTCGAGTATAGAGAACAGGGATACTACACAAGAGTACATTGAACTGACGAAGATGGCAACGGAGAGTCGGAACGGTGTCAAAATTGCACTCTTCCCTTCGTCAAGTGGCGAGTCGTAATTTGAGCAGAGACAGGAACGCAATCGATGATAATGAGATAGAAAACAAGGACACTGAAAATTAAAATCTCGATTGCGAATGACCTGTTCCGACTGTCTGCAAAGTGCAAATTAGTAAGTATATCATGTAAAGACAGTTGGGGCGTAGCTCTGCTAAGAACTGGTATACAACATGGATGGAAGGTGCCATTCCAAGGTGATTTGCTTTTTTGGAGCTCCTCCGCACCATTTGCTAGAAGGGTTTCCGTGCTATCAAAGGGGCGAGGAAGCAGACGATTACAAGCTCGGCTGGGAAAGTAGATGGGAACAGGCGAAGTTTCAGGTGGGGAGGTCGGAGCAGAACCTTGGCAAGCCACGCGGCGTTGTTCCGCCGTTTCAGCCCTGTAAAAGGCGATGTTTCTGCCACGCTCACTCTTGTATAGATAATAGGAGCTAGGATAAAGTTGCTCCCGTCTCAAATTGGTGTACGTTACCTTTGACGTTCTCTGAAAGGTGTAAGCTGCATGCAAGCCTCTACGAATGGGTTTGTCCTAAGGGTCTGAGGCGAATGTAATGGCTAGGTTTCGACTGCGAGGACGCTGCACGGGCCACCATAGTAAAACTTCCTACAATGGCCTGGACTCAATAGATGCCATTTCTCTCAGGCGTACAGATACCTTCATTTCGCCCCGACATCAAAATGTATACGATGGAAGGCTATAGCATTACTCAGCCAGACTCGGAGAAAGTTGCCTCGCTTGTTTATTATTCTACCGCCATCCGCTAAAACTCCAAATGTGAATCATGATCATTACTTCGCAATTACCTTCCAATGATTTGTAAAGATCTCTTCGGAAATACTTTCTAGTGATTGCAAATATTCGACCAGATGACTCTCACTTCCATGGCATATCGCGATGTCCCGCGATGGTATAAGAGGATGCAACAGCCTCCCCTTCTGTCGACGCATCTCCACAACCAAACGAACTGATTCAAACGATCCATCTTCTCCTTGCCCTCGTCAACTTTCTCCAATAGTCACTGATCGCTGCCTTTTATATCGACGAAACTGAACATGGTGTCCTGGGCCATCACCGGCGCGACGCGCGGCATCGGCGTAAGTTTCCCGGATTACACCACAACCACATCCTCAAATGCTAACAAGTCCATCTTTGCAGTTTGAGTTCGTCAATAACCTTGTGAGCCTACCGCTGCAATTATAGTCATGGCAAAGGCATGTCACTTACTACGCCACCAAAGTCCGCCGATCCGGAAAACCAAGTGTTTGCCCTCATTCGAAGTCGAGGAACTGCCGGTCCGCTTGAGGAGCTTGCTTCAAAGCGCAAGAATATCCATATTATCGTGACCGATATCTCCGACCCGAAGAAAGTAGCTCAGGCTGCCGCTGAAGTCTCTGAGGTCACGACCGGTTCGCTTGATGTCTTGATTCTCAACGCGAGCTCCGCAGGGCCAGATACCAGCGCGCTAGCGCCAAGTGCTTTGTGAGTAAACAGGCCTCATGCGTTTGAGAGTTCAAGTTGCTGACACAGTGCAGTCATGGCAAGGAGGAAGCTCTAGAGAAGGAGATCAATGAGAACGTATGTTCCTTCAGCTAGCACTTGACCGATAACAGCAGAAGTTGACTGTGCACAGGTCAAAACAAATGTGATCAGTAACATATTTGTCATCAACTCCTTCCTCGATCTTGTTCGTAACGGCAGAGAGAAGAAGATCATATTGATTTCCAGTCAGAGTGGAGACATTGAGTTCACTCGTATCACTGGCTTTCCTAATCTGCTGGGATATTCTGCAGCCAAGGCTAGCATGATGGTCGCCATCACCAAATGTGCCCTGCTCTTTAAGGCTGTCTAAGCGAGAAGCGTACTAACGGGTGGCAGACTCCGCTGAACTTGCTCAATATGGAATCAAGACACTGTCTCTGAGTCCAGGATGGGTAAACACAGATGCTGGTCAGTCAATACGCAAGGCGAATCGTGTCGGCACAGATAACTGACTCATAACAGCTCAAGCAGTCACAGGCAACCCGGAAGTACGTAACTTCGTGCTGAGTTTATTTCATAGGCTCGACCCAAACGTCAACGGACCGGCTCCAGTAGATGAAGCAGTCACCAATATGCTTCAGGTGATTCAGAGCTTGACGGAAGCGGACAGTGGGAAATTCTTGACACATCACGGAAAGAATGCTTTCGGAGATAGTGGGGCAAATATTGATTGGTTCTAGTCCACAAGCTGAATGGATCCATCTTGATAGAACATCAGAGCAGTAGATAGAAGTAATGATGGGACCAAGACCTGAATTCAGGCAAAAGGTGGCATGAATGAAACTCCACCAACAACCGCATCGAGAATTGTGAGATGATCGACTTGGTTCTCCGCATTGAGATCATGCTGATTCCACACAGCCTCAACCAAATGCTGAATGAAATGAATATGACTTGATCTTCGCCTTCGATCTTGCTGACTTTGTTCAAAGACGTCCAGGATAGCAAGTCGCTGATCATCGTCAACTGCTTCGCAGGCGATAATGAACAATGGCCACGCGTGCTGGCATGTTATCATTTTGGTCAAGAGCAATATTCCCTCTCTCACAAGTCGTCTATGACGGACTTCTGTTCCTGAAACGCGGTAGACCGCCCGGTTGACATATATCATGCACGCGAGTCGATGAAGATCGGAGACCATAGTATTCCGGTTTATCGGTGTTGCAGATTGTACGTGAATAGGGCCATGATCTCCCACTGCTCTGGAAATGTTCTCTTCCAGCACCTTCGTGCACTCTGATTCAGCATTCGCATAATTCATCTTGGGGGGTCTTTGGCCTATAGCTAGTCTACATGTATGCACAACGAGCTGGAGCACATCAATTGGACAGCCGATGTCGTTCTCTACCTGCCGCAGTATTAGATGATGTCAAATAATGTGCAAAAGGCTTCCATTTACCTGTGAACCGCTTCCCTCGATGGCTCTGGGTGATCTTGCTATTGGAGGAAAGCCGCAACCTTCATAAGGTACATTCCAATGCCTGACAGTAAATTCTGCGAGGGCCTCGTGATAATAAATCCAATCAAGGAAGACCGAATATTCTTGCCGAACGAACTTGTGAATTGCTGGTGATGTGTTGATAATCCTTTTCACTGCGCATAGAAATACAACCCAACTCCCTTTAGAGTTTGATTCGAGTGAGAGCTGTGATTATAAGCCGACTATGGCAAGTCTATGAGGACCGGGTTATACTACCTCGTAATGATACATAAGCATCAGTGCCATCAAGTTCTGAAGCAGTGTCTTCTCGTCAAGCCAATTGATTGGCTCATTTACTGATGATACCACAATATGTTTATAGCGAAAGCTCTTCGAGCTACCGTGAAGCTGCAGTGATGCGAGAGCAAACACGCTTTGTAGAACTGGATTGGTCTTATCAGATGGATCTGAGAATGCAATTCTCAAGATAAATTGTGCCAAAAGCTCCTCGTCGGTTGGTCCTAGTATCAGTGATCTTGATTCCTTGACTGAGGTCTTTTGTTTAGTAGTATGATTGGGTCTGAAGAGTCACCTTACATACAAAATCCCAATAATTGCAACTCTTCGCTGTTGATGACGGTGGGCGATAGATAAGTCGGGCCAGGGACTTTCATTGTACGAAGGTAACGAGCTATAGGTATCTGCCATTAGTATCAAGCAGCTTGCCCGTGCGTCAGAGGTGATTTTCACTCGAAATCCTTCCGTTCTCTAGCTCCTTTGAGAGCGATATGTCCCAAGAAGATGAATTCAAGAACCCCTTGACTTTTGATGGAAGAGTATCCAATGTATCTCGCGAGATCATTGCTCTTTTTTTGTCGCCATTTCGAGGCCAGGACAGCTGGATGCCATAGCCTTGACAGATGCGCCGCGCCTTCGTGCAGTTACCACATCTCGGCCACTGCGAGTCACATCGGACTTTGCGCTCTGAGTAGAAATCACCACATCAGCGTTCGTATGGCAGCTTATCCACTCTTGATGTGTTTACCTCTGCAAGTCCAACACCCTTTTATTCCCATGGCGAGATCCTTGATGCTTATCCTCCAAATCGCAGAGACTGCTGGACACTTAACACAGTCGTAAAGTGGATTCGATATGGGCTCAGCTCGAACATGATGTCACGTTGCGCCGTGAATTGTAAGCCTTGGGAGTGTTCTCCTGGAGGTTTCCCTCAAGCATGACGGCAGCCGAGTAATCCCTGCACCAGAGGCAGATTCGGTATCCCCCTCTCGCCCAGCCCGCGGGGAGTAAGATTATATCGATCGGAGCAGAAAATTAGTCAGCCAACACAACTCAGACACGCCACAACTCGGAGAAAGTTGCATATGATGATTAAGCGGACAAACGACATTAGGGACGACAGGAGAGCTATTTCATCTTATCGAGTCGCTCTGCTCGACCGGCAGCGACTCGGCACCGGGCCAGTGCGATAGCCCTCTTACCCCCATTCATAAGGTAGGTATTATAGGAGGTCTTGTAAGTATTGTAGTAGAGGTGGTTAGAAACGGGATATTTTCTTAGTCAGCCCTATAGTAGGGCTGTACAGTATGAGGGTATGTAAAGTATAGTAAGAGGGTTAACCCTTCTAGGCTATCAACCTTGATAGACATGGACTGCGCATTCCTAGAGGCAGTCTCCCTATGTTGAAGGGGGCGCAATCACCCAGGATCATCTAGGAGCACCCGGACACGTGCGACCTTGACCCTCATCGTGCGAAAATTAAGTGGCGCTCACACTAGGCTCGCAGATTTCTGTCACCTTGGCAAGCCGCGCGGCGTTGTTCCGCCGTTTCAGCCCTGTCAAAGGCGATGTTTCTGGAGCGCTCACTCTTTTGTGGATAAAAGAGCTAAGACACCTTTGGTTCACTTTCAAGTTTTTGCAGATTGCCTTTGACGTCCTCTGAGAATACATGCGGAGACATCTACAGTATACTATCTTTACTCTACAGCTCAACGATGTTTGAGAAGCTCCAATGATAATCATTGGAGATATGAGGGCTCAGCGGCTCCGATGAGCGCTGCAAAAGATGAGGCCGAGAATGGTCAATTAGATCTCGAAAGTGAAGAGGGAGATACGAGGGAAAAAAAGTTGGAGGAGGATGAGAACCACCAAGCGGAGGAAGACGACGTTCCAACATCGAGATTAGATCAGTTGAATGGAGATGAGGAGAGTGAGAGTACAGCTGTGAACGATGAGAAGCTCCGATATAACGGAGAACAGGTGGGGGGTTCGGCGGGTGGAGTACAAGGCTCGATGCAGGCTACTCGTCCCGAATTGGGTAGACCATCAAGTGCTGATGGATCGCTCTCGATTCCAGATGATACGCCTTCTGTTCAGGTAAGGTCGCTGCGCGATTCGCACTAGAGCTCTGTTCTCACAGCGTCAGGGATCAATAGCGTCATCTCCGCCGCGCAGAGGCACCCGTCTATCAAGCTATGGCGCAAGCCCGACCCCCTCTCTAAGGCCTTTCGATCGTCGTTTCCAGGCGCGCGTTTCTCCCTCCCCTCAAGACTCGCCTAGAGCTTTGTCTCCAGCATTCCTTAATGTACATTCCCGCCAATCCTCGCTGGCTCAAACACTCGCAGACGTTGGAGAGACGGAGACGCCTCAGGCGCCTTGGGAAGTAGTGAGGTGGACAAAGCTTCGGAAAATGACTGGTCACGCGTTCTCCGAAGTGGGGAAGCGCAACTTTGGGCGGCCTACATGCATTGCTATTGCTGCATCGATTGCACTAGGTACTTCCAAGGGCATCATATTAGTCTTCGACTACAATCAGAATCTCAAGTCAATCATTGGCCCAGGGACCAAAGCCGTTGTGTCAGGATCTGTCACCTCAATCAGTATATCTGCAGATCATTCAACAATCGCGGGGGGGCATGCATCTGGTAGCATCTTCACGTGGGAGGTAGCACGGCCTGCGAAACCATTCCTCCACATACCACCAATTGACAGAAGTAAAACTCCGGAAGCGGATGGGCATACCTTGGAGGTCGCTATCTTGCATATTGGCTTCCTTGGGATGAGACATACAGCATTGACTTCAGCTGATGACAAAGGAATGGCATTTTCACACCTTGCTTCCAGGGGCATGGGAGTGGTCGCACGGACGGTTAAAACAACTCGGATCCTCGGACGTTACCAAGACAAAAAGTCGGAAGCGATTCGGCAGAGGAAGCCAAGTTCTGTGCTAGCTTTCTCTCCGCTACCGCTGGGTAATGCAGAACATGTTGCAGACTCTATGGGGCTAGTAGCGATGCTGACGCCGTACTTATTGGTGATCGTATCAACAACACCAATAGCGCAGACTCAGTATAAGTCTCCTAGGCCAAAGGAGATCGCTGCACATGGTGCCATGAGCGGCGCATTGGCGTGGTTTCCAAGTGTCAAGCTGAAGGCGAAAGATGCAGTGACTTCGGAATCATCGTCCCGAGTCAAGCTTGTCTATTGCTGGTCTAACATCCTCACTGTTATGGAAATAGTTGAAACAGAACCCTCAGCAAGTAGCGGGAAAGAGGAACCTCCTAGTCTGCAATTCAGGCCGCGAAGTAGGTGGAAATCAGAGGAAGCTATTGTTGGTGTACAGTGGTTAGGTCGATCGGTGATGGCTGTCCTCACTATCACGCAGCAGCTTGTTATTATCGAAGACCCATCAACGGTTGTAACGGATTCATCAGACTTAATCCAAAAGCATATATACCACGCAGACTTATTCTCGCCCCAATTGAACAATCTTGTTGATCAATTAGAGGACGAAGAGGTCGCTGCAATGCACGGTGTCGTTGCCGACGCTTTTTATATGAGCTTCAGAGCATACAAAGGCCGGCTGTTCCTCCTAGGCTACAATGAGATCACTTTCGGCACTCTATCCAACTGGGCTGATCGATTGCTTGCGCTGATGGAAGAAGGTAGCTTTATTGGAGCGATTCAATTGGCAACGGCTTACTATAACGGCGAAGCCAATAAAGTGGCAGTTGGCCTGCCCGAAGATGATGCTCTGAGGCATCAAATGGTGCAGGAAAAGCTGACAGAGATGATCACAGCCTCACTCAAATATGCCTTTGGCGAGAAGAAAGATCCGCAGGCAAGGCGCGTGGACACAGAACAGCTCGAAGAGCTTGCTTCGGCCTGCATCACTGCCTGTATTGGTATGGATGACAATGATTTCCTCTTTGAGGATGTCTACTCCTGGTATCAGGATCGCGACGTTGAGAGCATTTTTCTGGAGAAACTGGAACCATTCATCGATGACGATGAGATGACCGTCGTGCCTCCAGTTGTGCTTAAGGATCTGGTGGGCCATTACACAGCAAGAGGACTCCACTCACGGCTCGAAGAGATAATCTGTCATCTGGATTCTCGAACCATGGACATTGATCAGATTACTACACTTTGCAAGAAAAACCGTCTTTATGATGCACTGTTGTATGTCTGGAACCAAGCCCTCAGTGATTATACAACAATCTTAAGCGACCTTATCGGACTAGGTGAACGAAAACATGACTCTCAAGACCTCAATCTGTCGGACCTTGCAAGTGCCTCTAAGGTCTTTCCATACCTATCGTACATACTCACAGGTCGCATCTATCCAACGGCCAAGCTAATGCCTGACGACTCGGCAACCTTGGCGAAAGCCGAAATCTATCATTTCTTCTTTTCCGGAAACAGCAAAGAGGCTCGCTCTAATATTCAAGAGAATTCGCCCCCTCCGAAACCTGGGTCAACTTCAAGCTTTCCCAATCTTCGGAGAATTCTCAACTTTGACGCTCCAAGCTTCCTCAGCATGTTAAATGAAGCTTTCGAGGACAGCTTCCTCAATGGACCTCAAGACCGAATGGTTGATGAGGTACCCGGGCAGCTTACTGAGGACCAGAAATTTGGTCTTTCAGTCAATCGGCAGTGGATCGTTAGTATCCTGCTAGAAGTAATGACACCACCAGCCTACGACCCTGAAGATACGGTCTATCTGGATATGTTCATAGCTCGCAACCTTCCAAAATTCCCTCAATTCATCTTATTACCTGGTCATGTACTACATCGAGTGCTCGTCGGCCTTTGCCAGAATTCGAGTGAAGATGTGGCCGACGATTGTCAGCTTAGCGTAGAATATTTGCTTTCAATGTATCAGCCACCGGACTTGACATTATTGATACCTTTGATTTCGAAAGCTCGCTTCTATCGAGTTCTCAAGGCGATATACAAGACAGAAAAGCAGTATGCAGATCTTCTGGAGACATGCTTCAAGGACTACAATAACCCGGACGCGATATTCCAATGTATCAGTGACTGTCTGAGACCTGGCGCAGGGCTATCCGAGAAACAGGTTGATGACGTCCGGGCTGTGATTGTTGACCATGCTTATGACCTCGTGGCGACAGATGTGACAAAGGCAGCATCTACGATTGACGATTCTGCGCCCGACCTTCACAGCGTCATGCTGGCAACACTCAGCGAAGACGAGGCTGCCCAATACAGATATCTGCAGGTGGTCCTTGAGCCGCCTATGCCGAAAGCCGAAGGACTTCGACCAGACGTATCACACCGGGACTTCGTAGAGCAGTACGTGCGGCTCCTTTGTGACTACGACAGATCGCACGTAAGCGAATACGTGGACCATCTAAAGACCGGCGATTTGCGATTAGAGGAGGTTTTGCCTGCTCTGGAAGACAGTGGCGTCATTGACGCTGCTGTGGTACTCTTAGCACGAGAAGGCAAAGTCAAAGAGGGCATGAACCGGCTCACCGATCATCTCAGCACCTTGGAGTCGGCGTTACTAGGTCTCCTGGACGCTGCTAATGATAGCCCAGATGCCGCGAATACGGTGGAGACTGGTCAAGATTTGATTACCTCTGTCCAGAAGTATGCTCGAGTGGGTGTATGGCTCAGTCAAAGGCAGACTAAAGCATTCCAACAGAACAGGCCGAGTCTTTCCCGAGCCAAAAGTATAAAAATGATCAATGATGCGCTCTCTCAGGACGAGGAACTCTGGCTTGACCTTATTGATGCGGTGGTAGCCGTTACCAAAAATGTCACAGAAGTCCTAGAGAGACATGAGCGTCATGCAAGCACCAACGACGAAGAATCTTCTCAGTGGACTCTAGCACCCACACAACTTGATCCGTCCAAGATGATAACGGACCTGCGCATGATTGTCCAAGAAACATTTACCGCCCTCCTCGCCGCTACTAGTGCTCCTCACACCAAGGACGCACCGCGCACAGATGTCTCCTTCTTGCGAATCCTTCGGGCTTTTCTCAACAGAGCCTCCCTGTCCTCTCCTTCATTATCAAATTTAAGAGCGGTGCTAGGTGCTATCTTCTCCGCTTACTCGTACGAGGAATCTTTGCTATCTCTCGCAAACCGTCTACTGGACAAAGATCTCTTCGTCCACGTAACCGAAGCTGACACTCTTCGACGAAGAGGTTGGAGGCCACTCGGCCAGGTCTGCGAGGCTTGCGGAAAGAGAGTCTGGGGTCCGGGCGCTGGTGGATATATCTGGGATGCTTGGCTACGGAATCAGGAAAGGGAAGAAACTAAGCTTGTTGACCACTCTGGTAAATTAGCATCATCGAGGTCATCATCAAGGGATGGTCACGGCAAAGGGAAAGCTACAACAAGGAATCAAGAGCATAGCGCTGTTGCCGGATCTCATGAAATGACTGATGAGCAGACCGCGATGGAAGGTGATAATGGCGCGGTTGTGATATTCTCATGTCGGCATTTGTTCCATCGGGCTTGCTTGGTGAAGATGCAGGATGGAGAGATAATGGCGGTGGAGGAGGAGCGGACTACGGGGAGAGGCGGTCCGGACCTTGTATGTCCTTTATGTACATGACCTTCTTGTCCGATACTTATACGTTGTACTTCTTCCACACGAGATCTAGATGTTTGCATTACAGGTGCTTTGATTGGAATATATTAATACAGTCCAAGGACTCGAGTTGCGGTTTCTTTGACTTTGGTCTTACCGGGAAAAGTCGTTGCACGTCTTCCAGGCACATAGAACGGTAACAAACGTCACGAGTCATCCATATTACCTGATGCTCTGAAACGACTTGGTGGACGATGTAGTAGTTGACTTTAGAAAAGTAACTTTAAAGGGCGGCGTAATAGACGATAGAGTAGGTGATATGGTGGGCGACGTGGTGTTGAGCGATGTAGTGGCGGGCGACGTGGTTGCTGGTGGGCGACTTGTACGGGGGACTTTGTATGGGCGCCGAAGGCGGCGGATTTTTGGTGGGCGACAGATGATCTTGTATGGGCGACGGACTTTAGTGAGCGACAGTCTTTGGTAGGCGACAGACAACTTTAGTGGGCGACGTTTTGTACCAGCGACAGCTTGGCATAAGCGACGGAATTTCGTGGGCGACAGACAATTTTGGCTAGGCGAAAATCCTAGTCGCCCACCTAAGATTGTCGCCCACCAAAAGTTATCGCCTATGCAAAATCCGTCGCCCACCAAAGATTGTCGCTCATATCAAATCGCCGCCCACCAAAATCGCCCATACAGGATTGTGTATACCTCCACATACTGTCAAAACGGTTCAAAGATACGAAGAAGTTACAGAGCGTCAGACACTGGAGATAAGACCGTGTGTAATACGAGACGAAAGCAGCACCCTCCTTCAATGTAAGGATGTTTAATGTGAACCATATATATCCACATCAAAGGAAAGTGTACTGGTACACGAGCTGCATCACCCACCCTGTGGCCAGTAAGATTGGGTATCTAAGTACCAAAGTTCCATCCTCAACGCCCTATCCCACGGGTATCATATCATCCCTCCAATCCTACGTACACCGTACACCGAACACCCTCTTCCCGAGAAACTTTAAAGACCATTATAACAATATAGCAATCCCCAATATTACTGCCATGGCAATACCCAATAGACTTCCTGCAGCCCACTCAAAACTCTTGCTCGCCAGTGAAGGTTGTGTCCCATATTGTGTCCCATTTCCCGTCTGGTTGTAAATACCAGTCTGACTAGCAGATACCACGGAAGCGGTCGAGGCAGCGTAAGCGGAGCTGGGCACTCCTGAAGGAGGGGTGGCGCCTGTTGTGGCGGCTCCGGTTGGCGGAGTACCGCACGCACCAGTTGTTTTGGGACATTTGTTCAAGATGACGCAATCGAATCCGTTTGTGAGACCGTTCCAAGCGTCTGTGAGGCCGTTGGTCAAATCGTCCCAGCCCTCTGTAACAATGTGAACGACGTCTGATGGTAAGGATGCGATCACGGCGGTTATCTGGCCGTCTTCGATGTCGTCGACGATGCTGACGACGTCTGTGACGGCGGCTTCGGCGACGTTGATGACTTCCGATGGGAGGCTTGTTAGGATGTTTATAATGTTCGAGAACTCATTGACTGCTTCTTGCGGGAGGTTTGTGATGAGCGTAGGTACTTGGCCTGCTTCAAGTTGCGTCACGAATTGCTCGGCTGCTTCGGCGTCGGTTGTGAGAGTGTTAATATCGTTGCAGGGGATTTCTGCGATGTACTGCCCGATGTTGCCTTGGGTGGAATTGAGAAGACCTTGCACAATGTTACTAGCAGTGGTGTCAGTACTGTGTAGGAGGCGCTTGAGCACTGTCCAGAGGCCTTGAGTGAGGACTGACAGCCAATAGTTATTATCCTCTGCCTCCCTCACGTAGAGCACCTTGTTGGAGTCAGCTGGCAAAGCAGCTCCAGCAAATCTTTCGTACTCTTTGTGCGATAACTTGGTCGCATACGCAGCATTGGGCGCGTTAATGGCTATCAGGCACAGGATCAGCCTGATGGATTGATGCATTCTTTGGATTTGTTTCCGTGTGTAAGGAACCACTATCGGAGTTGAATATGTTTCCCTGTGGTAGAAGAGCTGTTGTGATCCTCTAGAGTCAAAGTGTCATCGAACATCGACCCGACAAAAAAATTTGGAGCTCATCGGGCCCCGCTCAGCCTTCCATCATTGTACAGCTAGGGAAAGCCTGACGGTTAACCCGAGACAGGACACCGTCGCTATCGAGCGAGGCGTCATGCACGTACGCACTAAACTATTATCCATCACGTTCTTGGAGATATTTCCCAGCAATGGCATGTCTTCGACGCCGCATGTAAGGATCATGGCAGATGCCGCGTTATCTGTGATTCGAGGCCCCCCCAACATGGCGTCGTTGGTGGCGTCGTATTAGAGGACCTCAAGCGAAGCGTTGCATTAGCGTGCAGTTTTGTGGCTTGCCAGTTGCCGGATATGTTTAAATCTCGAACTGAAGGAGAGAGTATTGACGATAAGAGATTCATATCTCTTGTTATTCTCTGTGTATAGATGAGAAGACTCTACGGGCTTTCCAAGTCCTTTTGCCACTCCTTATCGGGTTATTCGAAGTCAAAGAAACCGTGTAAGAGTCCGTCCGGGGACAAGGCTGAAGGGCGCTTAAGTTGTAGCGGCATCCACTTGTGGCCTTCTTGTGCAGGCGAATGCTACCTGCCATTAGGTATCCTATCGGAATCTACCATCCGAGCCCGCCCGCTACACCTTTATGGATGGAACGGCCCCGTCCATGGACGGAAGGCATCGCCATGGACGGTAGGCATCCATAGGTGGATGCGAGATATGCGGCCATTCATATCAACCGATCACTCCACGCACTAGGTTACGCGAAGTAAACGCACCGCTCACAGCCTGAGAAGCTTAGACGCAAAAAATACCAAGACAATAAAAGATCTCCAATGATCGGTAGAAAAGAGAATTTTCCTGGGCTAGCCTTACCATCCCCCTCCTCCCCACACTCTTATCTTGGATATCAGCCTAGAACTCAGATTTCATGAATCCTCGCATTAACCGTGACCATAGTCCTAGAAGTATTCACGCCTGAAAACCTCAGATACCTTACCTCCGAGGCAGGTGCACACGACGACACCACCTCTCAGAAGAACATCTTCCAGTAACACATCCCCAGCTACAGTATCAGTAAAGATCAGTAACTTTACTCTGGTATTATGTAGGAGTAGGAATGGAATGTGCCTGATCTGAAGATTTCCAAAGGGAACAAATGCGGGCTTGCTTGGGAGGCAAGTGAGCCGATTGGGGTCCGCCGTTGTCTGCCGGGGAGCTTTACAGCTGTACGCAAAACCATCCCTGTTCCACCTACCTTAAATTGAGCGGAGAATAGAGAATTACAATCATTTCTATAAAACACCTACGTTAATTCCAATATCACTACTACTATGTTCTAGGGCCCGCTGCACGCACCTCGAAGAAGTGCTTAGAACACCTAGGGTATCGAAGGGAAGTACGATACTTTCAGCCCAGGTAACATTACTGAAGGGGGATGAATCGGAGATCAAGTGGATATGTAACCCTGCCTCAATGACAGAAAAATAGGTTATATACAGCATCAGCTCCGTACGTCAAATGTACATCGAAAATAAAAGAATAGAAAATTGAATAGGCGATGCCACAAGAATCGAATCAGATCTCTCGGGTTCCAGACCCTTCTCGATTAATCCCACAATCTAAGAATGTTTCCACATGTCTCCTAACTTAGTTCTGTGCCTCCTCAAATGCTCCACGTGTCTCATACTGGGGCTCCCGGCCAAGGAGTTGATATCTCTATTCTCTGGCGTTTCCTGTATCTGACCATTACTACCCACGTTCACGCCCTCATTGTCGGAGACTGGAGTCTCAGATACCGCTCCTCCATCTGCAGGGCTGCCGACGGCGACTGCACCGGTGGATCCGGGTGCTGTTGGAGAAAGGGAGGGTGCAGCGACAGGAACAGAACTGGTGGTGGGTTGAGCGACAGGTGTAGCAGCAGCGGTGGAGGAAGGCACAGGAGCATCATCTTCAACAGCGGCAGCAGTACTGCTGCTAGCCTCGCTGTACACTCTCAGACTATTAATAGTCCAATACGCCTCCGTGAAAGCAGAAGGGTTGTTCTGTACATAATCTTGACATGTCGCAGCTTTAGGTCCACAAATTGGATCGCTTGACCAGACGGTACCAGCCCATGAGCCGCAGAATGTGGTGTCGAGAACGATGTTGTTGTTTTGGAAGTTAGCATCGATGTCGCAGGTAGAACCACCAACGAAGGAAGCAGTGGGAGTTCCCCAAGTCGTAGGATCCGGTGTCGAACCCAAAACATCTGAGGGAGCGTTGCTGTGCGCAAAGAAGTAGACGTTGATATAGTCGCTTGTCCATTCCATGGCGTAGATGCCGCCGCCATTGTTATTGAAGCCGTCGCCGAAGGAGGTGGGACCGCCAACTTGGGTGCTACAGCCGTTGCCACCGTCGCAGGATTCCCCAATCATAGAGCAAGAGGGGCCTGAGTGCATGGTGATGGCGTCTTGGGCTTGGAGGGAGATGCCCTCTATAATGTCAATTTCGCCGTTGTTGGGCCAGGAGGGGCCGACCATCCAAAATGCCGGCCAAATGCCGCACTGGGAGGTTGGACGATTAGTGATTGCAAATGATAATTCGCTTATTATGGGAACATACAGCTGAGCCGGGCATGTGGGCAAGGTCTAAGACTACGAGCCCATGAGTATATTGCTTGGTGCTTGTAAGCCTAACACTGTTCCTGCCCCTGCCCGAGGCGACATTGGTAGAGTCGGAGGCAATAGTAACGACACCATTGTTCACACTCGTCAGATTATCGGCTTGAGCGGTTGCGCCATCAACGTAGTTGACGTAGCCAGAGGTAGGATCGTTTTCTGTATCGAAGGTAAACATAGAAAAGAAGTTGTTGCCGCTATAATCATCTTGAACGGAATACGCAGCGAGGGCGAATGGAGCCAGTCCGCAGGCGAAAAGAAGGGTGGAAATATGCATAGTGATTGTAAGGAATGACTATATGCAATAACCAAAAAAAAGGAGTGTAAGAAAGGGACGTATGTACAAACGTGCCGCAGGAGAGCCGAATGTCACTGCGAATGTGAAAAATATGTACGTTGAAGCAGAAGCATGGCAAGTGGTCTATATGGGACGCATATAGCCATCTGAACGCTATGGTAATCAAAAGAGTCAGGGGACCGAGTACGCGTGTGCACTCGCACATGGGTTGTCCTAGCACATGCTGGTAGTCTCAGATCAGGATGTACAGAAAGCGACAACACAGATGATGATTCGTGGATTTGAGTAATGATGCATGTTGAAATTGGAGAGCAGGTTCGGATACTCGCTTCAGATCCCATGCGATGCATCTTGAATGGAGTCTGAGATTTACCGCGGCTCAGGAACATGGATTGATAGCCCGCCTCATGTCGGCGTCTAGAAGCCTGTGTATCTCATGGTGGAGATATAGAACAGACGCTATGCGTTAACGCATCTTCCATGTGACCATTGAGGCTACGATATTGGTCTGTGGCTCGAGATGAACTGTGTGATAGGGATGGTTCTGTGGCGATGAATCGTTGTTGTCGAATCAAACGCCCTCCGGGGACAAGGGGATAAGCTTCCGGGCCGTGCGGGCTTGATAAGGGGCCAATCAGCGGGGGCAGGTACGCCTCATGAACCCTTCTCCCGGCGAAACGTCCTTCTGCATGTAATTACATTCATGGTTCATGGTGGGTTTTATGAAATTGGGTATAATTGCCAATGGCATATCTGCAACCAGGTAAATGCTACTTTTGCACGGCTCGGCCATCTGGGAGTGAGCCCCTGAATTAAACACTATTGAGAACAACGGCACAGAACAACAGGCTACAAGGTATGAATGCTAAAGTTTTCTCATCAATCTGGCTCGCGGGGATTAGTAGCTTCGGACAATATCCCCTGGCGTACCCTTGAGTATCTCATCTTTTAATCCCACATTGTCGACCGGACGGAGCTTGCAAGACCGACTTCCGTTCTGTTCGATGGGGTCAAACAATCTCGACATTTTATGTAGACTTTCTGTTTTGATAGGCATATGTCCTATGAAACATTTCTGCTTGTTAGAATTTTCTGTGCTCCCTTGCTCTACCGTTGAATTCCACAGAATGGAGGGTCTGCTATGGTTTTGTAAGGTATCGTTGGAGGGTGACAAGTGGACATGTTAGCATGGTAATGTGATGAGTAGAGGAGCAATTTGTGCCGTGCCTCCCTCAGTATATCCTTCTAGTCTCTATTCTATATAGAAATCCCTAATTGCGCATGGCACGCGTCACAACCAAGATATTGGTATTTTTCTCTTTTCCTGCTTACACACCATTCGTCTCTCTTTCCTGCAAATTCTCTATAACCAACGCACTGGCCCCCCCACCCCCATTGCAAATACCTGCACACCCAATCTTGCCCCCCTTCTCCCTTAAAACCCCTAGCAGCGTTGTCACAATCCTTGCCCCACTGCAACCTAATGGATGTCCCAGCGCTACCGCACCACCGTGCAGATTGACCTTCTCCTCAGCCAAACCCAGTAATTTCATGTTGGCAAGTGCAACTACGCTGAATGCTTCGTTGATCTCGAAGGCGTCCACGTCATCAATGTTAATGTGAGCATGTTTCACGGCTTTCGGAATAGCAAGGGCCGGCGCGGTTGTGAATTTCGAGGGCTTCTGAGCGGCGTCGCCCCAACCAAGGATCTTGGCGAGGGGTGTGACAGAGTGTGTCTTCATGAATTCTTCGGAGACGAGAACGACGGCGGCTGCACCGTCGGAGAGGGGGGAGGCATTTGGCGCGGTTACAGTGCCCGTGCCGTCTGATTTGAAGGCTGGTTTCATTGATTTTAATTTTTCGATGTTTAAGGGCATTTGTGGTTTTTCGTCTTTGGAAACAATAGTGGGTGGTTTGCCTCGGGGGCCGGGGACGGACACAGGGGCGATTTCGTGGGCAAAAGCGCCGCTTTCGGCTGCTTTTTGGGCTTTTTGGATAGAGCGGATTGCGTACTCGTCCTGCGAGGCGCGGTCGAAACCATGATCTGAGGCACATTCTTCTCCTTGAAGACCCATGTGCTCTTCAGAATAGGCGTCTGTAAGGCCATCTTTCAGGACGCCATCAATGAGAGTGGCGTGGCCGAATTTGCTGCCTTGGCGGAGGGTGGGGAGGTAATGAGGGCAGTTAGACATAGATTCGGTTCCACCTGCTATGACGACAGAAGCGTTACCGGTCATGATAGTTTGGGCGGCGAGGACGATGGCTTTTAGTGAGGAAGCGCAGACTTTGTTTACGGTGGTGCAGACTGTGGCGTCTGGGAGGCCAGCGCCGAGGGCGCATTGGCGGGCAGGAGCCTGGCCGAGACTAATACATATGAGCTATTGAATCTTGAAGATAGAATAGGGGGCAATACTTTGCTGAGAGGACATTGCCAAAGAAGACCTCTTCAACGTCCGAGGGTTTGATGTTCGGTACTCTTTCTAATGCAGCTAGAGAAGGTTGGTATGATTCGATTCACTAAAAAGGAGGTAGAGGCGCACATTTGATGGCATGGGAGCCCAATTGAATCGCAGATTGACTTGCAAGAGCCCTTTCATCGATTGTCAGGAGGTCCCCAGCATCTTTCCGTGCACCTGCACATACCCTTGAAATTGTCCAATTGGCGTTCTGACCGCGGAAACAATGTATACGGGAGGCATAGAGGGAGGTGCCATAGTCGAGTGGTAATGTGTCTTTGTACTGAAGGTTATATTGTAAACTGGAGGATGAAGGTGTCAAGAAAATATGTCTGTTGTTTTGGTGGATTATAAAGCTTCCGGAGCTTCCTAAGAAATTTCCCAAACATAAGCCAAACATAAGCCATGCATAAGGTAGCTGACAGTCCGAGCCCTAAGGTAAGCAGGCGGGCACTAATATATAAGGTTTAGCGTGTCAAGTTAGCCGCATATCGTTTTTGGTAGCGGATGAAATTGAAGCTTTGCTGCATAACTGCTGGAAGTCGCGTTAACGATTTGTGATTGACAGTATGGATGACCTATATGATGAGTGAGTACAGCCATATCATCGCTCAGGACTATCTACTAACCATTCTTCGCAGGTTCGGCAACTTTATTGGTGAGGCAGAAGAATCTGAGGAAGAGTCGCAGCATGGCGCAAATGGGGATGCATATGTCTACGATGAGGAGCCAGAAGAGGATAGACTGCTAAACGATCAGGCGCTTATGGAGATTGATGAAGATGGGCCTTCGAATGCAGTTGTGCTGCACGAGGACAAGCAATACTATCCCACAGCGCAACAAGTGTACGGCCCTGGCGTCGAGACTATGGTCCAGGAGGAAGACACCCAACCACTCTCACAACCTATAATTGCACCCGTTGTACAGAAGAAGTTCACCGTCCAAGAAGCCGATCTACCACCCGTCTTCTTTGCTCGGGACTTCATGACGGATATGATGAACTTCCCTGAACAAATTAGAAACATTGCCTTTGCTGGTCACCTGCATCATGGCAAGACCGCATTGATGGATATGCTGGTCCTACAGACGCATGATATTAGTGAGCGGCTGGATAAAAGGACAGGGAGAAAGTCGGACGAGCAGCTCAGGTACACAGACGTACATATTCTGGAGCGTGCGAGAGGCCTCTCTATCAAATCCGCGGCAATGAGTCTGATTCTTCAGGGTACACGTGGGAAGTCGCATCTTTTTAATATACTGGATACGCCAGGACATGTCAACTTTGTCGACGAAGTGGCGGCATCATTACGGCTTGTAGATGGAGTTGTTCTAGTCGTTGACGTGGTCGAAGGTGTCCAGATCAATACTGAGAAAATCATCAAATATGCAGTATTTGAAGATCTTCCATTGACTCTGGTAGTCAATAAGATGGACAGACTGATACTTGAGCTGAAGTTGCCGCCGACAGATGCGTACTTCAAGCTCAAGCATGTGATAGAGGAGGTGAATACTGTTATTGAGAATACACGGCCTGGTCAGGGTGAGAAGAGAAGGTTGAGTCCGGAGAAAGGAAATGTGGCTTTCGCGTGCAGTAGCATGGGATGGATCTTCACATTGCCTTCCTTTGCCCGGATGTACGCGGACAGCTACCCTGATCTTAATCCTAGAGATTTCAGCGTTCGGTTATGGGGAGATATCTTTTTCAACCCTAAGAGGAGATCTTTTACACGGAAAGGCACTGAAGAACAATCAAAAAGGACCTTCGTCAAGTTCGTTCTGGAACCAATATATAAGTTGTACTCCCATACAATCAGCGAAAGCCCAGAAGATTTGAGGCAGACACTAGAAACTCTAGGGATATTTTTGAAGCCTTCTCAATATAAGACCGACGCAAAGGACCTTTTGAAAGTGGTGTGCGAGCAGTTTTTTGGAGCAGCAGAAGGGTTCGTGGATATGGTGGTTGAGCATGTACCTTCCCCAGATGCTGGCGCACAAAAAAAGTTGGACCGCTACTATACTGGACCCACGGATACGAAGACCGCGACTGCAATTGCAAAGTGCGACCAAGACGGTCCATTAGTAGTCCAAATTACCAAGCTATTCAATACGCCAGATGCTTCAAGCTTCTACTCTTTCGGCAGAGTCATGAGCGGAATTGCCAAAGCTGGACAACAAGTCCGGGTATTGGGAGAAGGCTACACTATAGATGACGAGGAGGATATGACTGTTTCGACAATCTCGGACACTTGGATTGCTGAATCAAGGTACAATATCCCAACAAGTGGTGTACCAGCAGGGAATTGGGTACTGCTTAGTGGCATCGACAATTCCATTGTGAAGACAGCCACCTTAGTACCCCCAAAACTGCCAGATGATGAAGATGCGTATATCTTCAAGCCGGTCAAGCACTTCACTGAGTCAGTGTTCAAAGTAGCAGTCGAACCAATCAACCCCTCGGAATTGCCTAAGATGCTGGATGGATTGAGGAAGGTGAACAAAAGCTACCCTCTAATCACTACTAAAGTCGAAGAATCAGGAGAGCATGTTATACTCGGTACTGGAGAATTATACATGGACTGCGTCCTACACGACCTACGTAGACTCTACTCGGAGATGGAGGTCAAAGTATCTGATCCAGTGACGAGGTTCTGCGAGACTGTAGTAGAAACCTCGGCAATCATGTGCTACGCGATTACGCCCAACAAGAAGAACAAGATCACAATGGTCGCGGAACCACTTGACGATGGAATTGCAGAAGATATCGAAAGTGGCAGAGTTAACATCAAAGATCCGATTCGAAAGGTCGGTCAGTTCTTTGAAGAGAATTACGATTGGGACAAGCTAGCTGCAAGAAGCATTTGGGCATTCGGCCCGGATGAGATGGGACCAAATATACTACAAGATGATACCCTTCCCTCGCAAGTTGACAAAAAACTTCTTAATACGGTTCGCGACAGCGTTCGGCAGGGTTTCAGCTGGGGCACTCGGGAAGGTCCCTTATGTGAAGAACGTGAGCTATCCCTTCCCACAACTGACTGCACCTGGGTTATGCCGTACTGACTTGAACATAGCAATCCGTAACACCAAGTTCAAGCTCACTGACATCTCTCTTGCCACTGACTCAATATCCCGAGGCGGTGGCCAAATTATTCCCACCACCCGCCGAGCTCTTTACTCATCATTCCTCACCGCCTCCCCTCGCCTCCTTGAACCACTCTACACTGTATCCATGACCGGTCCCGCAGATTCCGTATCAGCCCTATACACAGTCCTCTCCCGGCGAAGGGGGCATGTTCTTTCAGATGGGCCCATAGCTGGTACACCACTTTATGGTGTACGGGGTCTCGTGCCAGTCATTGATAGCTTCGGGTTCGAAACCGATGTCCGTATTCATACTCAAGGGCAGGCTATGGTCAGTTTGGTGTTTGATCGTTGGAGCGTTGTGCCGGGTGATCCGCTCGATAAGGAAGCTAAAACCAGGCCGCTTGAGATGGCGAATGCGATGGCCACGGCCAGGGACTTTGTGTTGAAGACTAGGAGGAGGAAAGGTCTGAGTGAGGACGTGAGCGTGGGCAAGTTCTTGGAGCCTGATTTATGGAAATCGTTGAAAGAGGGAGGTGTGCTAGATGGTTAGACGTACAGATATGTGACTGGATCGACGAAATGCTGCCGGCGACGGCTGGCTGTACTTCGCGTAGACCATCCGTGGGACATATGCGGGCGATAATCTCGTATCACCTCCCAGCCTATCCTCGCAACTGTTGCTGCTAAGCACCTTCCGTTTTCACATTCAATTGTACGGTCCCGGCTCAGCCCTATCCCAAAGCCTCTCCTTCCAGCTCGGCCAACAAAAGAACATCCACTTTGATGGTCGAAGTGTGGTAGACTTGCCTATGAGACGTGAACGCATGGTGAAGGCGATGACTACATCAGAATTGGAGGATCACCACGATCCTGATCCAACTATCCGAGGAGATAGTCGTTTGTTTGCCTTCGTGCTGGACGCTGGGATGTGCTCGAGCCCTTGCTCTGGCTGAAGTCCTAGGCCCAATTTAGTCAACTATATGGCAGCTAGAGAATGAAAGTGCAGGCTCATGGTTTTCATTGCTCCGATTTGTATGCGGTCGGTAACCAATCATTCTTACCAATGGCCTGGTTTAATTCTGTTGTCCCACCTTATTCTGCTTTTTGGCGGTCTTGCTCTTCCATCAACACCTCGAGTAGCGGCTCACATCGTTGTTCAAACCCTTCTTCACGGCTATAGATCACGACTTGTGAATCTTTAAGCAAGCGGCACCACTGACGTCGAAGCGTCCAAGACAAGGCTGACGTTCGAACCTGTTACTTTCTGCGAAAGCGGGGTACCAATAAGCCAAGTCATGGCTGATCCTATCTCCATCGTTGGTCTCATAACTGGCGTAGTCGAATTGGCCAACATGGTCTTTGTTCGGACATTCCTGTACGTCAAAGCTGTCAAGGAAGGGAACAAGGAAAGATTAGCCCTCAACTCGGAAATTGGTGCTCTGTTTGGTATTCTGAGCAGGCTCCAGCTGCTATCCGCTGCAATGGAAGGAGGAGGGGAAGAGGAGGAGGAGGAGGAAAAGAAAGACTGCAGACCTGTTCTACAAGCCGTGCATCTCAATAATTGCCTCAAGACTCTACTGGCCATCAAATCCAAGCTCGACGCACACGAAGGACATAGCCATGCAACGGGGAGCCGTGCAATAAGGTCCTCTTTGAAAGCTTTCCGGTGGCCGTTCACTTCATCTGAGGTGGGAGATCTTCTCGTGGAGATCGAAAGACATAAAGCGAATCTGTCATTGGCTTTGGCAACCGATGGGTTATCTCGTCTTCTTCGGGCACTGTCAACGCAAAGCGAGATCTCTGCGACGGTCCATGGCATTGAGTGCGAATTAAACCGAGGCGCTCTGAACGAGCAGCGTCGGCAAATATTGGACTCTTTTGGCTCTACTGACCCTGGAAAGAATCACCGTATGAGTCGTAAGCTTTGGCACCCTTGCACTGGTCTGTGGTTGACTAATGGCCCGGAGTTCCGAGACTGGCTTACCAATAAGACTGCTAAAAACATCTGGTGTTATGGTATCCCAGGGTCAGGCAAGACGGTGTTAGCATCGGCTGTAATCGAAGAAGTCTTAAAATGTCGCAGTCATAGCATTGCGGCCGCTTACTTTTACTGTGATTAGAAAGATGCGAAGAGCCAAGACCCAGCCAACATCCTAGGATCTTTAGCGAAGCAGTTGATACCGCAGAGCGAGCGATGCTTCAAGGAATCTGAAGCATTCTACGAAGTACACCATTCAGGAAAACAGATATCCACTTCATACCACCCTGATGACCTCCGGGACCTTATTCTACAGATGTCCTTATCCTTCAACAAAACCATGATAGTTGTTGATGGTCTTGATGAATGCGGTAAGGACACCACAACAGTAGTTGAGCTTCTCTCGAGTCTCAGCAAGAGCGAGATATCAAGCGTGCAGACGCTCTTCTTAAGCAGAGACGAGATCGAAATCAGGGAGACCTTGACTGACTATAATCAGCTCTCTATTGCTGCTGATAAGGGTGATCTTCAGCTGTATGTTGCAGCGGAACTCGGGGCGAGGTTGAAAAGTAGAAGACTCCACATCAACAACAAGTCGGCAAGAGAGCATATCTTGGACCGGTTAGTGAATGGTGCAAATGGGATGTAGGTCTTCTATCCCACCGCGTCTGTCGCGAAGGTTGTCCAATAGCTAACACGAAGATTGTGAACTCTTAGGTTCCGGTGGGCGGCATGTCAAATAGACTTTATGTGTGAATTAACGGATGACGATGAACGCTGTCGCGCTCTAGAAACTCTTCCCCCCGATCTGACATCCACATATGAGGCAATACTAAGACGTGTCGATGAAAAGCCCATCCCAGTCCAGCGCTTAGTCCAGCGAACGCTCCGGTGGCTAGTTGTTGTAAGAGGGGTTATTACGAGAACGGGTTTTCGAATCGATGCTTTGAAAGAAGCTCTATCCATTAAGGAGGGCATTGCAAGATTGCGTCGTGATGCTGTGCCAAACGAATTTGATATTTTACGTTCATGTAGTAGCCTGGTGCGCAGGTCAGCGTCTGGCGAGGAGCTTGAACTGGCACACTTTACAGTCAAAGAGTTCTTGCTAGGCATTGATCGGGACAGTAGGTTTTCCGCCTATCGTGTCGATGTAGAACAGAGTGAAGTGGAGCTCGGAAAGGTTTGTTTGACGTACCTTACTCTGCAAGACTTCAATTCCAGAGCTTCCTGGAGTCCAGAGGCTGAACCAAAGTGGGAAAAAGAGTACGCATTTCGAACCTATGCAATCCAGTCCTGGCTGTTCCACGCGGGCGGCCGTCAGGGAGATCCAGGCCTACTCGCCTTGATCAAAAAACTTCTTGACCCGTCAAAACCGGGGACCTTCACGACCTGGACTCACGATTACCGGTTTTCCTCTCTATGCCATGAAGACCACGTTTATCCGGATGAACCTTTGTATCAACAAGATACCCATGCTGCAGTAGAAATGGATACGCCATTGCACTATGCGTCAGCATTCGCTCTACCCGAAATTTGCAAGTGGCTTCTCGATTGTGGATGTAAAGTCAATCACATGGGCAGGTTTGGTACTCCGATACACTCCGTAGTCCGCAGACGGGATTTACGGCAGTTCGGGACTGAGAGAAGGGGAGGGAGAAAAAAACAAGCGCTTGAGGTGATGGATATTCTCTTGGAAGCTGGAGCAGATCCGAACAAGACACAAATAAATGAAATTCCCCCACTTTGGCTTGCTAGGACAGATCGAGACGTTATCCTGCGACTGCTCCGAAAAGGTGCAAGATACTCCGACGATGCTCGCCAATGTTTCGGGCGTAAAGACGCAAGAGATTATCTGAATTTAATCGGTAGAGAAAATCTCCACGAAGATGACTACGCTTTTATGCTCGAATGCGAAAAGTACAACGGGCGTTACAATAGAGCCATGCACGGATGAATTTGCAACACCGTCAGCATACCATTTGTTAGTAACATAAATAATTTTCCTATATCCAATGGCCATTCTGCCTTTCCAGCTCAGGAAGAGCCAATATCACCTTCATTTAGTCGACTGATGAATTCTAATAAGCTACTGAAATCTCAATGAAGAACCCTTCCTTCCCTTTGCCCCATGAACTCTTATCATCACCTTCCCGTTCCAGGCGGAACGAACCAATCCCACTTCCAATTGATAACTTTACGAATAATAACGGTATAACAAATCCATTAATTCTGAATACCCTACATGTAGAACCCCACCACAAATCCAACCCTCCTTGTTAGAAATACATACACAAAGCCCACGCACATCCACCGCATAATCATGAGAGAAAATTCCACATCATGTATGTATGTAATTTCACTGCTAAAGAAGAAAATGCACCGCCATACGAATCGTTGCCCCTCATCTTGTGAGCTGAATATTATTTTCCTCCCTTACTCCAATGCTTTGCCATCCATATGTTTATCCCAAGCACACAAAGATGCCGCCAAGCTTGTATATCAGATGTGTTCCCACCTTTTCCATTCAACAAACGCCATGGCGAAATGCATGCGTTACATGCTAATGCTATATTGTTTCTTAAGTCCCGCCCATAACCTCATCAACATCAGCAGTTCGATCGCTCTGGTGTCCAGCCTCTCCGTTTCTAATATTAGTAGGTCCGTCCTGGATCCAGCGTTTATACTCCTCGTTATCTTCATCTAGCTTATCACCTTCGATCTCAGAAAGCAATGTGCCCTTCTCGCCAAACAACTTGGCGAATTTTTCTTTCCGCTCTTTACTGGCTTCCTCGTACGCGCTCAACCCTCTTTTCCTAACAGGGACGTTGTGCACGAACCACTCCTCGGTATCAGGGTCGTATAAGATGTGGTAGCTATTTGGTGATATTCTCATGACGAGAGCGTCTTCGTTCCACTGCGGGTTGCCATAGACGTTATTGTAATCCTCGTCATCACTAAGCGGGGCAGGCATGTTGCGTTTGAGGAAGGGCCAGTGGAGCTTTTCAAGGGGAATGCCTTCTGTAACGTCGCGCATTGAGAAGGTGGAGATGTAGTAGGACCAGCAAGCGTGGGAGGCGAGCTCATCGGACTCGTATGTCTTGTCGTCTTTTTTGAAGATTTGGAGGGTTACGGATCTCGTTGAGCGAGTCTAGATAGAAGCGTTAGTGACGAATGTGCAAGGGGACCTGCATAAAGGAACTTACATATCGAATCCGGTAGATGTCACCGTCTTTAGTAAGCTTTTCCACTTGCTTTCGATAGGTCAGTTCCGCCTGGTGGGTCGTCTCGTCATCTTTACGATCCTTATAGAAAAGATTGATGATATCAAGACTTTTGTCCTTGTTGTCGCTAACCAGGATCTGTAGAGCAAATCTGAGGAGAGCAGCAAGCATCTTGTCAAAGCTGTAAAGTTGCCACCCGCTCTCGATGTAGAAGCGACGTAGAGTCTCCTCGAGCTGTGGAGCATCCATTTCTTGTTTGACAACATCCTCGCACATTGCCAGTATTTGACGGTAGTAATTCGCAGAAGGACTGATATCCGCAAAGTAATCCGATGGCTTTTTCTCAACAAGGCCAAGTTCATGAGCAGTCTTCGCCATCTTAGCACGCTGGACATCCTCATGGACATGTCTTTCGTTGCTCTTGATGTTGCTAAGCCTCGCGTAAAGCATCTCAAACATCCTGAAGAAGCAATATATGTTCAAGCTTGCATAGAGATGGAAGTCGTCCCGTTTGAAGGGCACATTGAGATCAGCGGTTTTGTTGCCGGTGGATGGATGGTTCATCCAGCGATGCTCGGTCTCATCGACGCGGGTTGGATTTTCAGTTGGTGTGCCAGTCGATGCTGGAGTATCTTCGTCATTAGAATGGATGTCTGGAGTTGTCTCTTTGCTTTCCAGAACACTATCCTCCTTTTGACCTTGTCGACCACGCTCGAGAACTCCGCGTAAGAGGTTCGACTTCCTAACATTGCCTGGTCGGCGATTTCGTCCGCCGCTTGCATCGTCGTTGTTGGCTGCGTCGTCCTCGACTTCCTCATTTGGCGGTGTGGCGTCGTCTATGTCGCTCATCCTGGCTTGAAAAGTATCGCGATCAATGTCGAAGAATGTGGGAATAAAGGTCTTGATGAAGGTCTCGAGTCTTGTCTTGTCAACCTCGTTGGCAGAGTTCATGTAGTGCAGATGGGTCAAGATAAGATGACAGGCGTCATAGATGACATCCACATCATCAAACCTGTACTTGAACTGGTACTTGGGCACATTGTTCCAAGGTGCAATGCGTTGGCGCCGTTGCTCCTCATACCTCACTTGGATTTCAGTCTGCAGGACCTTTGGTTGGAATTGTCGCTTGTCGGCGGTCTTCACGTTGATTCCTTGGTGATCTAAGCTTTTCCAGAAGATCTTGTTCGTCTGTTCTCGCCAGACCTTCTCCCATTCTCGCTGAAAATGGACGTCAGACAGAAATTTCCAAGGTTATCCTCAAGTCGACTTACCTGACTCGCTTTCCACTCTTCTGCTTTCATCTTAAGCCTTCCTAAGACCACAGGAAGTACAGCACTCGGCCTCTTGAACATATCCTCAATGACCTTACAACCACGCTCGCGGTCGTAGATCTTCTTGATCACACGCTGGTAGATGGTTTCGCTCTGACCACCGATGCCAGCCGGCAATACAAAATTGAATTTCTCAGCGGGGGACAGGTTCGCTAGCTGTTGCGCTATCGGCTCCATGAGCTGGATGGTCCTCGTACACGCCTCGATATTGATGTCGTAGTCATGGCGCTCCTCTTCGATGCGATGTAATGATTCCTCAAAAGTATTCTTGCGATGCGCAATGAAACCGGAGTCCTCAGAAGCCCAGGTAGGATGAGATACCCATTCGTCGTTGAGAACTTTGTAACACATTTCATCTCGTCCACTGCAGTGTCGAAGGCGTTCCCGCTTCGGCAACAATCGATAGCTGGGTCCCAGGCCCCGGCAATTGCTCAAGACGACTTTATCGCCCGGAATTTTGGGAAGGTTCTCGATGATCTCGTCGCGGCCATCATATTTGATAAAGGCCTTGAACCAGTTCATGAGCTCATTGTTGCCTCCCATGAAGCCATGAGCTTTGTGCATTAGTAGATTCTTGTCGATCAACTCCTGCACGAAAAGGTTGCAAAGCTTGAGGAATTCGTTGTAGGTCTTTTTATCCCCTACGAATTTCTTGACTCGGTCGAAGAAGGCAAGTTGGTCAGAAATGCTTCCAACATCTTTCACAGGGGGCATAGGCGTTGGTAGGCTTGGGACAAGTGTCGGCGAAACAGGTGGGATCTCAGGTACTGCAGGCTTAGCAGGCTCAACTCGGGCGCGCTAAGGATATCGTAGTTAGCACTGCGCTCAGGCTATATAAGGTAGGGACGGCATGAAAGTGATTTAGCAGCTCCCACGGAGATTTATGTTTCTTGAAGCTAAGGTAGCAGGTGAAGGGAGAAGAACAGCGGCGTGATTCAGAGCGCCGTGCAGAATGCGTAACGTAGTGGGCTTTTCTGTTGCCAGGCAGAGGAAAAAAGACGTCGCGGGTGTTTACAAAAATGAAAACAACTCACCTTGTTTGCATTTCCTCTCCCCACCCCATTTCTAACGTTTTGACCACTTGTACCTACGCCGGGATCGATAGCTGCCGCTCCACCAGTAATCTGCGACCCTGGCCCGCCTCGACGTTTCTTGTTTTCCACCTTCGTCGCTGATGGAGGCGCAAAATTGCCAACTGGGGGCATCTTCATCTCAGGCCGTGGAGTCTGCATTTGAGCCTGAACTGAGCCAGGGCCATATTCTCCACGAACGTTGCTGAGCATAGCGGCATCTTCTGCTTGTTTCGCAGCCGCCTGCGCTTTTGCTTGTGCTGCGGACTCTGGCAAGAATTGCTTGAAGTCCTCCAAAAGATCCGGAGCGGAATTGAAAAGCTGCGTTACCTGCGCATACACGTCTTGGATGGGCTTGGACTCCTTCTGGTATGTTTGGAGTATTTCAAGAAACTGTTTGTAGATTTCGGGTTGCGTCGCAAAGCGATTCTGCAACTAATCAGTATCATCCGTCAAGCGTTATTACAGGCTCTATTCTCAGTTCCTCACCTTAATTTTGTTGACATATCCGATAGCATGATTGAACTCTACAGGGCCTCTCCTTTCCATGCCAAGCTGGACACTTGAATTCATTGCTGCATTGCTCAGTCCTGCCGCTGCTTGACCAAGAGTGACCTGACCTGCACTTGGTGAGACTTGAGCAAGATTTTGACGTCCCGGAGCGCCGTTGGTCGCCACGGCCGAGACAGCGTTGGAAAGATGCGATACACCTCGCTGTTCTTGCTGATGCGCGATTAGTGCTGCTTCTGAGACGGCGCCTTGTTCGTCTCGTTCATAAGGGCCTCCATTCTCATTGCTCATGTTTACTTGGCCAGGGAACAATGCCTGTCCACCTTGGCGCGCAAGAAGGCTTCCAGGGGGATCCTCATCATGTTGCGAGTTCGACCATTCACCATTGGCCTGCGAGCTATCCGGAAAAATACCTTGTCGTATGTTCTCGATCACATTAAGATCGGTAGGTCCGCCATTGAGCCTATTCTGGGCAGAAGGCATCTGGGACACTGTTGTACCCATCGGAGTCGTAACTCTTATAGCGTTAGGGTCGTCCCTGGTCCCACATTCGATCCGATAGCCCGGTGGCAAGAACGTGTTAAAGCCTTGGATGAGCTCTGGGTGACCGGCGAACAGGGAAGACACCCGATCAATGACACCAGGAGTATCGATTCTACGTAAATAATTAATAGGGCAACACCACAACAGTGGTTCAATACTGGGGACGTACGCTTGGCTTTTGAAATCCTTCATGATATCCAGAAATTGATTGTATACATCGGGCTGATGTTGAAATCGAACCTTGACTTGGTCTAGGTAGCTCAAGGCATCCTGAGGTGTCATCAGTATATGATTGCAAAGCCTTAGGCCTGTATTCTGTGCTATTGGTGAAAGAGGGTGGGGTGTAGTCACGAGTTTGGTATACAAAGGACCCCGAATCAGATGGGAAAGAGGTACATACATTCAAGATAGGCTGCTGCCCCTGCGAAAGAGCAGGCACGCCATTGGGTAGCTGCTGAGGGGTCACGGCATTGCTGAAGCCCAGGAGATTCTGGGGAGGTATTGGTTGCTGTACTTGCTGGACGAAAGGTCGCAGCGAGTTGTCGCTGGCCGTTTGAACACTGTTGCCAAACACATTACCCGGCCCACTAGGAGCTCCAAGTGGAGCTTGGGGTGGAGGAGGAGCGGTGCCGACGCCAGGATGTTGATCATTCAAGATGCCATTGGGTCCATGGAGAGTCGCTGGCACCCTTGAGGCTACAGGTTGTTGGATGGGGACAGCGGCAGCGTGATTCTCCCGAGGCGATTGGTGCTGCTCGCGTTGTTGCTGCTCGCGTTGTTGCTGCTCGCGTTGTTGCTGCTCTCTTTGCTGCTGTTCTCGTTGCTGCTGTTCTCGTTGCTGCTGTTCTCGCTGCTGTTGCTCTCTTTGCTGTTGCTCCTGTTGCTGATGTAGTATTTCATTCTCTTGATCGTATCGTCGCTGCTGTGCAAGCTCCTGTTGCATTTGCTGCTCTCTGAGCCGTTCTCTTTCAAAGTTTTGTTCTGCACTAAAAGCCGCTTGAGGCGATTGCTGCTGCTGTTGTAGTGATGGACCTAATGTCGGCAAGGGGTATCCTGGACCTTGGACGGTATGATGCTGCACAATTGTGGGAGATTGTTGCTGTTGGGTAGGTGGCGGTCCCCGCCCAGGCTGCAGAGGTTGTACTTGTGGTAGGCCTGGAGGGTTTGGGAGACTGTGACCGTTCGACTGGCTTGCAAAGAAAGGCCCTGGGCGAACGGGTGTTAACAATTGTCGAGGCTCCTCCCGTAGCATTGGAATCTGCGCTGTTTTGCTACAAGCATAGTACATACCTGACTGATGCAGAATAGACGGACCGTTCATTTGCGACGGTGGTGGTTGGTGCATGGGTTGGGACGGTGCCGGCCTAGAACAAAGTCTTGTCAATAACGGAGTTTCAGAGACGGGATGGCCGGGTTGTTCGCTATGCCGGGGTGTTGAACAGGGATAATGAAACCGTACCCAAAAGTTCCTGGCTGTCTCTGCTGTCCTGGCGCATGTTCATTGTTTGCTGGAGGGGGAGCACCTCCAGGCGCAGGTGGCCAGCCGTTGCTGTTTTGAGGGTTCATCGTGGAGACTGCAAACCTCTGAAGCATATTGTTAGCGTAGTTTTAGCTAACACAGGATCTCAAGGATTAGATAGGGTACCTTGTTGTATGGCAGCAAGCTGTCAATCACAGCTCCATGGAGGAGTACGATAGGATTGCTTCGATACCGTGCCCCGATTTGCGCCCTTCACGTGCGCTACGGGAGTTGCGCGAGACGTGTCTGACTAAGACGGCGAAGTGAGTCTAACAATGAATGAGTAGATTCAGTCGTGGCAGATCATATAATGAAAGCGTTGTAGTATGGTTAAGCTGGGGTCAGGAGTTAACACCACGTCCGAGTGGGCAGAAAGCGAAAGCACAGCGTCACTGGACAAATGATCGACGTCACGCTAAGAGCTGTCTCTTCCTTTCTCGTTCTAGGCTCAGAGCTTGGCATCTGATTCAGATCCTGTACCTCTTCTACCTGCATGATTCACCATCTTGAGGATTAGAAAGACCTTGAACGACATGCGCAACTTGCCCATGCTGGGTAGCCTATACAATTAGCGCTTTCAGGTTCGTCTACGTTGAAGCTTTGTTCAGACTGGACGCCACTGAAATACAACTGTCAACGGGCAGCGAATGGTTTAGGGTAATGAATATTGTTCTATCACTTCTAGAGTACGAACAGATAGCTCAGACTATGAAAACGCCTGGATCAAAGTCAGAGCCCCACAGTAGCATCGCAACCCCATCCCCAGACCTTTGCGGGCAGCTGTATACAATTCAGTGTACAAAACATGAAATCGTCACCGTAAATCGTATCTAATCCTTACGCTCAAGCGTAGTTCAAGCACTTTTTCAATATCCAGATCTCTCCATTCGAAACCCGGCTCGCTATACTCGAAACCTCAATGTTTCCAGGTTGGATCTGTATCTTATCAGCATGGCCACCATTTGCAGAAGACTTCAATGTCCGTAGGATTCAGGAATACATACTATTCTGTCCCCATCCCTACTCTCCCACCACACCTTTCCACCACCTAACGTTTCGACCTTCTCGCCCTCCTTCCACGGACTAACAGGCACAATATGCGCCTCGGAAAACCTTCTCAAATTCCTAGTTGCCCTGTCCTCTCCACTCTGGCCTTCGTACGCCTTCTCACCCAGCGCACTATAATCTTCTGGATCCTCCCACGGCTTCCGTGGTAGCTTCTGCAGCGCAGAATTCAGCGGTGCAAGCACGGTAGTGTTCTGTTTCTCATCGTTTAAGCGCTTGGAGATCGTATCGATATCTCGGGTGAAGCCGGCGAATATGTTGATGGTGCCTTCTTTGCCAATAACATCGGAGATGCTGAGACTGCTTGATCCGCCGCTGGGCTCGTCATCTTTCGAGGGAGGAACCAGGATGTTAGGGATGTTCATAATGGGGTTCTGGGTGTTACGCGATGCAGCTTTGGCGGGGCTGTTGCGGAAGAAATTCGGAAGAAGAAGTTGTGCGGAGGCAATGGAGGCTTGAAGGGAGATGGTAAGGAGGAGGACTGATGCTGAGGTCTTCATTTTGTTATGTAGGATAATTATTATGCAGCATTGTTCCTACTTGTTGAAAGGCGCGACTATGACGTGAAGCAGGCGGTGGTCAGACTAAAAGTGTTGTGGATATACCTAGTTCTAATACGACTCGAGTGTCGCTATATCATATACATGGACGGGTTGAAGACTCGATCTTGGAAGTTCTATCTGCGAGCTACATCAGAATCACAAGTTACCAAGGTATGGGGTTTCATTACGAGCGTATCTTGTTGGCTTAGCGGGCAGCGATATATGTAGCTAACGTGAATTTACATGAATTACATTGCAGTCATCATAAACAGCGCTCGTAGGATCGCTAAAATCGAGATCTCCTCCCTTGGTGTCCGAGGACCCCATCTCCTGTAACCATATTTGTTAATTGACCTTGTGCCCTGAGAGAAAGGCTTTCACCAACATATATCCCTTTTTTCCTGAACAACCATATACAGTGGGGATTGACACGGAAAAGCCCCAAAATTCGCCGGTACCCAACGCCATCTCACATAAGGCATGTTGTGACATACTTGGGTATCTTGCAGAGACAATGGCAATATCTTCGTCATCCTATCTCTGTCCTCCTTCCAGCTGGCTTGGTGTAGGGGCGCCGCCAACGCTTATTTCTGGAGCTCCTCCCGATACTGGGCCTTCGTTGGTATTACGATTCCTCCTAAATGGGTTGCGAACGTTGGGTATTAAGGGAGTCCAACCCCGCATCGCCGACCTCCAGGTGCTGGGCTGCGTGTTGTCTCCACTCAGAGCAGCAGTACTCGGATGTCGACTGGCTCCCATACGCCGCGGATGTCGCGACAGACGTTGTGTGGGAAAAGAGTATCGGTCCCTAGCGTTCTCATCATTAAACGAGGTGATGAAACGTCCTGGAAGTAACATCCTTGGCCTACCGTCACGATGGCCCATAAATGCGTACTGAGGTGGATGTGGCATGTCCATTCGACCAGCGCCAAGTCGGCGACCGGCTTGTCGATCAGCATCTGGGACTGCCTCTCCTTCTGGACGAGGCTTGGGTACGTAGTAATCGGCTTTGCAGAGCGGGCAGCAAGCGCGGCGACTTGTGAGCCATGGGTCCAAACAGCTTGCGTGGAAAGCATGACCACAGGAGAGTCCACGGACATCGTCATCATCTTCAAGAGTATCCAAACATATTGCGCAAGAATCACCGGGATTGGCAAGCATTTCCGCGGGAACGGCCATCTGGATCTGGTCATCATCGTCCATATCGTCCTCTGCCTGCTCTTCTGACTTGCTAGTGGATCCATCGGTTGGTTTTGACTTGGGAACGGCTTGCTCTGTGCCTTTGTAGGTTTTGATCTCTGGCTCTTGTTCTGGCATACTAGATTGGGGCTCTTCTGAAGCTGGTATGACCTCTTGAGCTTTTGCAGATTCTGCACTATTCCCATCCTCTTCTGACACTCTAAGCTCCGATGGAGTATCTGGTCTGGGAGCTTCGGCTGATCTTCTATTCATCGGGATTGCACCTTCTGCGTTCCTTAAGCTAGCCGCTCGACTAGCCGTAGGAGCGGCAACACCACCAGCAGTAGGTAGACCTTCTTCAGCGCGTGTAGTCATCCAAGCCTTGTATTTCATCAGCGGGAATCGCTCGTTGACCTCCTCCATGGACATCAGCTTTTTCTCCCGCCTTCGTCTGTGTGTTCTAGGGATGGCTGTCATATCTATTGGCTCGCCATTCTCATCTTGTTGTATGCGACGATTCCTCTGGTTATACCTAAAACAGTACTTGACACCAACGATGATCCTTGGTCAAATGTCAGCTAAATCAAGGTCGAAGTTGATAACATGTTATCGCTACTTCTCGATGAATAGGCATACCATAGATTCGTGAATACGACACCAAAGCCCAAAGCGACAAAGAAGAGCAGCGGTGAGCTAGTCGGACCTCCACCGCCTCCACCGCCAGTAGCGGATGTTGTTGCTGCTGGCACAGGAGTTGTAGTTGTTGCCAGTGAGGATACAGGGGTGGTGGGAGACATTGTTGTTGTCTGTACAGGATGAGGACCTAATATCGGAAGGGATGCCTGACTCATACTGAGATTTACTGAGATTTGTGATCATGCAAACAGCCGTTCATTCGAAAGTGAAACCAAAAACTGCAGGTCCCAGCTGAGCGGAGTCGGCTGACGATGGGTATTGCTCAGCCCGGTGGATTGTGCAGTAAATTATAATCCCACAGTCAGAGCATCGCAATTCCGATTGAGTCGTTGCCGTCCTACGCGATTTTGAACTTCGCTATGTATAAGGGATATCTTAGTGGTAGGTTGGACTTGCGTGTACAAGGGTGGAGATGAGATGTGGTGACGCCGAAGATTTGAGATGGTACCGTGACGCCGTGCCGTTCTTGCCGTGATTGATCTGCCCGGATACGTAGAGAAGGATGCAGGAGCCGTCGTCAGCGTAAACAGTTGATGAGACTTTGAGAGATTAGGGAAAATTTGATGATAATGAGTATCAGTCCATCGCGACGACTGGTGGTCTGCTTCTCGTACGACAGCGGAGGAGGAGTACCGGTGTAGTGTAAGGTGAAGGACAGAAAAGGGTTGGCTACGGGAGGGTGTGAAGGCTGGTGGCGTATCCGCAGCAGCCAATCGCAATGAGGGCTTACCAACCTATGGTGCAGAAGTATGTAAGACTACGCTATTCTAACGCAAGTCGCAACGCCGACTACTTTGGTAGGAAAGCGAACGCGCCAGCCCGGCCTGGATTGTCCCATCTGGAATCATCAAAGCACAAAACCCTCAAGAAGATACGATTACGCTGACACCACGCTGACACCACCCTGCTGTACACGCTCTATGTGGTCTTTGAAGCTATTCCTTGTGTCACAGCACCAAAGGACTCAAAGCGACAGCAAATTGCAGATCGCACATCCTTTCGGGCCTTGAAAAACCCTGATCCTTAGAGGACATTTCTCCTCTTGCCCTCTGTTTGTGCGCGCGCGCAAGGCGGGGTGGCTCGCAGAATTCGCTGATTCGTTGGCGGCATCAACCACTACAAAGTACTCCCGCCATCTCTAGCGCTATCACTCGTCGCCAGATACAGTAACACTTTTGACGCTTACGCCATACCACGAGAGAGATGGCTGATAGCAATGGCAAGGCTGCCAATCCAGTCGTCTTTTTCGATGTCGCTCTCGGAGGTAAGCATGTTAGATTGCCAGTGACGATGTGTATATGCATCGTCCAGTCGTTCCTTGTTCAATCAAGTCCATGTGTTGTGTAGCACGCAACGTGGATTTAGAACTTTTGAGCATCGCACTCATATTGGTACTCCTCCAGGGGAACCTTTGGGCCGTATCAAGATGGAGCTCTTCGCGGATGTAACCCCAAAGACGGCAGAGAATTTTCGCCAATATTGTACTGGAGAGACCAAGAATGCCCAGGGCCGACCTCAAGGCTACAAAGGCAGCAAATTTCACCGAGTTGTTAGTAGTTTATGCCGCGCTGTGCTTTGAGAAAGCCCGGAAAGAAGCCTGTCTAAAAAACGCTTATAGATTAGGGACTTTATGATACAAGGGGGAGACTTCCTCAACGGCGATGGAACAGGAAGCACCACCATTTACGGTACCAAGGCATTTCCAGATGAAAATTTCAACATGAAGCACGATACCCCTGGACTCTTAAGCATGGCTGTGAGTTGTCTCCAGCTTTCCCCTAGGTGAATTTCCCAGTAGCTAATTATTAACGATCTTCCAGAACTCAGGGCCGAATACGAACGGCTGCCAATTCTTTATCACCACCGTAAGCTGGTTTCGTTTATGAACATGAGCTCTCTGCTTATATTACCTAGGTTCCCACTCCATTCCTGAATGGGAAGCACGTCGTCTTCGGCAAGGTCATTGACGGGATGGACGTGGTGCGTAAGATCGAGAACACGCGCGTGCGTGGTGAGAGCAAGCCTGTTACAGATGTCGTCATTGCGCAGTGTGGAGAGATGTGAGAGCCTTCGCTCTTGATGACATAAAGGTCACAAATTTACGGCGGTAGATGAGTGGATGGGCAACGGGTTCGAACGTTCCGCCATAGCTTCATACCACGCTGGCTCACTTTTGCATCCAGGCCGAGTCGGAGCGCAGCTTATCAGGACTATGTTGGTGTAAATATATAGGCCTTAGAGAAGCAAATTCAGACCCTCTCCAGGAATGCTGCACATGCGTTTCTCCACCAACATACGAGCCGCCGTTCATCTTTGAAATGCCGCTTGATCCCTCAATGGTCTGTTGAAGGCCGTGTTGTAATCTATCAGAGCTTCCCGGGTCGAAGCATCCAGTAGTCAGTATCACCAATAACAATAGTACATCAACACTCATCCTCTCTGTACAAACTTTGTCCTCACCAAGCACTCATTAGTCTAGCAGTCAAGATACATCATACCAACGGTATACCCCAATAGGAACAATAAACCCATAAAGAAGCACAGCATATAACATACCAAAAGCAGACTAACAAAGCATATTCAAGCCATTCACAGAGCCATAAACGATCTCTTCCTCAGATACATTTCACCATTGTATACCTCACACGAGAAGCAGTAAGCGTACCAAGCCTCGGAATTTTCTGCTGCTTACAACTATTGCACGAGACTACCCAGAGACAGCCATGAAACCTTCTAACCCAGCTCAGACTCCCTACCTAAGGTCTCACGATTGCACACAACAACCATCTCCATCACATGTGCCTCTCCTAGCCATACCATATCCCCTTCCCCATCAATCAAACATTCCATCCCATCAAGCCCCCACATAAACCCCCTAATCATCTCATCCCTTCCCCTAAATACCAGACTCCCATTCCTTCGCTACGAAACCTCAATCCACAACCCCTAATCAACTTGAACATTCCCTTCGTCTCAAGCAAATCGGCAAACCTTGAGCTCCAATCAAAGACTGTCGGAAAAGAGTATGGCGAAGTGTTCGGTTGGAGCTGACGATGCGGTTGCTTTGGATAGATAAGTAGTAGGGTTGTTTTTGTGATGATGGAGATACTGCTGGTATCTAAGGGAAGGGGTAGGGTACTTTGCACGTAAGACGGGTTGGTACCTATAGGGGCTAGCGTAGCATGTAAATCCTCGGTACGATGGTAGGTAGGATGGTAGTTCCTCGCTCAGCTGGTTTCTAATATTTTATGCAGATATCTGTCTGATTCACTTATTTCTTCCTAATGGAGAGCTGGCGAGCTGCAGAGTTGTGATTCTGGACACCTTCTCGCCAGCCAGGTCTTTTGACAGATAGTTGATATATATAACTGGACCGTCAGTAGAGGTCGTCCCATCGATCGTTATAAGCATGCCATCAATATCAGGGAAAGCGATGGTGGGGTTATGAGGTTGAGTGGCTCGCATCTTTGATGGGGGTATTCAATTTGAGGTGCTGGAAAGTACGAGCGCTAAAGTCTTGATTGACTTTGGTAAGAGCTTGGGCTCGTAACAGGTCATTTATAAAACTTGACATTCGCTGCTGGAAATCGGATACATCCGCCCATTCGCAACTTGCTATATCTTATCAACTCCTTTCCGCCACGACAAAATATACCGCCTCCCCTCCAGAAAGTCACACACCAGCCTTCTCCCTCTCCTTCTCCTTTCCATTTTCCTTCTCCTTCCCTCCAAAACCCAACCCCCCAAACCCCTCCCTCATCTTCCTAATCTTCCCCCTCGATTTCATAAACGTCTCGATCCCCACCGCAGCCGCATACGTGCTCCCGACTGCCGTCATTGACATATCCACGTGGCGCGACTGTAGAGACTTGATAAGTAGATGGAGATTGCGTGAGGGCGTCTTGTAGTGGCCTGAGCGTGGTTGGAGGACTGGTATTGTATGTATGTTAGTGAAGGGGAGGAGGAGGGGGAGGGAGACGGACTTCTCAATTGCCCATCTCGAACGGTGATTAGGCCAGCAGCGGAGGCTCGGGCGCCGTGGAGGAAGGATGAGTGCTGGAATGCGCCGGGTTGCTTGATGCCGATGTAGAGGTTATTATGGACGTCTGCAACCTGCATGGAGCGTCAGTCAGGAGTAGCCCCGATACCGTTCCCTCCCACTCCTTACAAAGATCCACTTCTGCTTCTTCTTCTTTTCCTTCTTCTGTCTACCGTCACTAGATTTCCAGAAGCTAAGCGAAGGTCTTGGACCCGGCGACTTTGGGGCCTGCTCCTCCTTCGCACTCTCGATTGAAGGGAATGCTTTTTTCCTCTCGTCAACCGGAGAGGCCGGGAGGGACATATTGGTATCCCGTTCGCTGTCCATTCCACTAGACTCACTCGATCCCCTCATAAGCGGCGGACGACGTGCCCACGCTGGTGCCGGATCCTCCACTCTCACAATCCCCTTCACACTGTCCCTCCACTTATCCGTTGTATCAACCCTCAGCCCATCTTTCCTCCAACATAATTTCCCGTCTTTATCAACAACAACCTCGTACATTCTCCTCTCCTGCCTCCCTAAATACCTCACTTGCATGTTTTCTAGTCTCTCCCTCGAACAATTCTCCAGCTCCACCTTCTTGCCCTCGCCCTGATCAAGCCAGTAGAAGAAGTTCTCTTTCGTATCACTCTTCTTCCATTCGGCATGATATTTCCTTAAATTACTACCGTATCGATGTTTCACGTCCACCATTTCAAGGAAGTAGGAGATGTCCATCTGTTTGGCTGACTTGGTACGCTCTTGCTTCTCAGCGAGGCGTTTACGGCGACGAGCCTCTTTTTGAGATGGCGTAACGGCATCGTTGCCGGAGGAAGAGGAGAGAGAGGATTCTTCATCGCCGCCTGCGCGGCGGGCGATCTTGCCAATGCGTGACCATTGCTGGTAAGCTCCTGAAGTGGAGCGCTTGAGGCCATCGGAAGGGCTTCTGGAGGATTGTGGGCGTGGTGTGGTTAGGTTCTGATATTGGGCTTCTTTGACTACCTAGGGGTACATGTTAGGCAACCTCCTTGATACGAGGTAGTAGGATATGAGAGTGCGTACCTCAATCCATCTCGAAGTAGGATCAAGGCTCAATCCTCGAAGCTCTCTCCGTGCTCGATGACCTCGGTAAGTGCGTTGAAGTGTCTTGGCGGCTGCAGTTTCCTCGCTCTCCGTAGCAACTCCATCCTGGGGCTTTTGTATTTTCTTCAAGATCTCTTGCTCCTTCTTATCCTGGACCTGGGCGATCGACTCCATGGTTCAGGAATGTGGAGAGAGACCCAGCTGTTGGGTTGCATGGTGGGGCTGGCATTGGTCTGGGCTTGGCACCTTTGGCGGGGTCTGGACTGTCGTCTCTCGGTGGTGGAGTCTATGGACGATTTCATTGCACTATCACCTAGTAGTGCAAGGTGAGCTTCTCTTGTGTGAGTATGGGTCGGGCATTGACTTTGAAGCCGAGGAAGGTAGAGGGGGATAGTATTACCCCAAGGATGCGCGGGAAGGGGTAGTTAGAGACCACATATTGTGCACCGCAGTAGATTTAGGGGTTCTAAGGACATGAGAAGTATCCTCATCGATGTTATTTAGTTCCAGAAAGATATTACCGGAATCATCCTACATACATATCTTTACATCAATTGTCGCACTGGTACTTGTACCCTACTCATAAGCTGGTGACTCGTGGCACACCGGCAAGCCCACTGCCGTAGTTTGCATCGGATCCCAGATCATTCCAGCCATTGAGTGATATGAAGTACACTTTACGCCAGTGCTTACGGGAGCGAGACAGCGTGCTATCGACGTCGCCCTTGGCAGGCGTTGAAGCGATTTTGACTTGCGAAGGGTACCAGATCTTGTCCGCTTAATAACTTCCGGGAACGCTGCCGACCAGCCACTTTCTCGTTTTGCGTGCAAGAATAAGAGGGAGATCTACAGTATATCCAGTGTGGCTGATACCTTACCTACCTCTGGCGGTGGCTCTAGGTAGGTGTACTTTGTTAGGGGTACCCAACCTACAAGGTACTTTAACGAGGGTACTAGCTTTAGGTGTACGTGCCACTTAAATTTCCACACTGTCGCGTCCGGGGTCTCCAAAACCGGTTTTGCATGCTGAAATTACCCTATCTGTCGTCATAAGCCGTTGAATTCATATTCATTTGGAGCATTCGTAGAAACAGCAAATGGCATTTGAGGAAATAATGTGACAATATCTATGGTCATTTCATTTCACCAGAGGCTCAGCTCGCTTTTCCCAAGGCGGGACTGAATGCTCCGACTTGGAAGGGATTGACAGTAAGGTACTTCTAGGTCAGGCGGTCGTTCCGACATCACCAATCACCTCCTTCTTCAACCCCCCGGGGGCGACCCTCCCTCTTTTTCTCGCCTGATAGGTTCTTTTACAAGAGCGGTATGCATAAGCGGCTATAACACCCCCGTCGACTACTATATTCCACCGCTAATATTGGTCCCCGCTCTTTGAGTTGCATGATCTTCCTGCTTCTTACCCATCGAAGATCCCAATACCCATGTCATAGCTCAAGCCTCCCTCCCCCAGCCCCCAACCAGCTTTAAGCCACCCAGTACAGTGCCCTTCCATTGGCCGACTGTCACTTTGAAACCGGGGGACCCTGAGGAGAAGCTCAGCATCGGTGACGCAATGCTGCAATCTCAGGAAGCTCGTCGCGTCGCGATGACCCTGTACCCCGTCCAATTCCTGTTTGTGAGCCACAATTTGAGGCGCTCCCTCCTGTTGCAGGAGCCTCACGCTGTATGACGTAGAGCAAAGGGGTCTCCCATAGCAATTCATAAAACAAGATCTCAAATTAACAAAACCCCAGCCACTTCCCTCACAATTAACACAAACATTTTAATTTCCCCCCCCTCCAACTCACCTCTCCCCTTACATGATCCTTACCTAACCGTTTATGACAAACGAGAGGCCGCGTTCATCTGCATCGTACGCCTATTACTCATTCCCTCCAACACCAGATAGAGCTTCTCCTCCTGAGAGCTCGAAAGCATCATCTAAATCCACCTCACCCAAAACAGCACGTACATCTAAAAGCATGGCTCCATCACCCGCGGCAGGCAAGACGCCAGCAAAAGCCCCCACTACTCCCACAAAATCCGGTAAGAATCCTGCCTCCAGTTCAACATCGAAGCTTGGTCGAGCTTCGAGTGCTGGCGACTCAGACGATACTTCCACAAAGTCCGCGACTGATACTGCTAAAGGCGCTGGAAGTGCCGCAGATACAGCCAAGGACACCGCTGACACAAAGTCACCTAAGCTTCCACCAAGGCCGAAAGCCGGTGGCAGTGGCGCACCTGCATCAGGCAGGAAGCCACCAAAGCTCGACAAGAAGGCTGCAGAAGACACCAAACAGCAGGCCCAAGACACTGCCGAAGAAGGCGGTGACAAGATCGACCTTAAAGACAATGACCCAGCTGAAGAGGCTGACAACGAGGAGAGCGAAAACCCTGTAGGCAAAGTCAGCCAAGCAGGACACGAAACAGGCGAAGAGGCTAGCTCTGCCGTCTCAACAGTCGAAGACGAAGGTGAAGAGGCAGTCGGCGGCGCTAAAGAGAGTGCCGAAGGAGCTGCCGAAGACACTGACGTTCCCGATACAGAAGAGGCTGAAGATACAGCTGAAGAAGCGACTGGTGGCGCTACTGGCAAAGCTAAGGGCATTGCTGGCAAAGCAGGAAAAGGTGACGTCACAGGCGCTGCTGGTGAGGCTAAAGAAGGTGCAGAAGAAGCAGCAGGCGAAGCCAAAGACACTGCAGAAGACACAGCTGGTGAAGCCAAAGACACTGCAGAAAAAACAGCAGGTGAAGCAAAAGACACCGCAGAAGAAGCTGCACCCGATGGTGTTGAAGAGACAGCTGAAGAAACCGCCAATGGAGTCAAAGACACAGCTGAAGATGCCGCCGATGGCCTTCCAGATCTTTCAGTGCTGAAGGGTCTCAAAGTGGGTGAAGGTGGAGAGATCCTCGGTGCTGATGGTGAGCCATTAGGACAGCTCGACGAAGGTGATCCAGAAGATCTCGTTGGCCAAGAGATTGGTGACGACGGTGAGATTCTCGACGAAGATGGCGATGTTATTGGTCGCGCTAGTGTCCTCCCTGACAAGGCAAAAGAACTTGCCGAGAAGGGCAAAAAGCAACTGCCGGGTCTTAATGTTTTAGAAGGTCTTGAGGTTGATGAGAACGGAGACATTATGGGCCCCGATGGAAACCCTCTTGGCAAGCTTACAGAAGGCGACCCCGCAGATCTTGCCGGCATGACACTGAATGACAAGGGAGAGATCCTTGACGAGGATGGTGATGTCGTTGGTAGAGCCGAAGTAGTACCTGACGCTGCCGAGCATTTAGAGAACGGCGTTGAGGGTGCCGCTGACGAGGCTGGCGAGGCCGCCGGTGAAGCTGGTGAGGCTGCTGGCGAAGCCGCTGGTGGACTCACGCCAGATATTTCAATCCTTCAAGGCAAGAAAGTCAACAAAAAGGGCAAGATTCTTGACGAGGAGGGTGAGCCCATTGGCCAGCTTACTGAAGGTTCGGACGTCCAAGAGTGTGCAGGCAAGATTCCTAACGAGAAGGGTCTTATCATCAACGACGACGGAGACATCATTGGTAAAGTCGAAGTTATTCCTGGAGATGCCGCGAACGAGGCCATGAAGGCACTGCACCCCGAGCTCTTGGAAGAGGCGAAAGACACCGCTGAGGGCGCCGCGGAAGACGCTGAAGAGGCCGCACCTGATGGCGAGGTCCCTCAGCTACCTGGCCTCGATATCTTGGAAGGTCTTAAGGTCAACAAGAAGGGAGAGGTCCTGAATGAAGACGGTGAGCCCATTGCTAGAGTTTCTGAAGGCGAGATTACCGAGCTTGCCGGCAAGAAGATCAACGACAAGGGCGAAGTTCTTGATAAAGATGGCAACGTCATTGGCAAAGTCGAACTGATTCCTGAGGCGTTCCCCGAAGCCGAAGCCGAAGCACCCAAGCTCCCAGGACTCGACATCTTGGAAGGCCTAAAGGTCAACAAGAAGGGTGAGGTTGTTAATGAAGACGGCGATCCTATTGCCAAGCTGGTCGAGGGCGAACTCGAAGCCTGCCGAGGCAAGAAAATCAACGAAAAGGGCGAAGTCCTTGATGGTGAGGGCAACGTCATTGGCAAAGTGGAGCTGATCCCAGAGGCGTTCCCCGATGCCGTACAACCAGAAGAGGAAGGACCAGACTTCTCCGGCATCGAAGGCTACAAAGTCAACAAGAACGGTGAGGTTGTCAACGAAGACGGCGAGACCCTGGCCAAGCTGGTCGAGGGCGAGCTTGAAGCCTGCCGAGGCAAGAAGGTCAACGAAAAGGGCGAAGTTGTGGACAAAGATGGCAACGTCATTGGCAAAGTTGAATTGATCCCTGCGGAAGGTGAAGGCGAAGCCGAAGCCGAGGAAGACGAGGGCCCACAACTACCACCGCTTTCGATCTTGGAAGGCCTGAAGTGCAATAAGGCTGGAAAGATTGTTGATGCAGAAGGTAATCCTGTTGGTGAACTTATTGAGGGAGACGCCAAGAAGATCTCCAAGATGGGCGCCCAATGTGATGCAGAAGGACAGTTCTGGGATGGTAAGGGAAATGTGATTGGCCGAGCCCAAACGCTGCCCCAAGAAGAGCAAGAAGAGGAAGCGCCATTCGCTGGTCTAGAGGGCTTGATCGTTGTTCCTGATGGATGGGTCGAAGACGAGAACCAGAACAAGGTTGGTATCCTGACCGAGGGCGATCCCAAGAAGCTCGTCGGCCGGGCTGTGGACGAGGATGGCGACGTCCTTGACAAGCGTGGCAATGTGGTCGGTCACGCTGACCGCTATGAAGATCCCGAGGAGGAGGCTGAAGAGAAGCCCGACCTCTCCGTTCTGAAAGGATTGGCGGTTAACAAGCAGGGCAATGTCATTGGCCCCGAGGGCGTCCCAATTGCCCGACTAGTCGAGGGCAACGCTAAAGAGCTTGCTGGTCGGAAGTGTGACGAAGAAGGTCAGATTTGGAACGATTCCGGCAAGGTTATTGGACGTTGTGAGCTCATCCCCGAGAACGAGCGTGAAGCTAAGCCAGAGGGTCCATTTGCCGGCCTCGAGGGCTGTGTAGTTGTCAAGGACGGCTGGGTTGAGGACGAAGATGGCAATGTCGTCGGTGTTGTCGTTGAGGGTGACGCTAAGCGACTTGTTGGGCGCGCCGTTGATGAGGATGGAGACATCATTGACAAATATGGCAACGTCAAGGGCCACGCAGAGCCATACGAGGAGCCTGAGGAAGAGGTCGCTGATCTGTCTTCGCTGGAAGGCAAGGTTGTTAACAAGGCTGGCAACGTCGTTGACGAGCACGGCACGATCTTCGGCCGTATCAAGGAGGGTAACCCCGAGGAGTTAGCTGGCAAAAAGGTTGACGGCAAAGGTCAAATATGGAACGACAACGGGAAAGTCATCGGTCAAGCCGAGCTCCTTCCTGGAGGTGGAACACAGAAGCCGGAAGGACCATTCGCCGGCTGGGAGAACCTGGTCGTTGCTAAGGATGGTATGGTTACAGATGCTGCAGGGCAAATCGTCGGCAAGCTCGACGATGACTCGATGCCAAATGCTGAAAAGCTTCTGGGCCGTAAGGTCGACGAAGACGGCGAGATTCTTGACAAGGCTGGTAACAGCCTCGGCAAGGCTATCCGGTGGTCTCCAGAAGAGAAGGAGAGGCGTAAGAATCCCATGTCCGGCCACAAAGTCAATAAGGATGGCGAAGTGCGTGATGAAAACGGTGAATTGCTCGGCATGGTCACTGATGGTCATCTCCCGACACTTGTTGGATGTGAGGTTGATGATAATGGTTATGTTATTGACAACGACGGCAACAAGATCGGCGAGTGTACATTAATGGAGAACCTACCTGAAGACCACGAAGGCCCCACGGAGGAAGAACTCCAAAAGGCACACGATGCAGACATCGCCATGAAGATGAATAGGATCGTACAAGATACCCTCGAGAAGATGCAGCCCATCTGCAAGAATATTACAGAGGTAAGCTCCAACATACTCTCCCCCATTCAATTCTCAGCTTGCTAACATCTCTTCCCACAGCGTCTGGAAAAGGCCGAGCGCACCCCCAAAGAAGAACTCGACGAAGAAGAACTCGTCAAAGACGTCAAACCCATGATCGAAGAAGGCGGCCGCATCCTCCAAGAATGCAACGGCGCCCTCCGCGGCCTTGACCCCGATGGCTCCATCGCCGCAAACGCAAAAGCCCGCTCTCAATCCGGCGAAGCTACACCACAAGAACACCAGCTCGCCAACTCCCTGAAAGAACTGACAGCGACTGTGGTGACAACCATCGAGAATGCCAAGAAGAAGATTGCGGACATGCCGCATGCCAAGAAGGAGTTGAATCCGCTCTGGTACCTTCTCTCAGAACCTCTGTTCCAGATCATCGCAGCCGTTGGTCTGTTGTTAAGTGGTGTGTTGGGTCTTGTAGGCAAGCTACTTAACGGACTGGGTCTTGGTGGATTAGTCAATGGCCTGCTAGGCGGATTGGGCATTGACAAGTTGCTCGGTGGGTTGGGCTTAGGAAGTATAGGCAAGAGCTTGGGTCTCGGCGGTGGAAAGAAGAAGTAGGTGGCTACCTAATACGGAAGGAGCTGATGGCATCTTCGCATCCGCCATCGTTGGCATAAAATTGTGCTCAAAGGGGATCATATATATTCCTTTCCGACAAAGCATAAGAGGCCTACCCGCGCGGTGTCTCTTTTCTCTGCTCATCAAAAAAGGGTGTTGAGGGTGAATCAGTTATTGAGCGTGTTTCTCCTACTTCATGTCATAATAGGTAGTCTTGTGTACCATAATTCCGTTAGTTGTGTATTAAATCAACGTCAGTTGTACCTTATTGTGCACCGCTCCCCGTGGATCCATATGCGTCGATTGACAAGATAATAGCACCGAGCATAGCAAGATTATATGGTAGAATATGGCAAGTTGCGAGAGAGCCTTCCACACTTTTAATCACTTTTCTTTTCACCTTTTTGAGAACTACGGAAGACTTGGAGTGGTGGAGATTGGCTTGGCCACCTACTAATTGGGAAATTGGCGAGGCTATCTATTGAGCCCTTAACTCTTAGCATATCAAACCACTTTAGACAGAAAAGCCAATCGAATAATAGCCATAGTTATCACGTCATTGAATAGCTACCTAACAATGGTTCATATTACTGGACTACTACCTAACAAAGGGTTCATGTTACTGGACTGCTATGTAAGCTTCATGTCACCCGATTGCTATGTAATAGTGGTATTTGTGAGTGATCATATATGCAGATAGAATATTATACATGTTTCTTTCCCCCGTAGAGAGAGTGTCATGTCACATGTTGAATGGACATGGTCTATAGATTAATTCTAAAGCAATGCTTTTAGATATGCTCATCATCTTAATGCTAATTAATCATTCCTTCGTGCGTGATACTGTTGCTCGGCAATCTTCGCATCACATGCAATATGCTTCCACCCTATGTTTCTCTAATCGCCTTTCCCGGCAACTCGACCATTTGACACAGGTTTCTCTTCCACCGAGCCGTTCATGGCGCTTTTCTCCCGCGATGCGTCTTGCCCTGGAGCAGGTTTCTCGGTGATGGTGAGGCAATTGATGCCTAGATAATTGCAGATGCTGTTGATGACCAAAAGTGCCCAGCGGAAATATGCGACTATTGCGAATACGAAGTATGCCCGCAGATACCACAATTCTATAGAAGCGCTGACAGCTGGTAATCCAATCCGTGGTAGGTTACCTAATATGGCGCCCCCAATTAAGGGAATCAGCATGACGGTCCAGTATGGGAATGGCTGGCGTGTCAGATGTGCTAATATGATCTTCGTAGTCATGCGGCCAAAGACGAAGGACATGGTAAGACAGAAGAGGACCAGTCTATTCTCCCGCATCAGTGTCGAGTAGGGCGAATAGAGCCATGCGCCGATGGCCCCTGAGTAGACGAGTATGGGCGCCCATTCAAGGAATACGGGAGCTACCGGGAGACCTTGTGCCTGGCGAGCTTTGACGACATTGTATACACAGGCTGGCAGGTGAGCAATGAAGAATGTTAAGAGGATTATTGGGATCCACAAGTCGATCAGGGAGCTGTCGCCGACGATCTCTGGATAGCCGACAAGCTCTGTGATAGGGTGTGTCCATATCCCAGGTCCATAGTAGCCGCCCGCTATCATGAACATACAAGCTAGTATGAGTCCCTCTGTGAATGATGTCAGTTCATTGCCAGCTTACGTGAAACGTATTACCACCTGTAGGTCCGTTGAAATATCCCAGATATAGCGTGTGCGTATGGTATGTTTCCCAAGTAGAAAAGAACATCGGCAAGCATGGTACCAGAGCTGTAAAGACGCCTTTTGGCGTGGGTCCCAGCCCCATAGCAGCCGTCTCGAATAGACTTGCCAGCGTGCAATTCAAAGAGTCGATGCCGTGACTGTTCGGCGCTTAGCATTCTCTCAATTAGTCCATGCACGGAGTAGGCGTACTCAAAGAGCTCGCCCAGTCCACTGGACTGTCCTGTCCTTCTCGCTTGCTTGCCATCGACATTGTCCATAGTAGAGTACCTGACGTATATCGGGTCAGCTCTCGGCCACGATTTGTTCCAACCCTTCTTTTAGGCTCACATCCAAACACCGAAAGCGAAGCTATAATATACCCATGACGGACCCTTAGGCACGTTCAGTATCCTGGCTTGCTAATCGCAGGTTTTTACACGTGAAAGGAAGCTGCGCATACTGGTCCAATAAGATCTGGGATATATATCTCCAATAATATGACATTGCCGAGGATGAAGAAGAACCCTAGGAGGGTCACCATATTTGGAGCGAGCCATAATGGCAAGAGTTCGACGAAGGCGTTCCACTGTTGAAGCAGGGTTGGCAATCTCTCTGGATATACTACGGAAGGGTTCGCGTACGTAGTGTTTCAGGATGTATTTCGAGATCAAAGACTTGTCAACGCTGGAATATTTGTAGGATTTGAGGTGTACGAGAGCATCTTCGGAGACACATTCGTGGGCAGCGGTACCTGAGTATTACACGTACGTTAGCACATCCTTAAAAAGCTCATGCTAGATATGCAGGCATATTCAGAGATGGTGACTAGTCCAGCGCACTTTGCTTCATATTCCCCTTTTCGTCAAGGTGACCCGGACTATCGTCTTTGTATAGAGGTAGGAGTGACATGGGACGGGTCGTTAATGCTTTCACCGCATTTTGTATTCAGCCTACCATAAATACGCATCAATCAAGCAATGCATAAACCGTCACCTCATTTGATCAATTTAAAAACTTGAATTGTTGAGGGAAGGGTTTGAAGATCAATGTATTGTTAGCCGAAGTATTTCCGGCGTTCTTGGGCTAACGAGGCTATTTTAGGGTCATTTGAATATGCGTCATGGTCACCCATGCGTACCAGTTTCCAGTAGGTTACGGACATTAAATTATTTCTCAATGATTGTATGGGAGGCATCTACCTTTGATGCTAGAGGTATGGAAGTGATGCTATTACCTATCTTGACTTTGATCGAATTAATGCTGATCCTCATCGCCTGAAAGTCATGGCTAGCATGATTAAGCTTCTTTGATAGGGACTCAGGCGGTGTATTCAAAGTCCAACCTATACTGACATGGAAGCTGGCGGATGCATCTACGTAGTTTGCAAGTTCCATATGTGACAGGGGAGCCTTGGGAGAAGCCGAACTAGGTTTTTTCGGACCTCTTTGCGGCTTCTTGTGACCCTGCGGATCCATGGGATGTGCAGCACGTGACGACAGCGAGTCAGTATACAGTGTTGGCTGACCGAACTTCTGGGAAACGGTATTTGACATCCTGAGGAGCTCATTGAGTCCATCCTGAGGAGCTCGGTCCAAACGCATCACTAAGAACCAGCGCGTCTTTTCATAGTTCGCTGTCCAATCAAAGCTTGTCACAGACACTTCAAACCTGCAGTGATCATTAATGGAGATATCTTAGGTGGAGCAATGTTCAGACATACGGACGCAATCCACAAACGTCCCTTTGATTAATCAGAGCGTCAATGAATTGCTGTCGTTGATCCGTTTGGAGGACTACCGGTCGTGAGAGACTAATATGGAGAGGTAGCTCAGCACCGAGATCGCTCTTCAGGAGACTATGTACTTTAGTTTCTTCCGAAGAGGCAATATCATATATGCTGGTGAGAAGATCATTGATGAGGCTAGAGTGTTCTGTTGATGGATACCCTCATTGCCGTAAGCCGGGATGCCGAAATAACGGAAGAATACCTAATGGCTGAGGGAAAAGACGAACTTACACTCTATGTAAACATGGGTTGGCCAATTACCCTCGACGTGGGGGGTGACCCTCTGGCGCCCACCGTGCAAGGAAGGATCATCCTGCTGGCTGACTCTAGCAGTTGACGCGTACAAGTCATGGAAGGTATCTGGTAACGGCGGCAGCTGGGACAGAGGGCTTGCGTCACGTTTTCTTTTGAGTCCTTGGAGACTATTGCTTCGAATGCCGGTCTCTTCCGCGCCAGAAGAGTCGGAGCTCTCACTGCTTGAGTATTCGACTAGAGGCATGCTAGAGGCGACTGTGGGTGACAGCTAGAGACCGTGGTTCATGGCTATCGACAATAGGTGTAGATTTACTATGGAGTACTATAAGGTACGCAGGCTACTTTAACCGGCATTAAAACCAACTTGGCTAGACGCATGTCGTACGCCTGTCAAAAGACGGGTCCACCGCGTGGCTTTTGCTTAGTCATATTATAGAAAAGCACACCCATTCGTAGCCAGCAGCTGCATACTCCTTATCTATATATACGAATCAGTTCTTAACATCACCTTCACCCCCTTCAATCATGATTTAGCCCAGCCAATAAATCCTCATCGAAACAAGTACAAGTACAAAGTAATCTTAATCCCTATCGGTGAACGTACATTACAATGGAAAGCTCTGAAGACAAACAATGGGTATGTGCTCTTAGCTTTATATAGATACCTTTGCCAATGTCTTGGTACCACACGTATCTCGTACTTATCATCTCACAGGCATCCAAATACCTCCTCGACCCTCTCAATGCGCCTCAACCCAGCGATGAGACAGGCCCTGGCACACACTATGGTTCCACATTCGCGGCTCAACCCACCGGCGAATCTGCGACTAGCTCAACGACTGTACCAAGGAAAACGCCGTCAACATCCGTCACATCAAGTGGTCCGTCAATGGACCAGAAGCCGATTCCGTCAGTATCGACTCGCTCAAGCAATAACCCTTATCGTAATGGCAACAGAAGCTCAAATGGCTATCCTACACCTCCGCAATCTGCGAGCCCACGCAAAGACCGGTTTTCCCACGGCTCGGAGCCATTCCCTGATTTCGATGGCTCTTATGCCTCGAAGCGCCAAAGTGTAGACCAAGCATCTACCCAAATTCCCACTTCTACTGGCGGCCAAGCTTCCACCACCACTGGCAACAATCGTCGCCGTACCAGCTCTCTAAACCAACGCTATCCAGGCGACCAGACCCATCGCCCACTTGATATGCTAATGGAAGATAACAAAAAGGCCAATCGGGCGCCCCATTTGCGAAAGAAACATCTAGTCGGCGCAGACCGCATTGATCGGCTTGACAACCTGATTGCGCCTTATCACCACGAAGGTCCATATGATGCTACTTTACTCGCTCGCAACACGTCATACACAAATAGTCCAGTCGAAGCTGTTAGCACGTCCAACGAAGAAGCTCTGAAAGCCACACCTAGAGAAATGATAAAAGACAGCGTAGAGAAACATCGCCCACTAGACGGCACAGCAATGGTGCCTCCCGGCATGGCAGACCGGTACGGAAACACCTACAATTACCAAGAAGGCACAGACATGATGATCGAGAACAACCCTGAAGGTGGAGCCTACAAGCGTTGGCCCGGCGTGGTACGTTTCCTTCTAAACACCACCACCCCCAATCCTCAGACCCTTTGCTAGACCGATACAACTAACAGATCTGTCCAGAAATACCTCCCCGAAGACCTAAAAGGAAAAGGCGAGCCCTCCTACTCCCTCGAAAAAGCCCTCAAAGAACACAAAGCCCACACCCGCAACGTATCCGATGGAAACAACAATGGCGAGAACGGCATCGAAATGGTAACGCCTGCGGCGCAGAGACGGCCGCTGAGTGATGGGCAGAGTTATGCCGATTGGCAGGGGCATGTGAGGAGGAGTTCTTCGGGGGCGGGGAAGTTGAGGAAGAGGTTTGGAAGCTTGAAGATAAAGGGACGACATGATTGATTTAGGAGCCGTAAAATAAGATGCTTGGAAATAGCAATGGGGGAAAAGCTTGTGTCAAAAGCTGCTGCCGGGTTCTTCTTGCCGATATGGCTCGTAGTTACCTCCAGATCGAAGTGTTCTTATAACGGCCGTCGACGAAGATGTGTAGATTAGGCTGGTGTTTCATACTCTTTTCGAAGAATTATACAACGTCAGAGACGATAGAGCAAAAATATTGTAATTTCTTAAGCAGACATATCAAACCCAATGTGGTCTAAATAGTGGTTTGATCCGTTCATTGAAATAACCACCTTATTGCTGAACTAGAGTGACTATTCATATACACCATTAACGCCGCCCTCAAAGGATTTACAATATTCTACACCCCCTCCATCCCTTGTCCATAATCCCCTACTTCTGCGCCCTTGGCCCTGCAACCCCTGCCCCAATGACACTCGGCAGCTCCTCATTCCCCACACTCATCAACAATCCCACTCCCCACGAAACCGCTCCCACAAGTGCAATCGTCATACCCGCCAGCAAGAAGAACGGCACACTGACATCCTTCTTCTGACACGCCGCTCCGCCCCAGTATACCGTCTTTACCTTCCCCTCATCGTCTGTGAGGACCGTTTTCGAGCATCTGCATGCATAGCAGATGTCATCTATGCCGGTCGACTTTTGGTAGACGCTGCCGTGGCCGGAGCAGTTGTTCGTTTTGGCGGTGGCAGTTTCGGGGCTGGAATAGCATACGGGGAGGACGCCGTGGGGGAGGGGGGAGGGGGTGGTTTGAAGAATTTCGGGGGCGGAGGGTTGGTGGATGGATGGGGTTGATGGGGATGAGAGGGGTTCTTCGGGTTGTTGTTGGCGCGAGGAGAGGGGATTCATGTAAGTACCGTATGGTGAGGTTGTGCCGCGTTTGGACGATTTAGAGGTGGCGGGCATGATTACGATGGTGCTTGAGATGTATTTTTGCGGTTGATGGAAATGATTGATGAAGGTCTTGAGGTCAGAGAGGGCAGCGGTGTAGAGTTCGCCATCTTTTGGGGTAAGGCCCTGCTTCCTTTAGATTTTGTCTTATAGAAGACTATGGTTGGGGTCAGTTAGTCTTACCTCGAGTGAGGACACATGGAGGACGGTGGTATGCCCAGACACCTCCGAACCAAAAGCTTCAAAGGCGTCCTTGAAGACGCTTAACGGGGTCTTCGCCAAAGCTCCGCTTGCATGATGAGCTAGGCGCTGATACCATTCTCCACAGTTATGGCTCCCCTGAAGTCGTCATCAGCATGGTTCTCCCACCCGGATCATTCATATAGCATACCACACGTGAAGTACTAAGTCCACCTCGGAGTGTAGAGGACGATGGAATCCGGAAGCGACAGAGATTGTATTCCTTGGCTCTGCTGTGCTGATCTTGGTCTAGCAGATCTTGAACTAGTTCTATATTTTGGGGACTTGACGGATGAGAGTCTATGGTCACAGCCGGGCGTATTGAATGGTCGAAAATATCTAGAAGTGACTCGTCAGCATCCATTTATGCTTAGCTTCCTTGAAACTCAGTATAGACCTTCTGGTTTTGTTACTCCGTCGACAATAAGTAGAAGTCTGTCATTGCTTCGGGTATGTTCCTCATGGGTGAAGAGTTCCTGTTGCTTCCCCCCATATGTATTTAAGATGTCTAAGATAGACTCATCGGCACCTTCGAGGCTGTGGTATTGAGATAACCCCAATCGCTGAGCGAGGAGCAATCTGGCTGTGTTTGGCGATATCGAAGGGGTGTCTGCCTTCGACGAAAGAGGGACATCAGAAGTATAGATGAAAGCTTCCGCTGCTACAGAACATGCCTCCAGAGCACTGCTTACCCAAAGGAAGCCTATCAGCAATTTCATTGTGGATGCTCTATGCAAGAAAGTAATCACTATGCACTCGAGTATGATGTGGTTGATAGAGAGGGCAGATATAACGCAGACAGGCTAATGATATCTCTTGGCACTCGGATTTGACTATTGACGGCGAGGAGGCGTCCGGTACAAGGCAGCGACAGAAAGTTTAGGGTTACTACTACCTGACGTCCCCAGCCAGCCGACTCTGACTATCATTTGTTACTCTTTATCACTGTATCTGATATATTAGAATTTAAGCATATATCGCTGAACGCTCCATTTGCGCGGTCAATATTCAGGCCTGCGGGGCTTGACCCAAGGCTACGCTCATGTCCAGATCCCTTCGAACCTTTTCTGTCCTCAGCCGGCCATGTCGCCGCGCTCGCCCCTTCATTCGTTTCCGTCACTCGCTTCTGAAACAGAATGGAGACATTAGGATTCAGCCGGTGCGAGTTGTGCACGACCGCAGAAGGTATGGCCCATGCCCATTATGAGGTCCGAATTACAGTCTCACAGCTTCAACAGTCGCTTACGGAGAGCTGTCTTCCAAATCGCCATCGCGTTAGCAATATCCCCGTACCTATGGTCGTATCTTACGGCCTTCGTGGAGGATGAAGAGGATACCAATAAGGCCACGAATGAGTCAAAGACCCGCAAAGAGGAAGATAATCAGGCAGGTGAGGCTGAGGCTGAAATCGGGGTACCCGAGACCATGCCCGAAGACGCAATCTTCATACCGCTCGGATTTGCTCGCCAACGGCCGGAAACATACTACAAGGCAACCGATCCAGAGTGGCAGAGTTTTATAGAATATAGGAAGGATCGCGAAAGGGAACCGGCAATTAAGAGTAAGTTTTGTTTCCTCCCTTCCAGGAAGACGAAAGGCTTGACTGTCTTCTAGATGAACTAGCCAGCTTGGTCACCAGCTACTTCGCTAGCATGAAGCCAGTACAAGCGCATTTGGGGACGCCTATGAAATTCCAAAATTGGTGGTTTGACGTCCTGATTCCATCTGGCCCGCCGCCGGAGTATGAACGATCTGGGTATATGATTCACTCCTGTACGTAGCTGAAACGACTTACTGACTGGCCGACAGCCTTGAGATTACTGATGACTACGTCGCGTGGACGACTCGACCGGTCTCCGCCTTACAGGTAGCTCGTTTCCAGTCAGCATTATATCCTTTACCGATGGCAAAATCTTTCTGGGCGAGTTACAGTACCTACTGGTCGCTGCAAATTGCCAGGCTCAAACAACTCCTGAATGTTGATCCATCAGAAAATTCAAAGCCTGCACTACCACCCGGAATGGTAACGCTAGATCAGGTCAATGAGGGTGGTGCTAAGAAGGAGTCTCAATCTCATGCACAACTAGACAAGATGTCGGACCCTAAGTCTTCCGACGTGAGCAGTGCAAAGGCATCTTCCAGGCCAACACTGTCCGATACCTCAAAAATTTTGAGCTCCGTGCCCGGTATACCTCAAGTCGGAGGCGACCTTGGCTCTGCTGTGCAGGAATTTAAGAAGACGTTAGCAAAGAATTGGCAGCCACCTCACGCATTTGGAGAGCGAGGGACGTTCTTGGTTACGGGTCTGGTGAGAATAGAGGGACCTAAGGCCTATTGTGTCGTCGACATTAAGGCTGCATACCACCCTCGTGAGAGGAGGTATACGCAAATAGCTGGCGGGGTGAAATATCTGATACCGAAGCGGCAGGGACCAGTACGGCAGCCTCCTCAGATTAGGGATTGATGATTACAATAGGATGTCAGTTATGGGCCTCTTTGATTGCTGTCAGTCGATCTCATGGTACGAACGCGTATATGATGCATAGCAACGGGGTTAGGGGCTTTATATGCTGCCACAATTGTGTCGGGTGTGGTCAGCACTGATAGGCGATTTCGGTTTTAAACTTTAGCACGAGCAATCATCATATCTCTTTGGGCGATTGCATTATCTGGATGGCGGAGAAGCAAGGTAAATGCTCTCCTTCAGCGAATTGATACCCCAGACACGTGATAGATTTTGGAAACGCGCTGCATCGATACGTCCATACACTGATCTTAACCTTGCCAGCATTTCTGTATCTTCAAAGCCCGAGAGACTTGCAGAAGACGAACGTGACAGGTCTTTGCACTAGATCGCTTCGGCATTTCTATTACGGCTATTCCTTCAGAACATAATCATTCTTGGGATATCAAGCTGTAAAGTGTTGCTATCTCAGAATTAGAAGCTCGCAGGAACGACTAGATGTAGCACACGGCGGGTCAGAAAATCTTCGATGACTAAAGTTGGGATAGTACGTATTTGGGGTCATATAGCTTGAAGTTTTTGGATGTGTCTCTTATCTATCACGAAGGGGAATACCATCTTACGAAGGGATCGGGCGGTTCCTAGAAGTAACGAGAATGAGAATGCTTTGCCATCGGACCGCTATATACGTTGGCAGCCAGTCTAACCCCCTTGCCACAGAACCATCTACTGTGACAAGCGAAACAACACCCGTCAATAAATGTACATGTATTACGGACGCCTCACTTCCACATGTTCTTCTCCCGAGTGATTTATCCTAGAATATGTATTCGCTTAACAGAGCCTACCAATCTTCCTCTTCATCCCTCTTACCCTGCATGCTCATTTGCCTAGCTCTTAATGCCTCGGCTAGACCACCCGCCAGACTTGGTGTCCTGCTGTCTGCCTTCCCGTCAAAGCTGCTGTTCGGTGTATCTCTTCCACTGCCACCACTGCTCGTACCCATACTGACGGCGCTATCCCTGGGTGCTGGCGGTGGTAAAGGTTTCCTACCACCGCCCGGCCGTTTTGGTGGGGCAGGAGGTGTAGGTTTTGCTTTCGCGGCTGCAGGGCGAGTGCCATTAACGCCGTTGGTTGTGGCTACGGCTGGCGGAGGAGGTACGGCACGGACAGTTGGGGCGGGAGGGGCGGCAGGCGCTGTCGGCTTGGGTGCTTCTTCGACTAGGTAAGCTGAAGGTGCCCAAGCTTGAGCAGAACCATCCAGTTTCTTCACGAGCCACCAACCTTGAACAGAATCAGTCAACGGCACCAGTAGCGTATACTAGCATTGGAGTGAACGTACCATTGCCTTCCTTCCGCAGAACCTCAATGATCTCATCCTTCTCCAGGCTAAGCTCGATGTCACTTTGGCCAGCAAAGGCGTAGAGAGCTTTATATGTATCCTTTTTCGCGGCTGGAGGGGCAGCGGGCGGCGGAGGTGGTGGAGCTCGGTTAATGGAAGATGCTGAGTCTGTACGACCATGGTTGATGCCATTGATGGCAGCTAATGGTTGGGGTACGGGTCTCGATTGAGAGACGGCGGGCTGAGGTACTGGGCGTGAGGAGGTTTGCTTGGGTTGCGAAGGTTGTGAAGGCATAGGCTGGGGAACTGGTCGTGAGGCTGCGGGGCGGGATGCAAGCTTCGACGGCCCACCTCCAGGGCCTCCGGGACGTAGTAGTTTGCCTTGTGTAATGGGCTTTCCAGCTTTAGGTTTGCCCTTTGGTGTTGGCCTTGAGATGAAATTCGGAGGTTCGCCTGGCCCTGTGTGAATGGTTCCACTCTTATACATGTCATCTCTAGCGATTGACGGGTCTTTAATAACCTTCACTACCGATGGCTTTCCAGGCTTTTTGTTGTACTCGATACTATATTTTATTAGCGGAGTATAGAGACACATGCCATAACTTACGAATCAGCTATTTTGAGGTTTAGGCCTCCTCCAGGCATAGCTCTCTTAAGATGGGTGAAAAATTCCGTTTTGAAAACGCAATTAATAAGCGGATCTGGCTCTTGTGGCGAGCTCACACCCAACGAAAACCAATCATCCTTTAGTGTGGAGGTGCCCACGAACTTGATAGCACCCAATGGTATTGTTCGTTCCGATGAAATAGAGAGCTGCCGATTTACCATAGCAGACACGACGATGTATACAGCTTTGCTAGTCTTCGACAGTATAAGCGCAGTAGGCGGAAAGGGGGACAGAGGGACTTACAAGGACCAATATTCGAGGACTTGGCTTACTAGACCTCCCAAATTTCGTAACCAGCAACTCGCAACGGCATGAGAATAGTATGTTTTCGTAACCTTTCCTAGAAAATTAGCGCCCGAACAATCAATGCTTGAAAACATACTGACCGCTGAGATTGATGGAATTTCGTATGATATCACCGAAGCCACCCTTATTCCCAACGCCAAGGTAATCACCTAGATATCTTCTCGAGCCGATCAAGCTAAATCTCCGTCTCTCCTTGCGACCTTGAAGAACTTGATGTCCATAGTCCCTGAGTTGCTGGTATTCTCCTCCACCGGAGATCTTTCGCCAGAATCTCTGAATCCGAATAGCACATTCGATGCGGTATCGTAAGTAGTTCCGCCATGCCCTCTGGATTCTTATTGCCATGTTGTGCCAGTACCGATCCCTCATATGTTCCAAGGCAAATAGAGTTTCCGGTGTTTTGATGAAAGCTTTAGTAACACCCATCTGATACTCTTCTGGTGGTATGCTTGTATCTTTCAATATCTGCTTCGTGCCCGACAGAGCATCACCTGTCCATGTATAGTCACCGGCATAGGAAGTTTTGGGTGAGAGGAGATAGAATCGTTCCACGAATTTATCAAAAGTTTGCCGATAAGCAAAACCAGCTCTTCGTATTCGGACGTTCTCTTGAAGACCAAGATACTTAATTTGATGCATGACGTTGGCAGTATTGTATTCCGTAGGCGACTTGTTGTCATTGGGCTTGATGGTTCGTATATATGATGGTGAAGCCTTCATCAGCGTCGCGACGAGGTCATTTGCGGAAGCCTTTATCTTGTCGCCTGCAGTAGGTGGGCGGCGTTTATCATCTTGATTAACTTCATGAGGAAACAGAGCATGCACAAAATTGTTACCGCTCTCGCCAACAAGATTGAGCAGATCCTTCAAAAGCTGGTCCTTGTTCTTGTCCGTCATACCTTCGATAGCATAGCTTACATCTCCGGCATAATGCTTAATGACAAATTGTCCTTGCCTTGGCTGAAAGTGTGGATTTGAGGATAACGCGTTCAGCCTCTGGACAAAGGTCTGATCAGCAGCACCGGAATCTGCGTGAGCTGTGGCACAAGCATCGTTCAATGCGGCAAAAACGCCTGGTGGCCGTCTCTCCTCTATCAGCTCGCAGACAATTTTGTTATCAAAGTAGTTGATGGGGGTCCACTGAATCTTTTCTCTAGCATACTCTTCTTGTTCGGTCTTTAGAGTAAGCTGAATAAAGATTTGCTGCAGCTTCTCGTTGACGTAATTGATGCACAGCTGTTCAAAGCTGTTCTTGTCAAAGATTTCAAACCCGTAAATATCAAGGATACCGACGGAATTTGCAACCGACCCTCGAGCCTTGAGCGATGCATTGACTCTCTCCACGATCCAATCGAAGAGATTGAAATAGATTGCCTTTGCTAAGGCATCACGCACCGCTGTGGCCTGCGTTGGATTCAAGGGAACTTCGTAGACAGACCCTCTGCGTCCGCCTCGACTAGTCTCGACAACTCGCAATGTCAAGGCCTTATTGACATGGGAGGAGTCGACTTCCAGCAAATATGCAACAAAGTCTACCACAGATTGGTCGGTGATCATTGCGTTTCCACTATCATCCTCTCGAAAAGTGACATTTCCTAACCACAAGATTGTGGCTAACATTCGAAAAATATTATCTTGCTCGCCTTGTGACAGACCAATGACCCTCATAGCGTTAAGCGTGTCCTTAAAGTCTGCGGTATCGTCTATGCCCTGCACGTCAAAGCATTTCGATCGGCTCGTATATAGGTATGATTGCGGCTGTTGCACGCCGAATATTTCTACTCCAAGATCAGTTACCGGAGGCATTTGGGTGTTCATCCCACTTACCTCTGTGGTTTGAAGATGCAGCTTTTGTGAACTGATAGAAAATGTGAAAATTTCGTTCATTCGTGATCTGTCCCACAACCCGTGATTTCTCTAACAGATAATTCGTGATGTTCGCCCCAACAGGCTCCCCTTGAGCGTTGAATTGCAGCTCCAAATATTTCCCAAAACGAGATGAGTTGTTGTTCCTCAAAGTCTTTGCATTTCCAAATGATTCTAGTAGAGGGTTTGTAGCTAGCACCATCTCTTTGATTTGCTGGATCGAAGAATCAGTCCCTCCGGATACGTTTGCAATATACTGCATTATCCGCTTGGCTGCCTCTGTCTTCCCAGCGCCCGACTCTCCGGAGATGATTACGCACTGGTTATCTTTATAGGCATTCATATTGTAGTAGGCTGATTCGGCGACTGCAAACACATGAGGAGGGACCTCGAGACGATTTTTCCCTCTGTACGAGTCCAATACCGAGTCGGTGTAGATCCCCACTGCTCAGCGTCAGCATCACTCAGTCATCTGGCCATAGTTGACAACTCACAGTCACGAAATGGGTTGACCGAGACCAGAACATGGCCAATGTATGTCTGTCCGATCTATCAGCATTCTCTTCTGCCCCTGCTTTCAGTTTGACGCTCGCCCAACGTACGTAGATCTCTGCATTTTCAAATCGCTTCTTCAAGTTGTCATTAATGGCTTCGTTCGATATCTTGCTGATGAGGGTAAGATCCGAGACTCCAACTTCCTTCTTCTTAGTGCTCTCGAAAACGGCCTTCCTGACCTGGGGTTTTCCCCCTCCGCTACCTGCTGCTTGAGCATTGCTGGAGTCTTTCTTGCGGCCAGCGCGCTTTGTGACTGCCTGTTGAAGAATGCAATCAGCGTGTATCCTCGTGCAAAAGGGAAATCTTCAATATATCGCATACCATTGTAGGCTTCTGGGGTGTTGCCAATCAACCCTTGCGCCTCGCATAGGATGGTCTGCTCGGAAGGAGTTGATACAGCTAGGACCGGTGTATTGGAATCGAATTTGGGATCCCAGACTCCTTGGTCATTACAAACTCTTCCACTTTACGTTGTAGGCTTGTCATGGGCTTTCTCAAATTTGTATGACGTTCCTGGCGATTTCGGAGGCGGCCTTGCCGCTCTCAACAAAGCATTCGCGTCGACCGGCGTCCTGAACGTAATCCACGACTCCGCCACAGGCAACAATACTGGTGACAGGTGGCAATTGGTTGCCATAGCACAGAAAACCGCTCTGCATAACTATGATGTTGCGTAATCATCCGTCCACTGGCAAATGATGCCTGGCTGTCCCAGCTGTCGGAAAAGCTTCGCCCCAGTACAAAGTAGCAAAAAGCCTTTACGCGCTGAGGAGGTATTTACTTTCATTGACTTTCATCCTCGAGGAAGTCTTTATTGATACATCTAGATTTAATTAATCTATATACAATGTTCACCGGCATCAGAGCAGTGTCCGTGTGTATTAGTTTTCAGCGGCCCAGGGGAGCCTCCCCAAATCATTATTATTTCTCTTCATCAACATGAGTATTCTCGTACTGGAACCCTTGCTCCGTCTCCAACGCACGATTTATGTCCAGACCTTCGATGAAGAAAGTGGATAGCAAGGCCACAAATGCTAATCCACACATCACAGCCCATACTGTCTTCAGGGAATCCGCGTAACTCTGGATGAGTTGATCCTTCAATATTCCGTCTTGCATTGACTTGATGATTTGTACTAAGCTTGAAGCATCTGCAGAATACTCGCTGGCCTTGGATGCAAGCAAGGGGTAAGCAGCAAGCTTCACCTTCATCTGATTTTGGAAGATTGTTCCACCTATAGCGACTCCAATTGCTTGGCCGAAAGCGCGGAAAAAAGCGAACATGGCAACTGCGAATGCCAAGTCCTTGTTGGTGGAAGCTGCTTGGATTGCAAAAGCCATCGAGGGGAACAGTAGACCCATGCCAATACCGCTAACGAGATTGAGGAATATCCATTTAACGGTAGATGTGTGCACGTCAAGGAGGTAGAGCAGGCCAACACCAAGCGTGGTGATGATCCACCCAGCCCAAATAGCCCACCGGTAATATCCGAGCTTGGTGATGGCAATGCCAGTCACTACAGCGATTGGCGCGACTGTGAAGGTCTGAGGAAAGAGACTCACGCCAGAGAGGATAGGAGTCTCGCCCTTGACAGCCTCGTAGTACAGAGGCAGGTAGTACAGTACAGACCAAAGGATCAAGCCGTGGATCGTAGTTTCGAAATAGCTTGCGGCTGCAGTCCGATTTTTGAAGACGTCAAGTCTGATCAACGGTTCTTCCGCGGCATATTCCTCGAAGATGACGAACAAGATTAAGCCAGCAACACCGATGAGGAGCGGTACTAATGTGCGCCAGGAGTCCCATGCATAAGTTACACCTCCCTTGCATACCGTCAGCAAGTGCGAAAGTTCTGAAAAAGATCTCACATACCCAAGTGACTGGGATCAAGAAGCTCGTTGTGGATCCTATGAAGAGCACTGATCCGATCCAGTCAACCCTTCGTAGCTTCTCGGAAAACTTGCTCGCCTTGAAGGCCAGCTTCAGTGTCAGTGGGACTGCAATGAAAGCGATCCCGATAAAGGGCAGATTAAGATAAAAGAGCCACCGCTGCAAAACTTGTTAGACTTTCACTGAGTCAAACAATGATCAACTTGGTGACATACCCAGCTAACTTTCTGCGCAAAGGCGCCGCCAATTATCGGTCCAGAGACCGAGCCAATACTCCACATTGCGCTGATGATACCGAACCACTGCCCTCTCAAGCGCAAAGGTACCAAATCCGTGACTAGGATTTCAGTCAAGGCAATCAAACCTCCCCCACCGATGCCTTGGAACGCCCTCCCAACGAGGAGCGTACCAAAGTCGTTGGCCAGAGCAGCGACCAGAGCACCGATAAGAAAGAAGACCAGGCCCACCATCACCATTGGCTTGCGGCCAAAGATGTGCGAGAACGAGGCGAAGCTCGGCTGGAAGATGGTAGAGCACAGGAGAAAAGACGTTCCGGACCAGAATGCTTCGATTGCTGTGCCTCTGAGCTTCTGTGCAATGATCTGGAGAGCTTAGTCAATAAAATGCCTCTCGCCTTTTTGAACGGGAGCAATGAGTCTCACTGGTAGAGCAACGGAAAGACTCGTGCCATCCAATGCGACCATCAGGGTGATCACAGACAGCGTAATGAATGCCACATACAGCCGGGGAGTCGCTTTGAACCCCTCTAAGGGAACGCCAGCAGACTTGACTTGATGTAAGGAAGGCGCCGTTGATGAGCCGCTCTGATTCTCATGTCCATTTGTTGTTGACACTCGTGAAGCAGCAACGCTTGCAGCGCCGTCATCTTTGGCCTTGGATGCTATCCCAGAACTGTGTGATGGTAACGAAATGGATGACTCGCTGTGTGCTTGATCTTTACTTGTCATTGATACGCGTGGAGTAGCAACGGTTTCAGCACTGTCATCTGCAGTGTTGGGCTCCATTGCAAATCGTGTATAGTCAGAACGGCCTTTGATAAAGGAATATCATGTATATACTATATGTTAGGGAAGAACAATTTCGCAATCAGTCACCTCAGAACATTAACTCCCTAATGACAGCGCCAAAAGTGGAAAAGCCATCGATATAATATATTTTTTGTAATGTAGGACGGATTTTCGCATACCTCACATACCTCGCATATCTGACTTGAGGCCTGCTGATTTGTCCCGTCAGTCGGGCCAGAGTTCCCCCGATGTCCCCTTGGCACCCGCGAAACGGAGCGCCTCATCTTAGTAATTAAAATCTCTATGCTTTGTTTCATTCCAGAGCAAGGGATAATATTACTCCGGCCGTAAGCTGACTAGCTAGATTTGTTGTCCGGTTGGTGGGGTCGTAACGTGTATGTATGGTGATTCATCGCTCAGATGTAATAAGCAAAACGAGAAGGTATCTGACTGAGCGACACTTGGCAGATTCCTAATGGGGAAAATGCGTGAGAAGTGTAGGCATTCCTGTAGCATCGCCAAGGGAGGGATTGAGAAAGAATCATCTTGTTCAGCAGACATAACAGCAGAGCTTATTAGGGTACGCCGCATACACGAGAGACCCTGATACATGGCTCTTGAGACCGCCAGATTTTTCGACAAAGACGGAGCATAGGTCCTGCATATGACAGTTTGTTGCTTACAATTTGCTGCTTCAGACCACCGAAGTGCTAGCATGCCTTGCAATGCAGTTCTAGCGCTCGGGGCAAGTTTCTTCTGACTAGGAATTCATTGAACGCGACTTACTCCGAATTGTCTACTATGTACCTCCCCTCATAAGTACAGGATGAAGGACTGGGTCATCATTCAAAAGCCGGACATTGGGTTCGAATGCACATTCCTGGGATAAAGTCTCACCCTCGGATTGCCTGGCAATTTTTGATCCGCTTACTAAATCTGACAGAAGAAAACTAACATGCCATGTACCGCAGTCAATAGCGGTGACTCCAGAGACAGAGCTATTGTTATCGACAGTCTGAACCGATACTCAAGCTCTTGGCTCACTGTACGCGCTGCTGGCGCCAATAGGATGGGACGGTTGATGCCTGGTCAATCGGTTCTGACTGTTGTGACGGTTATGACTGCAGCAACTCTTGAACAAACATCTCTACTTCTCATGACACCTTCAGTGAGAACGTCAGAATTACTCACCTCTCAAGCCTATACCTAGCGTGGCCGCATTAACGGTAGAACACCCCCATAACATTCCAATGATGTTCTTCAAGAAGAGAATGAAGAATCTGTAACGTATTTTGTCAAGGCCTTACTGTGTAGTATATTACGCACTGATAATCATGAGACTGAACAACAGAAAGACAAGACGGAGCCCACAATTAAAGATTAGATATCCGCATGCACCATGAGCTCGGAGTAGATTATGAGTATGGAACATGACTAACAATTGTGCATGGGGTATGAATCATCGTCTTACAAGGGATAGATTCATCATTCCTTCGGCAGAGATTGTCGTAAGTAACCCTAATATCGATACAATGTGGCCTTTCAAGTCGTGTAGGCTGAGCAGGGTGTCTTGCCACGAAGGCTCCATATGTTACCCCTATTGAATTCGTAGAGGTAAGATAGTGAAAGAATGGAGGACAAGCCATGCACAAAAAGCCGGGCCTGCATGTTTACTGCTGTAGATATTCCTCAGTGCAACTGTGTCGAGATTTGACATCGTTGGATGGAAATTTCTCAGAGCCTTACAAGGAATCAAGATGATCGACTTTGGATGTATACATACCCCTAGTAGCCGCCTATGGGGTTGACGAGCTCTTGTTACGATATTATCACCGCCAGACCTCAGGATATGATTCCCCTGCAATCAGGCTAATTTGCACGAGCCATTTATGATTTTGCAGAGACCCACTCTCTATAGCTATGCTATCATCATCTAGTTCCCTGCTGGCGGCTTTTTCTTGGCCACCCTCTGCCATACGTGCCTCTTCTCCTCCAACCCGACGTCGGGCCCAACATGTCCCTCTCTCCAACAGCTCCAGCAGTATAGATCACCGTCACAGCCAGCACACTTCACGCTTGCGTTGGCACAACATATGATACACCAGGAATCTATTTCTTCATCGGTGAATCCCCGGGGCTTAGGGGCAGATGTGACCTTCCGCACAGAGGGGGTGGTGGTTGGTGTAGAGGGTAGGTTGAAAACTTGTAGCGGTGTCTCGGGTGTTGATGGGAAGACGAGAGAAGCGAATGAATCCGACGGTGGTGAGGGGAGTGTTGGTTGTTCACTATCACGTTGCTGGGAAGCGGCGCCTGGGGCAGGCTCCTGTGGGTTTTCGACCTCTAACTCATCGAGAATGCGCTGTAGAGACGCGTTCACTTCAGCGTCTTCATCCTGCTCTTGTTTGGGCGGTGCTGTTGAGGTCTCCAGTGTTCCTCTTGTAACACTAGCAGAGCTCTGGTTTCCGGGCTCTTGCGTTGATATCTCTTGCTCAGGCAGAGCACGCCTGGCCTCTGCAAGAAGATCCTGTGCTTCTTTAAGATCTGTGGAGTCTACGGTCCATTGATCCTCCGGACCTAGCTCAGCGAGAAGCTCTTCAATTGTAGGAGAGGGCGGGGCGTTCCCATTATTGGGTGCACTGTCTGTGGATGATTGCTCTGGAGTGCTCGCTGCATTCTGACCATGGATCCTCTGGAAGCGTGCGATTAGGTCATCGGGAGTCTTGTCAGCTTCCGAGCTCGATATTGTAACGGAAGGTGTGTTGGACGTCCCAAAGGATATATTGGACTTTTTGAGTTTATTGAGTCTTGCAAGCAGGGCATTGTCATGGGCAAATGGCTCATCGTCCATTATCTATCCATACTTGGTAAAATGCAAGCCAGCACAGTGGTACTGGGAGTCTCGATATTGGGAGGTTCACCAATATTCAATTTCAGGCCGCTGTCTTGGCGCTACTACTTCAACATTCACGACATTACAGTTTTGTGAAGAGTAATTTTGAGAAGATTTTTACTCTATTTTCTTATCCATTATGTTATTATCTATTACTTTCAATCACAAAAAGATCTCCTGTAAAAGCTCGATAGAAGAGGTATAGAGAATATAACAGTTTCCTCGCGCGCCTATAAGGCTGCCAAAACATCGTGGCTTATCCATCGAAAGAGATAATATATTAAGGTATTTCAAGCGCTATCAAAAGTACTGACCATTCTTACATACTATATGATTTAGTAACACAATTTGAAGCCAAGCATCGACGTCAACCAGTAAACGCCTTATTATGTACATCCTGCTGGCCACCGCTCATGAAGCAACCATATCCCAGAAACGAAAGGGCATTTAATCCTCCTCATTATCGACCAACCTTGGACCCTCTTCCGCATTCCCTGTCCTCTTTTTTGCCCTCCCAGTAATGTCTTGCCAAGTCGCTCCGAATCTTCTACCGGTGCTCGCTAAGAGCCCTTCTTCCTCCTCTTCTTCCGCATCTTGATCAAGTTGATACTCATCTAGCTTAGGTGTCCGGACAAGTGAGGTTATAAATAAAATCAAGTAGACAGCTGTGGATCCGTTAGTCCTGGGTATGAATGAGAGTGAAAAATCATACCAAGGAATGCTATCTGAGCCCAGAAATCAACAGCACCAAAGAAGGAGAAGTTGATGGTGATGCTGTCAAGGAACGTGCTGCCTACAGTAGCCGTACAAACATTCGTCGCAGCCTGTGATTCAGAAATTTCGGAGCAAGGTTTGATGGCTCTGGCATGGTTCGTGCAGTCAGGCTGGTCGTCTGGATGTCGTAGCGGTCGGTCGCAGAATGTTTGAGGACCAAAATGAGCGTACTGCGGCGCAACAATCATAGCCATCGAATAGTTGATTGCGAAAGCCATCAAAGTCAGCATGACCGTGGCCATCAGAAGAGCCTGTGGCGAGGTATGGCTTTTTCGGATCTGGAAGATCTTGAGCCATAAAAAGCGAATGCCAATGGTGGCGATGCCAACAACAGAGCTAGAAAAGAAGAACAGGACGAGAAGCAGGAAGATGACGTAGTCGATTGGAAAGACCTTGGCAGCTTTGACAAAGATCCAGTTCATCGGGTTGAATATGTTGATGTGACCCAGGACATACCCGCAATGGCTCTTGCAGATGGAATTCTTCGCCTTATCGATGAATGTCAGTAACATGGAGACCCAGATGAAGATTGCGACGAGAATTAGGAAAATGCCACCGAGCAATTTGATGGGACGGAAGATGGCTTCGATTTTCATCCACGTCTTCACCAGCCAGCCGTGACCTTCTCCACTAGCTTCTGCCGCTAGGCGCTCACGTCGAACCAGCGTACGCTCTTCTCGAATAAGGGCGTCAAGTTCTCTGCGGTCTTTTGCTGGGAGCCCATCTTCTCGGCCTGCGTTGCGACCTTCTAATTGGCGCTGGCGCTCCCGGTTTTGCTCAAGTTCAGATGCTGTATTGGCACTCAAGGTTGGCGCTGATATTCCTGGGGCGGATTTGATGAATGCAATTGGCAGAAGAGCAAAACCTGCCGCGGTATACAGAATATATATCAATGTGCCTATGGTAATAAGCAGTCCTAAGGCAAATGATAATGCTCGTTCTCCGTCTAACCGGACATCCTGTCAGCCATGTATATCATCCGTGTTCGTCCCTGAGGAGACACTCACGACTCTCATCTTTTAATATGTGCTTGAAGAAGTCCAAGTCGTAATGAGCCCCTTTGCGATCCTTCGCGACAGGCACGAAGAAGCCAACTAAAAACAGGATGACCACGAGGAAGATGAAAGCTATGGTATACTTCAAAGCACCCCAACAGCGAGATGTGATAGTCTGAGTGCCTTCTTCAGTCGCGACCTCGTCATATTCCTCGTACCAGAAGTATGTGAATGGTACCACAATCAGGCACAGTAGAGCATCCAGCGAGTATAGCGTATAGTAGACAATTCTCAAGGTGAGGGTTATGTTATCGACACGGTTTTGGGTAGCCCAATCTTTCCTCCGCCCAAGCTTCGAGGACGTCGTTGAGGAAACCAAGGCAATATCCACTGGAAGGAGGAGTACCGTTGCTAGCAGCGCAGTCAAGGTGAAGATGCACACTATTGTCACAGTTGCAGATCTTTCTCTTGGAGCTTGGTAAACGTAGACAAACACTGAAGCTATCGCAACAACAAGAACGATCACGATCGCATACACAACCCATATCAGGGTTGACTGAATGAGAGCCATCGCTGCACCTCTTGCTCCAGAGCAAGTGTCAAACAGAGATGGTGAGCAAATGACGTGGAATGTTGGAGGAACAAGCTTGGGCGGGGGCAGTATTTTGGCGTGGAACTTGGATTGGCAGGCATCATCGCGCATATGTCCGCCTAAATCATCCCGGCGTCGATCATTCCTGGCGCGACAATTTGTTATGATAGCCTCAATGGCTCTATGAAGCTCTTATTGATGATGTTTTGCAGCCCCAGGGAAATCACCCAACATTCTACTTTCTCGTCAGTAATGTGTGGACCGATATTTTGATGCTACACATTGACTTAGCGGTCTTATTATGCAATGCTACACGGAGCTCACGCCTCCTACAGCGGTCACACACTCGCTCTCCCTCCCATTTCTGTCCTCGTCCGCAAACAATCTTGTTGTTGCAAAATCGTCATTGCTCCAAATATTCTCCCTGAAATCTGTAATAACTCATAATCACGATGGCGCTACAGCACCGGATACAGCCAAGACACGGAATTCCATTGTCAACGGCCCTACCTCCCATCCTGACTCGACTCGAGGAGACCGTCTGCAATCCACAAAGCTCGTGCTGATAGCCCAATATGAGCTATCTGGCACGGTTACCTCTCTTGCACGTGTGAAGATTCTGCAATCTAAATCTGGGGGCGAAGCTCTGCTGGTGGCCCTAAGAGATGCCAAACTTAGTTTGGTGGAATGGGATCCCGAAAGGTTCAGCATTTCTACAATATCTATACATTATTACGAGCGCGAGGATATCCTCAGCAGCCCGTGGGAACCAGATCTAGGACAATGTCAGAATTACCTGTGTGTGGATTCAAGCAGCAGGTGTGCCGCTTTCAAGTTTGGAACACGACACCTGGCAATATTGCCGTTCCATCAAATCGGGGATGACCTCATTATGGAGGATTATGATCCAGATGTTGATGGAGAACGACCCGAGAAGAAGCCCTCTACATCAAAACCCACAGCTGATGGCGCCTCAGCTGGTGAAATACCTTATGATGCGTCTTTCGTATTATCTTTGATGGCTCTGGACCCTTCACTGTCACATCCAATCCATCTCTCATTCCTTTACGAATACCGCGAACCGACTTTTGGTGTTCTATACTCCCAAGTTGCTAGCTCAATAGCTTTGCTTCATGAGAGGCGTGACAATGTTTCTTACGCAGTTTACACGCTAGATCTAGAGCAACGGGCTTCAACAACTTTACTATCAGTCAATAACCTACCTTACGACTTATTTGCAGTTATGCCGCTTTCCCGGCCCATCGGAGGTGCTCTCTTAGTCGGCGGCAGTGAAATCATACATGTTGACCAGTCCGGAAAAGCGAACGGAGTGGCGGTCAACGAATTCGCGAAGCAGTCCACTACGTTCGCGATGGCTGATCAAACAGACCTCAACATGAGACTGGAGCATTCAATAATCCAACAATTAGGTCAAGAAAATGCCGACTTGTTAATCATCCTTAACACTGGAGAACTTGCCATTCTTTCTTTCAAGATAGATGGCCGGTCTGTATCCGGGCTCTTAATTCGTCGGGTGACTACTGAGAACGGAGGTGCTACAATCTTGGCTGGACCTTCATGTGCATCAATCGTCGGGCGTGGAAGGATCTTCATTGGGAGCGAAGACTCGGATGCTATCGTGCTTGGCTGGTCCCGGAAAGCTGACCGCCTGAAGAGGAGACGATCACGATCGAACATGGTTATTGACGATGATAAAAATGCACTGGAGGTAGACGAAGAGGAAATTGAGGATGATGAAGATGATTTATATACTGACAACAAACCGGATGAGAAAGTCCCAGAACGAGCAATCTTTTTAGACGCAGACCTAGACGAAGACTATCGTTTCCGGGTGCATGATTCCATGCTAAATGTTGGGCCAATGACAGATATAGTTTTGCGCAACTCCTCTAAGGACATAGGTTCTTCGGATGTTTCAAAACTAAGTACGGACCTGTTAACCACGTCTGGCCGGGGTAGATACGGTGGGCTTACCATATTCCAGCCTGACCTTAGACTAGATACGCGTGAGCAAACTAATATCGACGAGGTAAGAGGAATCTGGTCTGTCCGCTCAAGACAGAGCCAGGAAACTGCGTCGAAGAGCGACCCTCAAGAAGCATATGATAAATACATTTTCACCTCGACGCTCGCAGAGAGCGGAGAGTTGAAGCCAGCAGCGTACGCCATCAAGTCTGCAGGCCTCGAAGAGATCCAGGACACCGAGTTTGATCCTGACGCCGGAAACATAATTGACATTGGTACAATTAATGGCGGCTCACGGATAGTCCAGGTGTCGCAAAGCGAAGTCCGAACTTATGACGAAGGTGAGTCCGTGTTTCTTTCAACCTACTATCCATGATGTTGTCGGAGCATAGAGAGTAGGGAACGCTAGCTATAATCCAGCTTGCAAGATGATCAGGTTATTCATATGTCCTCCGGCGCTTTATCCTGTGGGCCTAGACAGCGAAAACCTAGGAATTTTAGGAGCTGCAATGATACTGCTCCATTCAATTATGTTTGATAGCATCAATACAAATTTATTCACCACGTACCCACTGTATCTATTGTGCTTGCTGTGCCAGATCAAGACCCACCTAAGCCTACTGACCACGATCGCGACGCTAATGCTTCCCAGACTTCAGTCTTGCCCAGATATTTCCCTTGACAGACGAAGAAAGCGATGCCGAGCCTGCAAAAGTCGTCAGTGCAAGCTTCGCAGATCCTTACGTGCTTCTCATAAGAGACGATTTTAGCGCAGTCCTCCTGACTGGAGACGAGAGCGGCGACCTTGACGAAGTACCAAGAGGAGAGGCGTTCAGAAAGGGCAAATGGTTCTCTGGCTCCCTTTTCGAGGACTCTAACGATGTCCTACGCCTTGAATACCCTGAAGATAGCGATGATGAAGCGGGGAACGTACTCCTATTTCTCCTGAGTGCTGTAGGAGGACTACAGGTGCGTGAGATACTTGGTGGCATTCCTCGTTCACTCAACTCCCGCCTATCCAGTGGCTTTTGCTAGTCCTGCTGCTTCAGCTAATGTCTTTAAGGTATTCCGTCTACCGAATTCGAATAAGCCAGTGTACATTGCGGACGGGCTGAGCTTCTTGCCGCCGTTCTTATCATCGGACTTCACCATCCGCCGTTCATCCGCCAGGGAGACTTTGTGCGAGATCTTGATGACAGAGCTTGGGGACTCAACCCACAAATCCCCCTATTTGATTGTAAGCCAAATCGTTTTCTGGACCGTATTTGACTTGCTGATGAGCTTAATTAGCTTCGTTCGGCGAATGACGATTTAATAATATATCAGCCATATCAATCACATGTCGAAGGCAGCAGAGACACCGGCCTTCGATTTCTTAAGATCCCCAACCCGTACGTCCCAAGAAGCTCCACAGAACCCCTGTCACAAGAGCAGGAAAGGCTATCTCCGCTGCTGCAATCCCTGCACGATGTTGGCGGTTTCAGTGCCGTTTTCATGGCTGGAACATCCCCCGCCTTTGTCATAAAGTCTGCCTCATGCCCCCCTCACGTAATCGGCGTCTCTGAAGCCTCTGTTAAGAGCTGTACTCCAATTCATACTCCGCGTTGCCCAAAAGGAGTAGTTTACGTCGACGGAGAGGTAACTCAGTCGGAACGCCGCGCAAAAGCCCCTTTGCTAATGGAGACAGGGCAAAACTTGGGCAGCCCAATTACCGCTGCAAGTACAGTATGATACCGGCTGGGTCACGAAGCGGGTACCATTCGGGGAAGAAGTTACTGCACTCACTTATCATGAAGAGAAGGATGCCTACATTCTCGGTACCGGCACTACTGTAGACTTCAAGCTACCAGAGGACGAGTTCCACAGCCAGTGGAGTCTAGAAGGTGGCTGCCCTTCTTCATTAGTCCAAATTTCTTCAGCTGACAGTTCTAGAAACCACATTTTTGCCTCAGATAGAACAAGGCTCGATCAAATTGCTGGACGGTAGAACATTAACCATTATCGGCGAGTGAGTCTTGTACCACAGCACTGCATTATAGAAATTCGCTGACCATGGCAAGATACCCCCTCGAATCTTATGAGGTAGTGACCACGGTCAAAACAGTCTCTCTCGTCGTCTCTGAACAGACGCATGAGCGCCAAAGCCTCGTCGCAGTAGGTACCACACTCATCCGCGGTGAAGACTTGGCTTCAATGGGTTACATCTACATCTTCGCGGTCATAGATGTAGTGCCTGAGCCTGACCATCCGGAGACTGGCCGTGCTCTGAAGCTCGTAACCAAAGAAAAAGTCAAGGGCGCGGTGACCGCCCTCTCCGCAATCGGAACACAAGGCTTCTTGCTTGCTGCTGAGGGGCAGAAATGCATGGTTCGAGGGCTAAAAGAGGATGGCTCGTTTTTGCCTGTTGCGTTCATGGATATGCAATGCTATGTTAGTGTGGCGAAGGAGCTGCCGGAAACAGGATTAGTCTTGATGTGTGATGCGGTTAAAGGGGTGTGGTTCACTGGATATACGGTATGAATCGCCTGTCTTTGGCGTTTGCTTTTCCTATATCTCGGAACAAAAGGTTACTGATTGAATTTCTGTGTAGGAAGAACCCTATGCCCTCCGCCTCTTCGGCAAATCGCCTCACCACCTGGAAGTCATAGCCGCCGATTTTCTCCCGGACGGCAAACAGCTCTACATTGTCGTAGCGGACGCAGACTGCAACATCCATATCATGCAATTCGATCCCGAACGTACGCTTCGTACCACCCAGCCCTTTCCTCTTCCCTACCAAGCTGATGACATACTACAGACCCCAAAACCCTCTCCGGCCAACGCCTCTTCCACCACACCACCTTTCACACATCCCAATACCCTTCAACCCTAACTCTCCTTCCCTCCCCTCCCCACTCGAACTCCACAGACTCCCCTACCTCTCCCTCGCCAATCCTCATAACCACCATGACCGGTGCCCTCGCCCTCCTAACACCCCTTCCCCCATCCGCCCACCGCACCCTCTCCGCCCTACAATCACATCTTCAAAACACACTTCCACACCCGCTGGGCTTAAATCCAAGAGCATTCCGCCTACCAAGTGCGGGTAGTAAGGGCGTAGCAGAGGGAGTGGGGATAGGAAGGGGAGGGATTGTGGATGGAGAGGTGGTGAAGAGGTGGAGGGAAGGGGGAAGGTGGAGGTGGTGGGGGGGGAAGGAGCAGGGAGGGGAGGGAGAGGAAGTGCGTGCGTTAGTGAGGACTGTACTAGGGGGTGGAGTGTTGTTCTGATGGAGGTTTGGAAGCCTTTGAATGTTGAAAGGAAATGAGAGGATGGTAATTCAATTTGCTGTTGTGACAGTGCTGGATAAGTAGTATCTTCCTTCGAAAGCTCTTTATTGGCTAAGTCATCAGCTCGATTATTGTCCTCAGGCAGAGCAAGTTGAACCCTCCCCTTATATAATAACACAGGTCCCAACGCTTCACTGCCTTCTATATCAAGGATCATACCCTTATAGACTTGAAAAAAAGAGCAACGTCAAGCAATTAACCACGTTCATCACAAAAGCAACCGTCAAGCAATTAACCACGTTCACTACGATACCAATCCTCATCCCATTCCCCCACGAAATCAAACCATACCTCCACCCAAACCCCAAGCAGGCAGACAATCAAAGCCCCACATCAATATCGTACATACCAAAGAACCCCTCCCCTCCCGCTCAAGGTTCGCTCAAAAGCGCAAGCGCACTCTCGAATGCTTGAACAACTTTAACATCTATTCTCATGCATCAGTCTTCCTATCAAATAAAATCTGAAAAGAGAGAGGCAATTACAGTGCGTCCTCTTCTCCTCCAGGGTCTGCTCTCTATGTTGCACATAGGTTATGCGGGTTCGTAGGCTTTGGTTTTCATTAGCGGTTGCTTTGGTGTTGGATGGAGAGTTTAGTTGTGTTAGGGGGTTGACGTACCGTTTTCCTGCCCTGCGCTCTTCGTGGATTGAGGCGGTGGCTGTATATGTCTTGAAGAGCTGATGGATGTTAGTATGTACAGTCATGGTGCATATAGCTCTGGAGGTATAATGTGCGAAATTTGAGGGGTAGGAGCAAATTACTCTAAGTAGCTCATGAAACTCGCCCTGGATTTCGTCCTCCTGGTTTGTACATTTCTCCATCTCTGCGTGGAATCGCTCCTCTAGTTCGTCCCAGTCGTAGGCCTCGAGTGGGTCTTTGGAAATTCCTCGGTCCTCCTGTGGTAGTGATGCTTGGTTGGTTTGGGTATCTGGACCGTTCGGAACCGCGTCAGTGTCAATAGGCGCTTCAGACGAAATAGCTGTCTTGGAGCTAGGTGCTGGTAGTGACGAGGATCGAGGCTGCGGTGAAGAGTCATCCAGTGGCTCATGGGCTATCGTTGGAGGCTGTTCTTGAGTTGACGTTGGTGGCTGTTCTTCAGTTGACATTGGTTTCGGAGACAGCATGCGTTCGGTGTTGGTGCTGTCATGACCAGTCCCGTTGGTTTGGACTAGATCGACTTGATCTTGCGAGGGAGTCTGTGACATGTTTGAAAAGTGAGAGGAAACGCTGTTGATAGAAGAGAAATGGGCGAAGGAATTTCTGTGATTTGTAATGGAGAATATTGAGGGTCAAGAAAGTTGGAAGATCCAGGCCAGAATCAAACGACCCCAAGGCTCATCATTGCATCAGAACCTCCCTTCTGGCCTCTATTGCAGATATCACCTCTTTTAGAACCCTAAAACACAGTTGCAAAGCAGGATAGAAAAGCTTTTGGGAGGTTGGATGATATCGTGTGATCCTACTAACTAATAAAGCCATCTGACGTCGGCATAACAAACACACCCGTTGCTTCCCTCCACCACTTTGGCTTCTTGTCAACTCGATAACTTTCCTCAAACATTCAGTTGCTAATCAAGTCCGTGGGCTTCAAGATTGTCTTTCATGTATCAGGTTACACGCGAAATTTTTAGCGCAGATGCGGCTTATGCTGTCAGAGATACGTATAGCGAGCAATATACTGCTCCACCCAGGCAGATAGACCAAATCTTGAATTCAGAGAATGCGAGGAGTGGGAGTTCAGTTGCACGATAGTGATAGAACCGGGGCTGATTATTTCCCAAAGGCGAAACCCATGACCGATCCATGAGGATGCAGTTTAGAAAACGTACTGTACCATCCGGGTCGGCTTCTGATACATTGGCTGTGTTTCAGATCTTTAATGGTTGTTCTATACGATCTTTCAACCTGCCCATATTTTTCAGAGCCTGGTTTAGCAAAAAGACATGTGGTTCCTCGCGCAGACTCCTGTGCCCTTCTTCCACTGCTGCCCCGAATTTGTCACTGTGCATGACGCCGAGATATGACTTGGGAGCGTGATAGTACATCATCGCTGCACAAGTACCCGCAGACGAACCGCTACTAGACTCAACGTTCCGAAGGATCGTGTCCCGGAGACATGGAAACAGAACGCGGTCAGTGCTGCCCAGTAAGGAGAGATCGAAAACTCCTCCAAGATCGAGCTCCTCCAAGCAAGGACAATGCGCACCTAGCGATAACAAACTCTTCGTCGAAAGTGGTCCATGAAGTTGGAGTCTCAAATTCAATTTGCGAAGGCCAGGTAGTTGAGAGACTAGGACCTCGAAGTGTGAGTCGGTAAAGCCGGGGATTCTGATGGTATAGGAGCTTCCAGCGCTTATTTCCAGTTCCTCGAGTTGGTTACATGCACCCGTAAAGTACAGTATGTCCTGGAGTGGGATGTGCACCTCGCAGGAGCTAGCAGTGAGTTTGAAAGCCCGCAGATTGGTGCATTGTGCGACAGATGGGAGAATGCTTAGGTTCAAAAGATATTCTGATCTAAATGGTTCATTGTCCAACCACAGATCAAGGACCTCGAGATCCGCAAGATATGGCAAAAGGGCTACCATAGCCATGTCAGTGGCGTGGCAGTCGAGATGTCGAAGTTGACGAAACGGGTGTGGCGTCGTCTTCGTGACTTCCTTGATAAGTTCTTGAAACATCAACATGCGCCATTTCAGTTCCCTGAGCGTTGCGTGTCTTGCAAGAAGAGCAAAGAGGTACATGTAGGCGTCTTTGGCAGGTCCTTCCTTCATGTCGCAGCGACTGCAGTGTCGGTTAGACGTGATTACTATTCGTCGTATACTTGGCGTGTTTCTCAACACTCCTAGTATCGAGTCCGCTTGAGCATTATTCTGCGGCCTCTCGATTTCGAACTCCTCCAAATTTGGGCAACGTTTCTGAAGTAGAATTTAGTACAGCAACTTATGGTACAAATCATCGATTTTGTGCATGAATTACTCACCTGTATCTCCAAAAAAAAGTCATCTGTAACATAGTCAAAATCTGCATAATCGCTATTGGTATACTCATTATGATTCCATTCATGCTCGTATATTTCGAGTTTTTGCAAGCTTGGCACAAGATATTGCAAGCGGAATTTCTCATCACGATGCCTGGGAATGAAGAAAGATGCAGATTTCAATCGCGGAAATTTAAGTGGCGCGAGCAGGACAGAGTGATAGAATTTGAGATCATTGAGCCAGAGATCATTGAAAGAGCGCATGTGATTCGCATAGCTTTGGCGACGGTAATTTGGCACCTTCAGAAGACTGCTGACTTCGTGTCCCAACCAATGGCCCTGAGACCAGATGAGTGGAATAGCTTCTTCTGCCCACAGCCTGTTGACTTGAGCGCATACAAAGAGCGATGATGTTCCATCGATGTATTGTAGGTGGTCGAACACGATGGCAACGATTTCAGTAATCATGAGAGGGTAGTTTGACGCCATAGCTATTGTTGTTTCGTTGTAGGAGTTTAGTCTTGATTAACAGGCAGTATCAGGAAGGGGCACCAGAGATGAAGAATAGGTGTTTCCGTGAAATATTGGCGGTCAGAACTTCAGGGTCATATAATATATACTTCCCTTGAGATAAGCATGTGAAAAGAAAGTTTCGCACACTGAGTCATCGTCGCCGAGACTTTGGCAACAGCATTCGCAACGGATGTTGTCACAGAAATATAATGCAGAAGCGGCGTAGAGATATAGTTGTGCTCAAAGTGCTCTCAAGCCTTAACTCTTCGCACCTGGACTCGGAGTCGGTAGGATCAAGGACTAAACCATGACACATTAAAAGGTAGCAGAATAGTCCATCTTTTCTTTACTTCATACCATTTAGATAGTCCGTCGTCCATTCTATGTCTCATTTAATTGCGTTGCGTGCTCTAACGTATCCATATTGACATTAGGTAATTACCTTAATAGCCTTTCTCCCTATCGACCACATTGATTAGTTTCTCCCCGTTCTCCCTCCTATCAAGATTGACTTCCAGGACTTGGAACGCCCTGTCCACATACGCACTTCCCAACCCGCTGATATGCGGGGTGATAATGCAATTTGGTGCATCCCAAAGTGGGTCATCTTCAGGCAGTGGCTCTGGATCAGTGACATCTAACGCAGCACCCCGAATGCCGCCGCCGCCATCGCCACCATTTAGGGGATCATTGTCTTTATACTTCTTCAAGGCTGTAAGGAGGTCCGATTGCTTGATGATCTGCCCACGAGATATATTGCTAATAAAAGCGTTTCGCTTGCCTAAGATCTCGAATTCGGGCCCCGCAATGAAGTGGGTTGTTTCCTTCGTTAGAGGCACACTGATAAGCAGGAGATCTATATCCTGCTTCAAGAAATTGTGCAGACTTTCCTTGTCCAACCCACTGTACCAAGCCGAGGGGATGGAACCATCAGGATCTCCGGTGCCAGGCACGATGAATCCCTTATCATGTTTCGACTCTGGCGTGCTACGCGGCGACGCCGTGTATGCTATCACATCCATCCCCATGGCCTTTCCGACTCTTGCAACTTGTCTGCCGATACTACCATAACCCAGTACAGCGAGCCGCTGTTCCGCTTTGTCACGTAGTGTATTGAGGACACGGGCATTCGAGCCTTTACCCCACTTATGATCGAGTTGCCACGAGTGTAGAAGGGAAAAGTGGTGGGAGTGGGCGAGAGCTGTAAGGATAACCCATTCGGCGATTTGGGGGCCGTGGATACCGGAAGAGGTCGTGAGGGTTATTGAAGTATGTTTGTAAATTGGTGAGTGGGCAATATGGTTTGTGCCGGCGGAGAAGAAGTGGATGAGTTCTTATGCAGATGATTAGGCGTCTCACTATTACTTAGGTAGGCGAGCACGTACCAAGCTTGGGGCAATCTTCGCCTGAGGGAGGAATAGCTGAGAGAGTGACCAGGATTGTGGCATCTTTGTATATATCTAAAAGGCGAAAAGAGTATGCGTTAGAGCCATTCTCCCATCTCCTGATGGTTCGACAACTAGTAAGCTTACCCTTGGGGATATCTTCTACACCCTTCCATGGCGTATCTGTAAAGCGCAAGCTCCTGAACGTTATTTCGATATTTGGATGCTTTCTCTTGATTCTCTCGAGGTTTTCGACGGGCTCTCGGAAGGGGAGAATGACGAGCAGATGCTCAGGCTTGGGGCCGCCGCCCATGGCGATAGTAGAAGCCAGCGAAGCGAGGCGTGAGGAAGCAATCACAGACCCTATCCAATCAAACAGTGATGTCACAGAGTCAAATCGTAAGCGCTGTATTATATATGGCACGCACTGGATCAATGGTTGAATGTTTGAGGTGCAAAAATTTGTTTGCTGACAGCTCGAACTGTCTTGAATACGCTACCCGACATCATGCTTACAATACCTTAGTCTACGATGTATCTCGCACACAATTGACCAATGAATGAACATGTCATAGGTCTATTCCGATGTCTCTACAAGTTCCCTATCCTTCTCCTGCAGAAGTACATGGAGAACAATTGCGGTTATGGTGGACTCCCCCACCTACTTCCAGCCTGGAATTCCACCTAAAGCCTCCGCACGGTCTTTACTGGGTCACATGCCTCGCACGACCCCCACAGAACCTTCTCACTTAATGCACCATCGGAACAGTGGCATATCCTCCCACAGCAAACCCTCAAAATGATTCTACATGAAGGTGGAACAGCTATCTTGATGGCGGAAATACCTTCTGATGACTAGGTACTCTCCTTCTCATGCGCTTATATGCTTCGACTACTAGTCAGAGATAAGTTAGGAGAGGAAGACGCTGTGTCGAAAGGGATTCGAAGCAATATAGATCATCAACGTGGGCAAATTAGTACAATGGAAGATTTGGAAGCGTATTGTGGATGGGGCGTTTGAGTGGGGATGGTATTGAGGGCAATGGGTACAGGAAGGTTGAACCTGTCAGCATATGTCAGGATATCAGAAGGGTTTCTGGGCGTCGTCAGCCTGCAGGCTGGAAATGGCTGTGAGTTGCACTGGTTCAAGCTGTCTTGGTTGATGTTGCTCTGATAGCTAAGCGGATGGGAAGAGATTCTATTTGACAACTCCCCCTGTATCAAGGATGCTTACATATTCGATGTACTATAGGCCTCAGAATTACATAGTTGCTCTTTTCGTCTTATATACTGCTCGGATCACGCCACTATCGAAGTACTTCGTCGGCACGGACACCCATTCAGCAAACGTGGAATCAAAACGCGGTCTCTAGTACCGTGGGGGTTATAACCACGGAGCCGGGACGGAGAACCTTACCCATACATACAGACGCAGATACCCTATAAGCATAGCCTGTCCACCTCTGAGTATCCGCGCGGGGGCCCCGCTAATGGCGCATTTCAAGCGACACCCACTATATCGCTGCTCACACGAGTCAAGGTAAGTCCAAGCTATGTTGCTGGTGGTAGATTAATAATGGGATCTTCTAGATTTACGGATAGATCCATGGGGTGAGCCGGTTGGATGCTACGTTGCCATCTGGTCATCGAATTGCTCCGGAGCTAGCTCCGAAGCCTCGACCCGCAGAGGTGCAGCGACTTCCGACTGGATTGCTGGTTTTAGCGACCACTCAGCAACAAGCGAACTGAGGGATGCGGCAATGATACCTTACTGTTCCGCCACAACCGTGGGGAGCTGCATATTTTTCCGCCCTGTATCTCATGCAGGTCTGACAGATATAAGCGAAGACACCCCACGACACGCGTCATAGAAACACGACAACTATCGACGTTGGACAGGGCTTTGCCGATAGATTTTTGTTTGAGGAGATACCGAGATTGCTCTCAAGGGTTTAGAACTTTTGATAGTAAAGGAGATCGCTCGCCAAGACGAAAAGATGTACAAAATACCACCCAATAGCTATCGTTATGAGGACTTTTCGGACTTTTCGAAATCCACAATCTCCTTAAACGCGTGAGCGTGAGCAATAGCCTCTGCTTTGGTAACTCGAGGCAAAGGTCTCCTCGCTACTCCACCATACCCAAAGTACGTGTCCAGCGCACTCTTCGTCCCCACAATGCCTCCCGCGATAGCTGCCCAGTCACCTCTCGCCACAATCGCTTGCAGCTTCTTAGCCTCGGCAAGTTTACCCTCTGCGAAAAGCTCAATGACTTTGACGCAGGCCTTAGGGGCTACATTACCGATACCACAGATCACTCCGGAACCGCCAACAATGAGAGTCTGCAGAGTGAAATCGGCAGACCCACCCATGCACATGAATCCCGATCCTACGTCTGAGGGAGTGGCTGCATCTGTGGCTGCTGCGATCCTCGCTAGTTTGCCGGTGTTACCGCATGTCAGCTTGCAGCCGACGATATTGGGGTGCTTCGAAAGCTCGGTGATGGTGTCAGAGGAGAGGTCGATTCCGGCAACAGCTGCAGGGTAGTTGTATATTATGATTGGGATAGGTGACGAGTCGGCGACATCTTGGAAGAATTCAATTAAGGTTCCTGATTTATGAAGCGGTTTGTAATATGAAGGTGGTAACACCAGTGCATAATCGCCGCCGGAATTCAACGCTTCGTGGCAGAATTCGATCGTTTCACGCGTTGACTGAGACCCGCAGCCAACTATGATAGGCAAAGAATGATATCCAGCATCATCGAGAGCCATTCGCGTCGTTCGAGTGACCCGTTTCCTTTCTTCGTGGGTGAGATGGACTGCTTCACCATTGGAGCCTTGGGTGGCGATGCCTGCTACGCCAGCGTCTGCAAGTCTTACTGCATGCCTTCCAACAGTTGCCAGGTCGAGGTCTTCATTGTCTTTGAAGAAAGCCACCGTAGGTACATACACTCCTGGTCGCAGCGGTCTCGTAATGTGCATGTCGTCGAGTGAAGAAGCAACTGTGCTTTTCAAGGACTCGCTTGACTGGGAGAATGGAGAGTTGGCAGTAACCATTTGTGGCGATGCGTGAGATGATGACATGTGAGAGAGACCTTGGTGAAAGCTGCTTGCAGGTGAAACAGTCTTGTGAGAAGACATGTTTATATTGATAGAGGAGAAGATAAGCGAATAAGCGAAGGTAGGGATGAGGTGGAAGTTAGATGAGGATTAAGCACGGTAACTAGGCTGCTTGATAGCCAGAAGGTGGAGGCGTTCCCATGGTTTAAGTACCTATTGAAACTTTACCAGGGATCAGCAAAGAGGTCCGAGCGCGTGGATGAAGACAAGAAGTGGGGGTTCAAACTGGCTTAGCAGGGCGAGACTGTCCAGGATTTGTGGAGCGCAGCGCAGTAAGCTGATATACGGAATCGCATGAGATAGAATGGAGAGAGACATCGGAAGAACGTCCTGCATATGTAGAGAAAAATTTATGCACCGTCTTTCTGCTAGGTATTTGGGGGTCATGTGAAGATCACGACACCAACGGACCACGGAAAAGCCTGGCTCACCAACTGCACCCCACACTTGTACCGCAAAGTTCTGCCCTTCCCCACGTATGTTTCTGCCTGCCCAGGCACACAACTAACGGTGTAATGGGATACACCTCTGGTCCGAAGGCAGCAGGCGTCGGATAGACTGCCGCGATACCTTGGTGTAGTACACAGTAGGTCGTGGAAAAGCATCAGGGAGACCTTGATCAATTAAGGGTATTCTCTACCCTTGTCCGGGGATTGTCGGAGAATTGTCGACCAATCGACCAGACACCTGTCGGGGAAAAAGGGAAGGGGCGAGAATGGGGCTGTCAGTCACCGCTACTACACCGTAGATAGGATGCTGAGACGCCTCAGCTGACACCTTGATTGCTCTTTGCAGAGAATTTCCCCCTTCTAGCGTTACCTACGTACGCGGCACCCCAGGACATCTGAAAAGCATAAAGCATGAGAGATTGGTGTGTGGATCAGCACTACACCAGTACTTTCTAGCCACTTTCCTGGGCAGATGGATGAGCCCCATCACCGGATGGAATTGCTCGACTCCATGCTGGCGGGCTCCCCCTATTGCCTCCAACTGGAAAGCGTGGGGGTCTGGGGCGGGGCTATCCGCTGACAGGGGCTTAGAACCAACAGGGCCACTGTATCTAGGGCGATCTCGGAGCGAATTGGCTTGGTCAGCGCGCAGTACTTTATCAGATAATCGGATCGTATTGGTCGACTGCTACCACTTGCTGGAAGTAAAATCGGTGTGAGCGAGGAATGAATCCAACAGGAGAAGTTGAAAGAGGTCTTGTGACATTGATGTAACCTTGGAATGCATCAAAAAACCTGATTAGGAAGGCCGATATCGTGACTACGGTCAGCGGTTGGGAAAGTCGGCCTCCGTATGGTTCTTTCCCCAGTGAAGAGGGGAGAGGACAAGAAGCTAATGCTGCGCCCGATGAGGAGGATGCCCCAAGTCTCAGCCAGCCACAGTCACCAACATGCATGGCTCATTTTTTGCATTGCACATGATGTCTTTGGCCATGATCCCCTTGTCCTGTAGGTAGGTGACAAATGAGCGCGCTTCATTCATGCATCGAGTCGCACCAAGAATGCAGTCAGTGACGGTCTACAGGTGCACCTCGGCAAGGCCTCAGAACATCCCACACTAACAACCAACAAGTATAGGCTAAAGCCCAAGGTATACTGTGACCAAAACAAATTGCTATATCCGTGGTTTACTGCTTTTTCTCTCGTGTAAAAGTTTCTCGATGACAACGTCATGAGTGGTGGGAGAGATTCTGCAGGAACCAACCAAATGCCGATGGAATGACTTGCATGATGATTTTCACGTGGCAGCCACTGAGGACTAGGTGCATGAACCTGCGTCCGAGCGTCAAGATCCTTCCCGCAGTTTGCGGGGAAAGGGAAAGGGCGTGCCACCGCGCTTCTAGAGTCGGTACAGAAGTACATCAATACCTGAATTCGTATTTCCGGACGCCTAGTGACTAATTGATACCCTGGGCCATCGACTTGTGCAGACCACTGGCCCACGACAGCTGCAGTAGCCCCACCCCACGGCGAAATTGTCGAACATTAATAAAGCCGAGGCCCTGCAAATGATAATCCCTATTCTTCACAAATGCGGAGACACAACCTACATAGAGAAACAATTGGATCGGCGTGTGGGCATACATAGGCGAGTCAAGCTGAGGGTTCCTAACATTAGTATCTGGAGTCAGAGCGAGCTTGGTGTTTGCGAATCAATTCGGCTAAAGGGACATTGTCTTCGTCCAAAACCTCGGCGTCCTCGTCGACGCCAAAGTCACCCAATCGGTCGCCGTCGGAATCTCGCCATCCTTCTTTATCTTGTCCAGCGTTATCAACTTCTGGCTGCTGAGAACCATGAAGGCTATCGTGTCCATTGCTGACTGAGTCCATGCGCCGCCGAAGTATCGTGCCGGAGGAGCCGTGTGCGAGACGATCGAAATCCCCCTGCTGCCGTCGACGAAAAGCACTGACCCTCTCCACATCCAGTGCCGGTCCTTCTCCATAGGTGAAATCCTTATCGCAAGACTTGTGTATCTTCGACCTAGGCATGCGATCAGGGTCCGGAGGAGGCCATAAAAGGAGAGGATCTGTCGATATTATATTAGCTTCGACAACTCACTTTTGCTGACATTACCTTCAAATCCATTAGTCTCAAAGTCCAGGCCAGAGTCATTCGATGGCGTCGCAGCGAATGGCCACAGCCAGAGGAGCGGGTTCCCTCCCATTCCTTGCTTAATATTTTGGTATACGCCAATATCATAAGGGAATTCTTGCTTCCTAATTCTAATCTTTGTACCGTCTGGTCCGTCCAGGTACCCACCATGCTTGCGGGCTCGATACACAAGGGTTTCGTGTCTTTCGACTTCCCAGCCCTCGATGGTCGTCACATTGCCACCAAGACACCATATGTTACGTGCCAGAAGTATTCCAAGAGCTAGGAGTGTGACAGAATTTACAATGGAAAGAACAAAAAGGAGTATCATCTGCGTTAAAGTGGGACCAAGGTACTAGAATGCATATGAGCAATGTAAGGAGAGTAAGAGACCTAGAAACTCACGATAGGAAGGTTGCGATTGTTCCAAATTACAGCTGCTCGTACGTAGAGGAAGTATTCAAGCTGGACCATAGAGACGACTGAGTAGAACAAGAAGCGAAAGAAGTGAGGAAAAGTACGATGCGACACGCAATTGGCGGTCCATGGGCAATGGTGATCCATCTTTGGGATGCATCTGCCACCAGAGTCAGGCCTCTTGCACCTCTGTCCTAGGTTCTCGTCCCTTACCGTCTGCAGATCTTGCAGTGGTGTGCTCGTGGCGGCTTGAGCGCCTCGCACTTTCTACACCACCTGTGCTTCTGCTGCAACGCTCCCACTTTGTTGGGAGTGTCCAAATTGAGAAGCCATCTGTCAGGCACGGAGCCAGGATTCGTGAAACATGCTCGAACATAGGTGATCCATATGCAGATTACAAGACTGTTAAAGATGCGTGCTTGGTCCCGCTCAAGAGGGTGTGGCTCCAAATCCTGCAGTAGAAGCTGGGAACCGTAAGCAAGGAACACGATCAAGAGAATGACCCCAGGCAATGCTAGACGATTTAATGACATTAATACTACCACTGCACAAGGAAATCAAATCTTTCATGGAAAAGTCGTGTCAGCTTTCGCGTCTGGTAAGCTCGGGTCGAGTTGCCCACTTAACGCCATTAGCGCCACGCGTTTCGTCACTTGAGACGCGAGTATCTGAGTATCCTCGTCTTCTGAATCTGCTATATTGACATTTCGTAGCATTTGATCTCATTTTTTTCTTTCTTTGTTTTTACCATTTCTTCATGCATTCGTTCAAGCTGATGTATTCGTATGTTATTTACTCATGAAAGGATTTTTGTGTGCCTAGGGACAAGGTCTCGAGCAGGTGGTGGTCATCGAGAGAATGCCCATCACAGCACTTCCAGAGAATACTGTACGTGCTATTGGCTCAACCCAGACTCTCACGGATTCTGCCTCGTTAGTCAAAGAGCTCATCGACAATGCCATTGACGGCCGAGCTACTACAATATCTGTCGAGCTGTCCGCCAACAGCTTAGATGACATCCGGGTCAAGGACAATGGCCATGGTATTGCTCCAGAGGACCGCTCAATGATCTGTAAAAGGTATTGCACAAGCAAGATAAGAGACCTCGAGGATCTTCACGTCATAGGAGGTCGGTTTCTGGGCTTTCGAGGCGAAGCATTGGCAAGCGCTGCTGAGATGAGTGGACGTCTCACTATATGCACTCGGATAGAAGGGGAAGAGACTGCTTCAGAGTTATGTTTCGATCGTCAAGGGCGTATTGCAAGGTATGTCATGGAGCGTATGTAAAGCTTCCGCTGACATATTACAAGTGACAAACGCACGTCTTTGCCTATTGGGACTACTGTAAGGGTCGAAAGGTTCCTTGACACCCTGCCCGTGCGTAGGCAGACTGCAGAGAAGAATTCGATTAAAGCATTTGCCAAGGTCAAACGTTTGCTCCAGGCTTACGTTTTCGCACGACCTCACTTGCGGTTCTCTTTGAAAGTCCTGAAAGCAAAGAACAACAAAGGCAATTGGAAGTACCCAACGACCGCAGGAATTGGTAAATCAAAATCCAAGCCTTCCGTGTTCAATGCAGCCAAAGAGATCATAGGCCAAAAGGTGACAGACCAATGTGAGTGGTTTTCCACAGCCTGGTCTAGCACTGGGGGGCAAATAGATGGTGCTTCGGATACTTTGGAAGCTAGTGTGTCCCATAATGATACCTACACCTTTGAGGCGGTGTTGGCTAAGCGCGAATGTGGTAAATAGTGCCTGATTCTAATCGTGTCAAACGCGCTTACTGATCGTTACATAGATGGCTCGTTGATCAGTAATACCGGCCAATATCTCTCGGTAGATTCCAGGCCCGTATCTTGCTCCAAAGGCACCCTAAAACAAGTAGTGAAGCTTTACAAATTCTATCTCAAATCTCTCAATAACGAGACTGCTACTGCAAATGTTATAGACCCCTTCCTATGCCTTAATATTGCTTGTCCTCCAGGAACCTACGATGTGAATGTGGAGCCAGCAAAGGATGATGTCCTTTTCGCAAAACCAGATCTCATTTTGCAACTCGCCAGGGAATTTTTCACAAGACTGTATGGAGAACTATCAACTGCCATTACCAAGACCATAGCGCCGAACTTCACATCAAGCATGTCGAATGAGCTCATGCTCAATAGGAAAACATCATCAAACATGGATCCTTTATATGGAAATCTGCCACCGACAAGATCTGACCATCAGCCTACAAAATCAGCTGGGGAGCCTACCTATCAACGATCTGCTCTATCGCCATCTGTCAATTTCCCTTTGCGTATCCAAGATACTGTCCCTGCAACCGAGCTAAATACACTTTGCTCGGGTCATCAAGGCCTGGTCGCTCTTAGCCATCCTGCTAATGGAAATGCTAATGTTATCGATGCAATGGGTGTGAGATCACCAATAGATCCACCAAGCCTTGAAGACCTTTTGCCTCAGAGCTCGTCTGACACCATGCCTAGACTTCCACTAAGCAATCCGACTTGGAAGACTTCAATGAACGCGGACGATGAGGACGACATAACAGATCTCGACAATGCCCTATGCGACCAAGCTACACCAGTAATGAATGAGGACATAGATGAGGACACCCTCCGGAACGTAGAGGTATCCAATCCATGGATCCTTGCTAAACTCAACGCAGCATTTCGACCACCGGGTCAAGTCCGATCTGCCGCCGAACGTAATGGTCAATTGCCTACGCCCGGTCGCCAACTGGGCGATGCTGATACCTCTACGGACCCATCGTTGAACAACTTTTCACAAGACCCAGGTCCGTCACCTATAGCTTCCTCATCGCCCAGTCCCTTCCCCTTCCCTCTCAAAGCTCGCGGGAAGCGTCAAGGGGACGACTCAAGAGCAAAGCCACAGGCATCGGGCAGGGAAGGTCGCGGAAATGGAGCTCTCGACAACTGGGTGCAAAGAACACTCCATAGCAGCGCAGACGCTCCCAGCATAGCTACCGACAGCGGCGTATCCGACCTCGGCATGGAGCGAGACCATCCACAACATCAGAGGAATTTTGTATCGGCCAGATCTTTGCCCACAGGAATTCCCCTAACGCCGGAGGCTTCGCAGCGACCTAAACGGAGATTTGGATCGCGAAAGCAGCAGCAGGGAGCTCTTCATAAACCAATCATGGCTCCTGTCAATGACCCTGGGCGTGTTTGGTTTGATAATGCAGAAAATCCCCCAAAAACTCAACATGTCCAGACCCGCCCCCGAGAGAATTGCCCATACAGCCCTACTGCTCTAAATATCAACCTGCGAGACAGTGAAGATGAAGAGCCAGCTATCGCCATACCTCCTGGGAGGACTATGCATCCCGACTTGGCATTCACTCTGGACTACGAAGCTAGGAAGCAGGAAGCCATGGACCGGCATCGACAGGGTTTGCGGCAACAGGCTGCAGCTGCGAAGAAGGAGGCCAGAACCCTAGCAGATGCGCTTCCCAACAAGACTCCTACCAATTCTCCTCATAAGAACCGCCAAGCTAAAGCCATAGCCGCTCTTCACACCAGCCGTATTCCCGTTACTGAGGGAGATCCCGTTACTTTTGCAGCCGGCGATCCCAGAGCATACCTCCTCCGTGTACAACATTCCGAACAAGAAGCGGGTGCCCAGGCCTCAAAGTCGAAACGACGGAAAACCACTATGCTACCGTTCGAGACTTTGCAAGAGGAAGCTTACATTGGCGATCTGGTCCTACCGCTGAAGACCGAGGGTCTCAATCTTAGGCCTCAGGTGCTATCAGGTGCTTTATATGATGAGTACATCGACAAGGGCAAGGAAGTAGAAGCTTTCCTGGATGCAACGGCTGAGCAGGTCGAAGCGTGGGAACAGAGACTTAAGGAGATGGTAAAAGCTTTATATCGTATTGAGGGAATGGCGCCTGAGGAAGATATGGATGGCGAGTTAGATGTTGATCTTAAGTCACTTATAGGACCCCATGGAGTGGCGACTGCCAATTTGACAGTATCTTGATTGCATTTGCTTCGCTATTTGGACGGCTCCGCATCGCATTTTGGGCTTGCTATAACTCATGTTTGCATTGCATCGCATGGTGGGCTTTGGCTTTGATGATCATGTTCAGCGTTTAGATACCCCTTTGCTTGCTCGATATCTCTTATGCAAGAGGCGTTCATTATAAGTATAGAAAAGGAAATCGACCACTCTGCTTTCCAACGCCATAGCGCCATGCTCTCTAATGGTGTGACTGGGTTTCCAATCGATAAACAAAACAAGACTGTACCGAAACGTCACGAATAACTTGAGCATGCAGCATAGCACATGGCAATGGCAATGTGGCACCCATTAGCACGCCTTCGACACAGGCATCTCATACCGCCCATCTCCTCCTTTGGCACCTACGGTAACCCACACAAGCTTTCCCCCTTTCTCCGTCATGCCGTCCCACTTCATACCTTTCTTCATTCCCACGCAGCCGAGGCCCCCTTCTTTAGCCCATACGCCTACTACATCCTTGATGAACGTCATCTTAGCTTCCAGTTCATTCGCTTTGACTAGCTCTTTGAATTCATGACCGCGATAGGCGCCGTGCAGCATAACTGCTGTGGGGTAGCAGAGCACGCTCCTCTCAGCCAGAGCACCTTCTTCTAGCACACCTCCGGTCTTTAATTTCTGGGTCGCGGCTACAGGGAGATGGTAGAAGTCCACCCATGAGCCACCTTCAGAGACCACTAGCTTCGTATGATCAGGGAAGTTGAATTGGAAGGATCCGTCACCATAGCCCCAGATACCTACGTTACCGAGACGTTGGTAGAATTTGACAAAAGGTCCTGCTGCAGGGTTGCGCCGTGATTTTGACGTATTAGATTCCTCGAGAGCTTGCAAGTCCACTTCCTCGCCCTTGCCAAGATTTTGGGTCATATATTTACCAAATTTGTCCCACAAGCAAAGCTTTCTACGCTTCTCAAACTCGTGTATGTCGAGGCCTGGCACAAATTTATCCGCCACACCGTCCGTGACTTTCACTTGGTAAGCTGAAGCTTGCACCAAGACCCGCTTGAGTCCGTCTTCGCCACCATTTTCGATAAATTCGACTGGTGGGCCTTTACTGGGTACAATTTGATGTTTTTCAGCATATCCTGAAGTTCTTCGTCTCTTCAGATGAGTTTCTGCCCCAGCAACGACGACGCAGGTTTGAAAGCTTGTTTCATCGGCTTTGAAGACGCATCCAACAGTGCCATTAGCAAGAATGTATCCGATGCCGAATTTATTGGTATAGTCAACCCATTTGACCACTACTGGACGGTGCTTGAAACTCTTGTTTTTGACATCGATATTTTGGACGCGTGAATCTGCACTCTCAGTAGAGAAGTCTTTCAAACAAGTCTCAAGTTCCTTATGAAGCTTCTGCAATTGCTGGAGGACATCGTCTGGCTTAGTATTGGGCAGAGATTCTGACACGTCGTTGGAGCTGATAAGACTATTTGCTGACTTTGGAGTATTTGGTGTCGCTCTTGGCCGGGAAGCAGGTTTATCAATGGACAGCTTTCCGTTGTCTCGATCAGCGACAGCCATTTCCTTCTGTACATTCGAGGCAATCCTCGCCCTTGTGCGCGCAGAGATATCTCGTCTCTTCGCATCGGGATCCGCGTATGCCTTATCGATAATTTCGTCTTTGGTAAGAGGTTTAATAATCTCTAGTGCTTTCAAGGCATCTGGAGCATCATCATCGCCCAGGACGTGGACCTTCTTCGACCTAGCGGCACGGGGATGACGTGCAAGAGTCTTTGAGTCCAAGCCCCCTACATCTGATAGGGCGTTTGGCGGTCGGACAGGAAGTTCATTCAAGAGACCACGCCGACCACGCAGGGTAGCAGTAGCTGGATCACGAGAACGCAAGGTCCCACCGACAAGCGGGGCACGTTCCAAGGCCACCCTGGACTGGGAAACGGCAGCGCTGACATTCGCAGCACGAAGAGTTGCAGCATGACTCTGGACGGGAGCTCGTCGTGGACGTTCAGGTAAGAGAAATTGATTGGGGGCCTCACCGGATGGTTGAGGCGGCAATGAGCCCTTTTCCGGGTCTGCAGAGCCAGAGTGATTATGATCTTGCGATTGTGGAGTTTGTGAGTCAGTATAATTGATGTTCGAGGTGTAAACCACATCATTTGGCATTGGCACAATTGGTCCATTGCCGGAGTTCTCCTCCGCCTGACATTGCCCATAGAGAGGAACATCGATATCTCCACCGACTGCAGCTTGAGGCGCTCTGTCGCCAGGAAGATGGCCTACACCGCATTGTCTTGCAAGACGTCTTATGCTTAGGCGCTCAGTACCTTCGAGCATAACGTCTCCACGGGGACGCATTTTCTGATTGAGAAAGGTAGGGATCTCGCGGGTGAACGATTCGTCCATAATCAAAGGCATTGCGTTACCACCATGCATGGAAAAGAAAGGATGTCCCACAACCTCATCGGCGTCCGGGCGTTCCTCAGCCTCTACCTTCAGAAGTTGAGCCACAAGGTCTTTCGCTTCCTCCGGTATGTCGTTTAAATGTCGGTCTTTATGCGGCCAGTCATATTCCAAATTCCTCGCTTTCCGATAGATCTCGTTCTGTGAAGATGATTGAAAGGGAGGCTGGCCAGCTAGCATGGCAAACCTAGCACTTGTTAGTTGCGACGGACAGATGTGGAGGAAGTCAGGGACGTACACGATAACTCCAATGGCCCATATGTCCACTTTGTAATCGTGCCCACCCTTGGCCTTCTCTAAGATTTCTGGTGCAATGTAGTTTGGAGTGCCACACAGCGTGGTTCTTCGCTTTTTGGCATTCTCGTAGAGACCGAGTTGATACTCTTCCGTGCTCACCAGTACTGCCGCCAGCCCAAAGTCCCCAATCTTCAAATTCATCTCGCGGTCCAGAAAAAGGTTGCCCATCTTGAGATCACGATGTATGACGTTCCTAGCGTGCATGTATTTGATCGCACCACAAAGCTGGATTGTGTATCGGCGTACTTCTGGAAGGGTTAAGCATCTTCGTTTCTTGACCATGTCCATGATTGAACCATTGGAGCAGAGCTCGAGGACCACGTATGTGCTTTCCTTAAAGGTAAACGCACGATAGAACTCAACGATGTTCGGGTGTCGCATCTTTGCGTGGATCTGAAGCTCCGTACGAAACTGGGGCGAGTTAACAAGGTGGTACATATGGTAAGCATAAACTGGCCTTACTTTCTCTTCCATTTTCTTCTGACTCATTTTCGCTTTAACGACCTTCAGGGCAAAAATCTTCCTGTCTTGCCCTTGTATCTTGTTGCGTAGTTCCCCCTCATAGCACATGGCAAAACCTCCTTTCCCAATGCACCGTCCAACACGGAATTTCTCTGCAAGTCCACCTTGCGAGATAGCAGGTTGTAATACCCATTCTGGAGGGACTGGAGCGTACTCCTTCTCCTTCAACGCCTTCTTGGCCGCCTCAACCCTTTTCGCTTCTTCCTCTGCCATCTCTTTTTGCCTTGTCAATTTGGGTTTGACCTGGATATTCGCCGACCTTGGTGATAGTGCATCCATGTTGGTGAAGCCACTACTCCGAAATAGTAATCCTAATTACGGGTTCCTGATGTAGCTTCACCGAATCACCTGACGAAGTTTGGTCTCATGCAAAAGTGACTTCTCTGATAACCAAGTGTTCACTCTTATCATTCTCGTTGCTGAGTATATCCGGCTACGAAGTAATGTCGAAGTAATGTTATAGAATGTTATAGGAGCTCGTGAGTTAAGAAATACCTAACAGTATCAAACCAATATTGGTGCCCGCTCCCGGGAGCATGTAACTCACTATTGGTGTGTGTTGACATTGTCTACACTAAGACATCTTTATGTCAGAACATGTAGTTTAGCAAGTCAATGTTCCTTGGCTCGACCCAAAATTGGGACCTCTTCGACAATCGCGATCAATTGTCGGTACAGTTGTTGGAGAGGTTGTTGTTGACCTTTACGACTGCCTTTGGTGGAGTGCGGAGCTCCAGTATTTACTTATTCCCATTGCGCATGGCAACCGAACCAACCGAGGCCTAGCGTGCCGGTTAACTTTCCGCAATGGAACAATTGTCGAGAGCTGACTCGAAATATGCTTCACACATTTTCATCTCCACAGCGGCGAAGAACAAAAGCGTCGATGCGCTGCACACCGAGGAAAGCCATGCTACCTCATCGGCGCGAGTTCTGCCGCGGGTTTTCATAACGACAAACCAGTCACATCCATTGGACCCGAGGACATAAGCCAACACCACAGCTACTTCTATCTACGCCTACCCTCGCACCCTTTACAAGCCTTCAGACGAAGTCGCACCACCTACTTACTATCAATTATCTGACTTATCTCCCACATTTACAATGTCCAGTCTAGTGATCAAAGTAGGGTCGCTCTTAGTGAAGACTCTCTCAAAGCCTATCGCAGTCGGTATCCGCTCAATTCTAGGCCTGACTACTCTGATTGAAGGACCAGAATCGGATCAAGGCCCAAGCACGAGAACACGAACGATTCCGTCGAGCTTGTATCAATGTCGCCCAGGGTATCCATCGCTGGGACATGCGTTTCCGCTTAGGGCTCCTTCAAGACACTGCAGCAATTGAGAAACAGATTGCCAAAGAAGCTGCCGAGCACCAGGCCAAAAAGCATAAGCACGAGGCTCCTACGGTCAAGACAGAAGCCCAGACGAAAGTTGATGAGGCTGCAGCCGCTAAAGAGAAGGAAAGTGGAGAGAAGCCTAAACCGAAGAGCAGCTCGAGGCCGCCAAAGATCAGGCCGCTCTCTGAGGCTAAGGCTATCGATCTAGGGGCTAACTTTGTTTCCGAGACTTTCTTGTTCGTGGTATGAATCCTATCATAGAATGCTCCTCATAGCAATATCGACGAGGGGTTAACGTTGCTCAGGTGGGCGTAGGTTTGATACTATTCGAAAATTATCGACGAGGACGACAGGAGACATCACGGCGAGAGGATGTTGCTGATCGTCTAAACGAACTTGAGTCTAGCGAAAAGTCAGCACGAAAATATTACGCGGAAGCTCTGGTCAAATTAGAGGACGAAGTTATCGCACTGCGAGAGAAGAACGGCATGGGTTCCAACCACCACCGTAGAATCCTACCAAAACCGGTATGGGATCTGGCAGAAAAGGAAGACAAAGAGGATGAAAGAAAGGGGCAAGGATGGTTTTCTTGGATTTCCAGATTCAACAGGAGGGATGCACCTGAAGATGAGACTGCAAAAGAGGCCGCCCCAGTTACAGAGTCTACCACAAAACCTCAAGATGCTTCTCTTCCTCCGCCAAGCATCTTCGGCAAGATATTGGGGCCACCAAGAAGTCATCCTCGTGACATATCCGCCTCGGCTCCAGAAAGTCCTGCAGAAAAGCCACCCAACAAACTACCGCCCAATTCAAAACCATCGCAATGACATAAAGATGGAAATGCTTCCATCAATGCATAACGATTTGGAGTACATGAAGACTTGGACTGGAGAAAGTCCACCATAGAAAGCCCCTCGTCTATAGAGATCTCCTCTACTGTTCCATACCAATTGTGTCAGGCGTTGGAAGATTGTCCGATATGATACCCAGCTCGCTTAGCAGCGCATCGCATCTCATAATTTACATCTCCGCTACAGCTTCTTGTGCTCTTGTCTATGCTCAAGCATCAGTCAACCTCTTGCAAGCTCTGATAGGGACTACCAAATAGCAGCAGAAGCAGCAAAAACATGTTCTGCACCACCCTCCGCAAACGTCCTGACCTCTCCTCCATCTTGCCACTCCTCACTTCGTGCACAAGCCCCAACCTTCGCGGCAGGTCCCCTTTCCCTCATCCCTTTTAGCTCTATCTAACCCACACTTCACCAGAAACCAGCCTTCAAACCCACGATCTCGCTCTGCCCAACCTTCACTCGTCCTATAACCATCAATTCCTCTTCCTCCTCCTCTCACCCTCCTCTCTCAGCACCCCACACCCACACCTTCTAGAACGCATAACGCGTTTCTCCAGCCTCACAGCCTCGCCTACACCAATAATCGCCTTCCTCCTCAACACCAATACCGCTACCCCATCAAATTCCACATCAGAAAATGGCATGCACGCATACATGACACTACAAACCCTGTACCACCCCCCCAACCCTTACCATGCTTCCTCCACACTCCCAAACTAACAACTCCATAGCATCCACACCCTCCCCCTCCCCCTCCCCCTCCTCCCCATCTCCCAACCTTCTACCCTCCTCCCCTCCCTCCTCACCTACACCACGGCCCCACCACCCCCAGCACCACCTCCCACCATCTTACCACTTCACCTCCTCCCACACATCACATCTACGGCGCCAGCACGTCTACTAGCTACACATACGACAAATGTCTTGAGCGATATCTGTCATTCGCTGAAGGAAGTTATTGCTTTGACGGAGACGGAAGGGGGGAGGAAGGAATTGGGGGATTGGGTTGGGGAGGAGGAGGTGGCTGGATTGGTGGAGTTTTGGGAGGGGGAGTGGATTTGTGAGTAAGGATAGATAATGAGTGGTGGAAGAGAGGAGGTCTGTTACCTAGCTGAGCTTGGGGGCGTTGAAGGCAATCGCTTGTGCTGGGTTATCTATGTCTGCAGCTTCAGACGCAATTGCTACATAGCTGAGTTAGCTGTCGAGATTGATGGACGGTCTAACCGAGAAACGTGATTCAAGATCAAAGTGCTCCATATGTATGTTTGCTATCAATACAAGTTAATCACTCCAACGCTATAAAAACTTAGGCAAACCAGCCCTCCACCGATACCCAATGCCTCCGCACACACTATTGCTTAGCACCTATATCTGCAAAGTGACCTCCTGGCCCTTGACACGTCCAATGACAATGTTGGCCGCATACTTTGGAATGACTTCGTCGTCGTGCAGCATCTCAAATTCTGTATTAAGATGTCAGCATATTGCAATTTTACCGGGTTGTGAACACGCTACGAACCTTCTGACGCGTCCCTACCCATATGGCTGAACAAAGCCTGTGGTCCTCCTGGGTGCTCGTCCAGCCAGTTGGTCACGTCAAGAACTATACCCTTCACTGCAATCCATAGATCATCTTTCTTGTTATGCTTGGCTACCTCCTCTAACGAATATTCCTTCTCGGGAATCTTGAAATCGGCTGGATCATTCGGCTTGCTGACTTTTCCGGGGTCCTTGCTGTCAGCATTATCGCCCTTCATAACTGGTGCCGCGGACTTTTGCGACTGCTGTTCTTGCTTCTGTCCGCCAACTGAGCTCGAACCAGAAGCCGAGGTACCATCAGCCCATTCGACCGAGATCTTGCCGGGGGTAGCAGGATCGATGTGCAGAGAAATCTGGCCAAGCCTTTGGGAGGCAGTGGATATACCACCTGTGATGACTTTTTGGAAGAGATATTGACTTGCGCTGCTGCCTGCAACACGGCCGTAGACAACGCAGCCAAGTAGAGAAGAGCCACCAAGACGGTTCGCTCCGTGGACACCACCCGCCAATTCACCGCAAGCGTATAGGCTCTCAAAGGGCTTGCCTTCAGAATTGAGGACTTCGGCTTTGTCATTGATTTCGATACCGCCCATTGTAAAGTGCAGGACTGGCTCCATGACGGCCACGTGGAAGGTGTCATTGATATCGAACGGCAGATTATGGAAAAATTTCTTGCCGAATGGATCCTTCTTTTTACCGTCGGCAATTGCGTTGTAATCGGTAAAGGTTTTTTGGAGAGCGTCCTCGGAACAGCCAATCTCCTTGGCCAGCTGCTTGCCACTCATCTTCTTCATCAAGCCTCTGCCTGAATAATGGCGAGTGTGGAAATCGAGGACATTTGAGGCTTTCGAATTGAGCACAAGCCGAATGGGCCACTTCTTGGCCTCCTTCTGCTTCCACATTTCGCCTGATACATAGTCACGATGACCGAGCTCGTCTGAAAATCGTTGGCCTTCGGAATTGAGTAGAAGACCGCCCTCGCCGCGTAGAGCTATTATACTATTAACACCGAAAATAGGCTTGCTTGGAAGGATGCTCTAATTACCTTCAGCAGCCAAGAATTTCCACTTCGAGCCAGGGTCCTTTGGGTCTACCAGGCCTGTGGGATGCACCTGAACCTTGTCAAGATCGATGCCGTTACCACCAATCTCCATCAACATCTTGAGTCCATCACCAGTAGCATGAGTGCCATTCGTGGTAGCCAAGTTGTAGGTATCAGGCCTATGCTTTTTCAACAGAGAAGAATCACCAAAATCGGCAGCGTAGCCTCCAGTAGCCAAGACCACGACTCCATCAATCGAACACTCTTCACCGTTGAATTCGTACGTGACACCAGTTATCTTGTTGCCCTCCTTGTTGATCTTCGTAACGCGGGCTTTCTTGATGATCTGGACCCGCTCGGGATCGCTCTCGACGAGCTCCTCAAGTCGTTGCATCAGTGCGTATGTGATGGCCATGCCGGGGAATTTCGCATCGTGACCTCTGTGTGTTCGAGGTTGGGAGTGACCCCTGGAAACCACGTTAGCTTTGCCGTATCGACGAAAAAAAAGACAACTACAAACCCAAGCCGCGAAACGAGAGTTAGATCCAAATTGAAAACATCTTGTAGCCATTCCACAGCTGAAGCGGACTGGTACGTCAAGACTTTAATTAAATCGGGCCGGGCCTTGTCTCTAGCTGACTTCAATGTGTCGTCGTAAAATTGCTTGACGCTGTCTCCAATTTTGGCATCCACTTGTGTTCTTGTCAAAGCACCGTTGATGCCCGAAGTTGCCTTTGTCGAGTTTCCACCAAAGAAGTCTAGAATATGTAGGGTCAGTAGATGCATACAACTGTAGGACTCTCACACGTACTATTCTTGTCCAAAAGTAGAACATTGCCGCCAGCGAGGTAAATGGTGTGGGCAGCGCTCAAACCAGACACTGTGCTTCGATCAGTCCCGGGTTTGCAAAGGAATGGGGCGTTGCTTACAGCCGCCTCCAACCACGATTACTCTAGGAGCCATAGTGAATGATGGGTATGAGAGGATATGAGGTTCAAATCAAACGGTTTCTTGGGGAAGGGGGAGCAGATGCTTTAGAAGAAGGAGGCATGTGGATCTCTTTGTGGAGATGTTTATGGTCCGGATCATTAGTGGCGACCAACGGAAGCCGAGGCCCGGCAATACTTCGGAGACTGGTAATGACGGAAAGGTCCGTATTAGTCATTCAACATATGCACCACACGATTGGCTGGCAAGGTCATGGGTAAAGTCAGAGGAGTACACCAGCGAAGGTGCATTTGTCGTACCAGCATAATGATCAGCACATGACCAAGTCCTGCTGGCGATTTGCAATTAGCTGAAATTTGATACCGAGTAACGAGCGGAGTGGGTGATTATCTCAAGGCTAGTCGGAAGACTAGTTCTAAGGTAGATGGGTTCTGTAAAGCAATTCGCATCCCGGGGCTGAACAACTCTCACACAAGAATGTAGACAAGACAGCTACCATGGGAGCATCGTACGATATGACCAGGAATCAATCCTTATTATTTAAAGCCGTAATGGTGACCTGACTTGAAGCACTCTCGTTCCGTACAATTTTATCCCCAAGGCCTATACGCAATGACTCTGCCTTGGCCGGAGTTGCAGGACTTCCACTTGCACTCCCGCCTATTGCTTGGGGCGAAGGCGCCTGACTCGCTGCCGCCAGACTCTCTGAGTCATTGATTTCATTGGCACAAGCAAAGGTGCACTCGAATGGATTGACCTCGTGTTCACGATTCTTGCGGTTCAGGCGAGCCATATTCTCTGCTGTAAGCGGAGAAATTCCTGGACCAGGAATCATATAGGGCTTTGGTGGAGGTAAGGAGATCTGGAGTTTCCAGGGGCTCGGTTCACTCGCAGCTAGCAATTTGTCGTTCCGTAGATAGCTTGCCTGCTCTGAAGAACTATCACGCTGGAGGCCTCTCCTGTCAGCAATGTTAGTGCTTGCCTGGGGTCTTTGGACGCTGACAGGTGTCGCTTGCTCCTTTGGATTTGGGGAGGAGACAGAATCCGATGTATCGCTGACAGTACAAGACGAAGGATGATCGCAGACGCTGCCATGGTCTGAGGCATGCGTATCGGGGAAATCGAGAAGCCAGTTTTGCCGCCTTCCCTCAAGAGCCCATTTGAGCAACATGTCCTCAAGGATTGGGCCCTTGACTGGTTTGGAAAGGTAATCGTTCATACCTGCCCGTACGCATTTCTCTTTGTCCCCTTGAATAGCTGATGCTGTCATTGCCACGATAGGTAGAGCACGGATGTCTGGCAAACTGCAAAAAGGACTATGATGACGGATGTAGTGCGTAGCCCGGTACCCGTCAAGCACAGGCATTTGGACGTCCATAAGTATGACATCCGGTCTCCGATGATCAGGAGTTGTTGGCTCTAATAGATAATCCAGAGCCTCTTTTCCATTCCAAACTGCGCTTGCGGAGAAGCCAAATTTCTTGATCAACCTGAAAGCAATTTTTTGGTTCACAGCACTAGCATTATTAGAAACACATGTACGGGCGTGAATGTCTTCAAAACTCACTTGTCTTCCACCACCAATATGTGGATGGTTTTCCGATCAATATCATGCACGCTTGAAGCCTCTTGACCTGCACGCGAGGGCGGCTTGATCGCTGGAGACAGTTGATATGTATCGGGAGCCGAATTTGCTAACAACGCTTTAGGAGCCATGGATGAAGCGTTGAGGCAGTCATCACCCAAGTTCTGCTGCCCCAAGCGGTGCTCTGTCATCGATGGCTCCGGTTCGAGACTGCTTGGAATAGGTCTCAGGTTTGAATGCGGTTTGACAGCAGCCCTAAGCTCGGGCTTGTGAAAGGATATCCAGAATGTAGTCCTAGTTCCTTGGCCAAGCTCAGAGTCGAGTTCGATTCCGCCATCCATAAGGTCAACAAGCTGGCACCGTAGTCAGTTGCTAGTCTGGATGACATCCAACAGGCCGAACCTCTTACACTCTTGCAGATCGTCAGACCCAATCCCGTTCCTCCATACTTGCGAGCAGTACTTGAATCAGCTTGACTGAATGGCTTGAACAGCCGCTTCTGGATCTCTTTATCGATCCCTATGCCTGTGTCTTGCACGGTGAAAAAGATCTTAATGCTTTCATGACTTTCTTCCTCGCACCGGATAGCTATCTTAACATACCCTTTTGAGGTGAACTTGATGCTATTGGTGAGGAGATTGGTGAGAATCTGGCGCACACGGCCCGGATCGCCCAAGACAACTAAATCATACCCTATATCCTCGTGTATCTCGTTCTTGAAGTCAATCCCTTTCTGTTCTGCAGCAAAAGAGAGCATTTTGCAGATGTCGTCCACCAAAACGGCAAGGATGAACGGTATCTCTTCAAGGTCGAGCTTCCCGGACTCGACTTTGGAGAAATCAAGAACGTCGTTGATGACTGTTAGGAGGCCATTCGCAGAGCGGTGAATCGTTTCAGCCCACTCTCGTTGCTCACGGTCAAGGTTAGTGTCTAAGAGTATCTCGACCATTCCTATCACTCCAGCTATTGGCGTTCGGATTTCATGCGACATGTTCGCGAGGAATTGACCCTTCATTCTGCTAGTTTCTTTGGCAGCATGTTCAGCAGTTGCCAATCTTAGGTTCTCCTGCTCTTGAGCCCGCAGAGTCTGTTCTCTCTCTTTCATATCAGTGACATCGAGGCTACACCCCATAAGTCCTTCGATACTACCTTCGCCATTCGATCCCTTCACACCACGGATTGGAGCCAATCTAGTTCGATACCAACGACCTTTGCCCTCTGATATTTGATGCTCGTTGTCCCAATGGCTGAGCTCTCCTCTCAGTATCGCTTTGATCAATTCTTTGAACATGTCCCACTCCTTTTCTTGCTGGTGTTTTCCAAAGACATGGAAAAGATTTTTGCCCAAAGCTTGTTGCATGAATTCAGGCGGCTCATCTTCCCACATGAGGTTTCCCTCTAGAAGAGTGAGTGTAAGATCATTATCTACAGTCCATAAGGTAACCGAGGCATGAGTGATGACGTTGAGTAAGTGGTCCTGGAATCGCTTTGCAGACAAGCGAGCTTCAATGAGGTCATGAGTGTCTGTATTCATTCCAAACCATTTCACAATCCTGCCAGACTTGTCGCGCAAGGGTGAAGCTTTGGAGTGAATCCAACGCCAATCACCATTTTTCCTTTGAATCCGGCACTGAACCACGAAGTCATCCCCCGTGGCTAGGCATCGACTCCAGCTGTCAATAATTTCAGCTCGATCATCTGGATGGACAGCCCGAGACCAGTCCTCGCCCTCCAGATGCCCGGGCGTCCATCCTGTAAATTCGTACCACCTCGGGGAATAGTAATCTAAGAGGACATCAGCATTGATTATTATAGACAGAAAGCTTTTGCAAGGCGCACATACCGATTCGACCGTCAGCTGTGCTCGTCCACACCTATACTATACTATTCAGTATCCGTCATATTTATGATAAGCCGACGTGCTCACCGTTTGTGGTATACATTCGCAAATTAGCTGGAATTTCTTCTCATCCTGTTCGCTCTGCGCCTTAACCACATCCATGTACCAAGTTACGTCTTTTAACGCACATATGCCGGCCAGGAATTCCCCGGTTTGCTCGTCATAGATACCATCACCGTCAATCTCAAACACTCTCCTTGTACCTTTGGAGACAACACCCATTCGAATCCCTTTAAAAGTCTTCTGCTCGCTGCAAAGCTTGACTATGGGCCATTCGTGGCGCTCTAATTCTCGCTCGAAATCTTCCGTGTAGACTCTGAAACGGGAAAGTGTTTTATCAACATCGTTAGAAGCGATATCCGGACCCTCATGGATCAACCGAGAAAGCGCTTTATTATATACGGCGAGACTACCATCTCGCCACATAACGAAAATCGGTATACCTATTGTATCAATAATAGCATCCTTCATCCGCGAAATTCTGTCTTGCGCAATGGGGTCGCTGCGAATTGAATCCTGAGAAACCGTGCTTCTCAGTGGCAGGCTACTGGAACTAGTAGTACGTGATGATTTTAGTCCCGAGAAGGTATGAGAGCCCAAAAACGGGTCATGTGTAGAGCTGAAGATGTTCGCAACAGTAGCAAGATCCAACCGCCCGGAAACAACGCGAGACTTAGGCCGGTTTATGGGAAGCGTTTTCCAAGGAGTGCGCTGGAAGGTCAGAGTAAAATAACGCTGTCTTTCCAAGGACCAGATTGATATCGTCATCTTCGCTGACGCCTGCTTGTCAGTTCTTGGGTGCTTCGTACTTGGTGAAGATAAGTCGTTACCAGGTGCGAGAAGTCGAGGTCTAATGAGAACGTTCACCGAGATGTCATGGACTAGAGTTCGCCCTTCACAATCACTTGGTGCATCGATGACTTGAGGACCCAAAGACGGCACCACTCGAGGAGGGTTTGGTGCAGTATCTGTGGATTTTTCAGGGCTAGTACTTGAAGCGACGTCCTGACTCTCCTCTTGCTCATCCGCTTCTGTATGGAGACGTTTGACTACATCGTCCAGAAAATCCTATGATCCTAGTCAGCTCAAACGCTACCTCCATGGATCCGTGTTATTGCGTGATACCTCCAAAGAGATGGAAGCCTGATCCCCTTCAGTGACCATCTGAATGCCGATCTGTGACAATGAGCGGCCGAGGAGCGTCTCCGCTCCTACGGTTTGTGCGAAGGCTCCGTTGCTCACAGCAGCATCCTGTTCAGCATCGACTGTTGCTAGCAGGCTCTTCGAAGCCTCATTCACCAGTATGACTTGTTTCAGGCTCGATAGCACGATAATCGGGATTGGAAGGTACTGCAATGTGGCAAATGCTGTCTCGCCAGCGGAAAGAGGTGTATCGGCAGACAATACAGCACCTTGCAGTCCTTGATTAGTCTCGAGTTGGGGTGATGCCCTTTCAGGGAGGGATCTGCTCCGACTTCGAGGAAACAGAGGACGAGTTGAAATTGTGGATAGAGACTGTCTGAGCGTGCGAAACGTAGGGGAAATAGCCTCATCAGAGCGAGCAGACATTGCAGGCAAAGAGCGTCCAAGTGTCGTTCCTACTAACTCTAAGGTATGCCGATCATTCCGAGGTATCCAATGCTACAGTAAGAATACGATGTATAGCTTAAGACGAAGTTTCAACAAGGATATGGGACGAGCGACGTTCCGGGTCAGTCCAAAGCTCTTGCCTTCCTAGACCTATCCAACCACCTTGTTTGTAGACATGGCTCGTTATTTCCCTGCTCAAATGGCTTCCGAACCCACCAACTCGGACTAGCTTCGCACCTTGACGTGGGGACTTGACCGTCATCTCTCCAAAATCTGTAAGTCCTAGTTTCATGTTCTGCATTGTTCTTGAGATATATCTGCAACAAAATTTAAATACTATCAGCTGTTCCATAGCAGCCATAGGTACCATATGATTACAATAGTTGCCACTTGGATGCTACTTGAGCGAAACTCATCAAATATTCCAAGTAACCCTCCGCGTCCTTTGTGCGTCGAATTTTTCCCCAGGGCAACGTGACTCCACCCCTGATCGCTTGAATACCCACCTCTGGGCTCATACCCGATCTTTTCCGAGCGCCTTATGTTGGCTTCGCTAAAAGGGAGTCCGTAGCCGTACCCAGCAGAAGGGCTAATGCTTCGCGGCCTGCTAGCCGACGACCTGGCTGCAATGCTGTTTGCGCGAGAACGCGAGCCCGTAGAAGCAGAGATTGCTTCCTGATCTCTGAACTGAGGACCTGGAGAGTTCGTATGAGGAAGATGATTGTTAGCCTGTCTTGCTGGACCTGATGCGTACATAATCCGGAACGCACGAAACAGTAGGACTAGTAGCGTCAATGCCAAAAGCCAGCCGTACCGCATAAAGATCGACAGCTGGTCAGGTAGTAAACATAGTTGAGTCTGTATAGTAGTGTTGCCTGTGCCAGTGGAGATGCCATCTTGATCAACGGGATTCCATAAGCTCAACAACAAGAACCCGGGCTTGCGAACACCCATTGCCCACGATATTGACTTAACCGTGATTTCCCGTATCCCTTCGCTCTTTGAAGTATAGCCACCATGAAGAACATCACAGTAATCATGGTCATCACCCGAGAAGACGTGCGATACGTCGCCCACTAAATCTATGATCTCACTTGATACGGCCGTGGTGAGAACATTCTGATACTGTACTCCAGCCTGCACGTGGATGGAATTAGCATCGTCCTTTTCTGGAGATCCAGTACCGTCTTCAGAAGGTTTCGCTGGAGGAAAACGCTCTCGAAGAGGCCCACAAGGGGTGCCTGGATCCCTATAGAGGGGTACATGCGTTAGCACTACTGAAGGTATATCTCTGCTATCTTCAGATTCAACGGAGATGGTGTGTGCTCTAGGGTCGTCGAACTCTAAAACGGCATGATCCAGTAGCTCGTACTCTGGAAGTCCATGGAGCACTCGTAGCTCGCGTGCAATCGTTCGGGCCTTCTCTGTTTTAGCGGTATGCAGGAAATGCTCCACAGGCTCCCATATCTCTTTTCCGTGTTGTTCGTCTTCGGCAATTCCCTCGCTGCCAGTAGTTGGATTGATTTGATTCTTAGCAGAAAGAGAGACCGTGTCTAAAGACACAAAAGTATGGTTTCCAATGACATCAATTCTGTTGCCGTTTCCGAAATAGGCCTGGAACCTCTTCCTCACAGGTATAGGTATGCCATTACCCAGACCAAGATCATGATTACCTGGGAGCCCTGCAATGAGTTTCCGGCGTTGTTGTTGGCCGCGCTGCCCATCGGTTCCGCCGCGAAGCCATGGATCGAAAAATATATTACTGAAACGACGATACTCTTTTAGCCAGAATCTGCTGTCGTACTTTTTCCACCTCTTGTCTTGCCGATCATGCTCTTCATCGCTACCTGCCCCAGCTGACCACTCCCGTCCTCCGTCGAACAGGTCTCCTAGGAATATGACCGAGTCAGGAGCTAGAGTGGCTTGAATGTATTGAAATGACTTCCGCATGTAGAGATCTGTATAGCGAATTGTAAGCGTGGAAAGTGGCCAAGGTCGTCCAGGATAGGTGTGGGGATCCACGAGCTGTGGATCCGCGATAAGGACAACATGGTGAGGCGCAGATGCAGCAGGCTGACAGTACAGTCAGTCTCGAGTCCGCTCTTACAAGTTTGAATCGCCCCATAATTTAGATGAACCTACCCAGCTTTCCCACTGGTCCCAAGCACAATCCGCGACTTTGCGCCTGAAAATTGCCTTCTCACCCCACCAGAGCACAAGCATCCAGATGATAACCAACACAAGCGGTATACCCAAGAGTCCTCTGGGATTCCATGCTCCCAACATTTTGACTGCTCTGCTCCATTCTCGACACCGATGTGATAGGCCCAGCGGCCTTGAACTTGCCCTGTGGGCTTGAGCAGATTGTTCGTTCCACAATGGTACGTAGTCACCAATTCCGGGGGCTAGTTCGTCTGAAGTACGCCTTTTACGGCCAGCTTGAGTGATCAAGCCATTGCGGAAAAGTTTAGGCGCATATTGGTGCGTGGTCATCGTATTGAGACAGCAGTATGGAACATGGTGGATAGCAGTGGTCGTGATGGCGCTGGGGGTAGATATATATAGGTGGAGATAGCAGATATCAATCTCTTAGAGATACTGGGGGAGAAGGCCAATCGGCTGTACTGGCAGGACAGCAATGGAATTAGGCGTCCTGACCTACCGTGACTTGGCCGCGTGTATTCTAGTCAGCCCTACGGCAGTAGCTAAGTCCTAAGAGGAGCTTGCATTGTGCTGTAATGCACCTTGTCCATACAGCGCATGTTAAAAGCAAGCCTAGGAGATGGTCTATCATTGGTCGTAGCCAATACCGCCCTGACGCGTTAAGAAGCCCAAATATGCGTTGGGTTTGCTATCATAGCTTTTCTGTGCAAATACAGAGTACAAATATGCTCATTATTAAGCAATACACAAAAGCAATTAAACTGGAAATACTCATTGTGCATGTTACCCAGTACTACAACCTAGATCCATCTATTCCAGCTGACCAGCTGGACTAATATATCACCCTGCGGAGCCTGGGTCCATTATGTACAGACTTCAACTTCTACGTGAGTCTTAAAGGATTTTTACTTGGTCAGGACAACGGTAGGTTTAGCGCAAACTCCTACATGGCTGTGTGGCCACGACTTCATTGATAGTTCGCTCGAACCTATCTTCAACCTGTGAATGTATGCCGTGTTGCCAACGTTTCACCAAGAGCCCGACGCGTAGGACTGGCTGTCGACTATTTCCGATATGGGAGGCTCTGCATCAAGCAGTGATGGATTGAGATGCTTCCAGCTGTTGCCTGCGAAGTTCTGCTCCATACCAAGCCTGACCTTGTAACCTAAATCCCAATTCTCCATTACCCCCCTCCTAGCCGTTGAAGCATTTTACGTTAGGTGTGCAGTCTCAACGACGGCTCGGAACCATTCTACTGCGTTTGTGGAAAGGTCATCTTTCATCTGTCCTTGTGAGGTTTTATCTCGGAGTAGACCCTGTTCTCACCGCAACCCTGGAAGATGATGGTCAAAAGCTTTCAAACGTCACCTTTAGAAGCTATTAGCTAGTACAGTCTCGCCAACTCAATAATGCCTGGCTTTCTGGACGTTGAGACAGCCGGGGGGGGGGGGGGGGGGGGGGTGGGGGGGTTGATCTGTCATGGTTGGGGTTGCACATCTCTGGCAACGTCATCTAGTGCAGCGGTTAAGTCGCACAGCCTTGCCCTAACCTCGAAACCAAGACTTCGGATTGTGAATTAAGGGTAACATACCCATCTATTTAGGCAGTCAGCGGGTAAAGTCCGGGCGCCTAGATGCAGTGAATAAGTTAAAATTCTTAAACACATCCTTTCCACCCTTCTTTCTGACTTCTTTCCGTGCTCCAGCTCCTTCTGATCTCAGGTACCCAATAAGATGTCGACCTCAGACACGGAAGGTGCGTCGTCTTCCAGAAGACCATCAAACACAGAAGGCTCATCGTCCCCTAAAAGACCAAAGTAGGTCAAACTCGTTTGCATGAGGCCCGGAACTGACCGGTGGACGCACCATAGATTTGCCAACGTTGAGACGGTCACACTTCTCGTCGGCAAGGATAGTGTAAAGTTTCAAGTCCATGAGGACAAGCTCTTTGATGCATCACCACTCTTTCGCAAAGCCTTCAACTCCGACTCCGAAGAGGGTTCAGAGCAAGTTCTGGACCTCTCCGACGACGACCCAGCCTTATTTGGCCACCTCATCGAATGTATCTACTCCAAGAGCTTCAGCATGGATCAGTTTGAAGACGCGAAGTCAGATAGCGAGAGAGAGGTACAAGCTGCGCAGTTATTCGTACTTGCCGAGAAATATGGAGTCGAAACAGTGATGTTGAACATTGGTATGAAGCTTCACGCATACAGCGAAGGAAGGTCACGAGTGGTGAGAGGTTACACTCGGGAGCGCCTCCCTCCAGAGCGCCGCGCAGTCGAAATCGCTTATAAACACACCTACCGTGACTCGATTCTCCGCAAGGTCTATGTCGACTGGTATTCTGTGTGCCCTGAGCGTGAAGTCAGAGGTCTCCGTGATTGGCTACTCACTGTCCCTGAATTCGCCGTAGATCTTTGCGTGACAACTGCCCGTGACCAGAAATATTTCTCCAAACATGGAAACGACTACTTGTTGAGGCTCACAGGCAAGGGATATAACGAACTGTAATTGTGAATTCCACTTAAGTTGTGGCATGACAGGCCAGTCCAAAGGTAATAAACCATGGAGCGATAGAGAGATCTCAAAGCTAATGCTGCGAAGGTCGGAGTTTTAGGGAGTGACGACTTGCAGTCTTTAGCAGTATTAATGACACTAAGTCAATGATATATTTAATCCGAGCATAGACTCACTCCACAATCTAATTTTCACCAATTGCGTGTATTTGCTGCGTACGCGTCGTCCGTTAACCGCCATATCTAGGTATGCCTTACCTCCCCCCCCCCCCCCCCGCGCCTCAAGAACTACCCGGCACAGGAGTAGAATAACTCCTCAAATTCTTCGGCAAATACATAACCCCCTCCTGCGGAAACAAACTCGGACCATCTACCGACTCCGTTAGCCAATCCACCTCCACCCTAACCCCACGAAACACACAAAGTGAAAAGGGGGAAATTCGAAGCCCACTAGGCTACGTAGGAACATAAATCCCATCCTACGCAATCCCGCCACATGAAAATGATCATAGTTCTCACTCAACTGATTCCCCATACACCAAATACTAGCATTAACCCCCCCTCCCCCTTAAATCCCCCCAACGCCCTCTCAATCTCCCCACTCGTATACCCCCTCATCACACTCGGCACAATTCCCCCACAGCTTCAAAATCTCACACTAATCCAACCCCTCAAACAAAATCCACCGTTTCCTATCTGAAAAAGATTTTCCACCCCCTCTTCCTCTTGCGGCGTGTAATCCATGTAGCAGGAAAGATCAAAGGTGGAGATGCAGGTTTCGTGTTTGTTTGCCCCATTCGTTCAGTGTCCAGAAGGATAGATACGTCGTTGCCGGTGTGGTGTTGTTCTTTCCAGTAGGTTAGGTTGAGATGTAGGAGAGGAGAGGAGGGGGGTGGCGTTGTAGGATTGCAGGATAGATAGAGGAGATGGGGGTGTATTGCCAGGATGAGGAGAATGTGTCGGTGCAGTGAGCGGGCCTGGTTGGGGAGTTCTTAGTACGGGATTTATTTGGGATTTGATTTGGGGAAGGGAGGGGAGGCGAGGAGGTAGGTAGGTAGTGATACCAGAGACCGTGGACGGGGCAGTGGTTAGTGGTTAGCTGGTCCTGTTGCGGGATCTGTGTCCTAGAAAGAATTGTGTCTGGAGGAGCTCCCCGCCTAGGTAGTTGAAGCAGCATGTATTTGGTACGGGAGTGGTGTTGGTACAACTTAGAGGAAAATCAAAGCAGTACTCGAAATCACCGGCAAGGGCGTGTTGAGAATATTGGAACAGAACACCAGTTGGGCTATACCCAAGGCTACAGTGGCGGAAGATCGCATGGTAGATCGAATAATGATGCAATGACAGATCACGAGGAGATTAGGAAAAAAATTGATTTGGGAGAGATACATGGTCAAGGGTATAAGGAGATTTGTCCAAAGCGTGCTACAGAAGGCAGGTAGCTGCCATTGTAGCGCATCATGAAGCTTTGATTCGTATATATAATTTGCACCTGCAGCTTGTTCCTGGCATGGTCTGAGGATGCAAAATGTGCGTTGGTGAGTGGTAGCTGAGACTGTGGGGTACCATGTTCAGTTGCAAGGAGCTTCCTAATGGGGCAGCTCTTGTGTCTGTCCAACCACAATCCTTTTCATCGGTCCGCTTCGCTTCCATCATAATGTCATTTCCAACAGCAATTGCGCCGGCGAATGAATGGGCATCATCAATACCACAATCATCTCGATACTCCCGGCGAAGAACCTCCTCACCTTCATTGGTCCGTTTACTTGCCATAACGCCACCACGTCTCTGTCAGCCAGCCCACAGCCCCATCCTTTCTGCCTCAGGGCTTCCATGGTGCGCCTGCTCGAACCAATTCCTTGCTCCTAACCCAGCAAATGGCCCAATGTACGGGCCATAGGTAGCCGGGGCACTCCAAGCAGAGCTTGAAGGCGACATGAGCTCCGATTGGTAAGACACAGACTGCGGGATAGGTATAGGCATCGATTGTATATCGGATGCATCTTCCATCGTATCATCCACATCCTCATCGAGGATCTCTTCGTCTTCTGGTGGAGGAATCAATCTTGTCATGGGAGGCGGCTGGGGTGGAGGGACTTCTCTGACGTCCATTTCTTCGAGTTTAGGTTTTGAAGGCATGTCCTTGAGGAGACCGGTAGATGACTCCAATGATTCAATCGCAAAGTTCAGAAATCCCGCGCTTTTGGCACTCACCGATAACGCCCATCTATATTCAGATAATCGTGCCCTGTAAAATAGAGCCTCTTCTTCGCACGGGCTTGTGGCAAGGAGTAGGCTACCGAAGGTAGCAATGAGGGCAAAGTTGACTCTGGAGGGAAAGTACCAGAAGGACGTGAGGTGATTGGGACGAAGGCGGTTAACAAACTCCATAGCTGAAATGAGCCGGGCTTTGGCCGCTGAGCGACACACGTGTGTGAGGTAAACATCAGTAGGTGTAGAGCTGAGCGAGCGAATGATGCATCGGTGAAGAGTAATTTCTGTTGCGAAGTAGGCCAAATGGAGGTGACCTTATGATTTTGTAAGCTTAGAATAAAAGTTGGAGGAAGACAGTAGTCTCACCAATTGTTGCAGGCGCCTGCCCATTGTCCATTTTCAAATCTTTTGGCAGGCGCGTGAACCATTCCTTGAGAGTCACCTGAATGGGTTTCGCCTGCGCCAGGACCAGCCGAGTACCATTCTCTCCAGCGGCATCAAATTCTTGCATGGCTCTCTGCGTGTATAGAGTCTCCAAGATGCTCGACAAGATCTCTGTCAGGGCGACCATTTGACGAAAACACTCCCGCCCACGCTTCAAGTCCTCCAAGGTATCCTTCTCTTCTTCATATCGATCTAGCGCTTCGAAGTCCTCCTCAACCAAATCACGAACAGCCCAGTGGGCCTTGGATATTAACGATGGCCGACCATGGACCAATGAACACCATTGATCTTCCATATATAGAGCCCAAGCCAATCTCTTCCTTAATCCTCTCTCGAAGGGCGAAATAGTCCAGCTTGAACAGTCAAGGTGAAGTCCAAGTTCGAAGGCAGCTCCTACCAGCTGTGTGTTCAAGAACTTGGTGTCAATGTCAGACCTTTGCATCAAAAGCAGTCCGGCCTGGATGGTAGGTAGTGTCGGATTGACAAGTGAGCTTTCGAGCAACCTGAAGGCCATTTCCTCCAGGTTATCGAGATCGACTTGTTGCCACTTTGCATATTCCATCTCATGCGCACCAGATGCGGCAGCGACGACATATATAGAGGATAGGAGAGCTGGATCCAAACAGTTTCTCTGCCGACTTTTGTGAGCTTCGAAAAAGGTGTCTTCAATGATCGGTAGGCTGCGATTTATCACTCGAAAATGCTGTATAAGCGAAGGTCCATGAGGGCCCACCAGCTTTTCTATGTTCTGAATAAGGTTCATTTGTGAATCTGGATAGCGAACAATGCCAGGCTGGTGAATGAGGAAGGCATTTCGAGCGTCAGACTTTTGATAGCTTGGACCACCTGTACGTGAGACTTCGAATAGTAATGGATCGAGCTCGGTCGTATAACCTATATGTGATCCTTGGTAATGCCAACTGTTCGCAACTTCTGAGCGCGAGCCATTCGAGCCTCCAGACTCCTCCCGCTTTATCTTGACCGCTCCTTGGGGATTGCTCTGCGATTGCATTTCCATAGTTGACCTTTCCAAGTCTAAATCAGCGAGCGTTCCTCACGTGGAGAATAGCGCAACGTGTACTGACCTTCTCTTGCCCAAGTTAGGATCCTTGCCTTCAGAATCCAGCCTTCTCTTCCGTGGCCTAGGGTCTTCTAAAAAGGTGCACTGCTGACCATGGGTACTGCACGCGACACAAGCATTTGTCTGGCCCTCGTTCATCACACACTTGCTTTTCTTCCTTCGACAAGCGTCGCAAGGACGCTCCTTGCGGCCTCGAGTGGTTTTGCCGCTTGTGGCTTGCATCGGTCTTGACTCTGAAGACAAACTTTCGTTTGACCGTTGAGAAGACAGACCCGGGGTGGGTCTGGGGGTGGATGCTGCAGGGAGGAGAGGTTGACGGAAGGCGACTGCGGCAGTCATTGTATCAAAGTTGAAGTTAGCAAAGCTGAAGGCTCAGACACCTGGCATCGTATTTCTGGTCAGTGTACAATTGCAGTCTCATAAGGAAGTATGAGGAAGCTGACCTCGGCACCCCTATTACTAGGTCAAAGCGTTTTAAAAGCGATAAACGACTGCAGGATAACCAGATAATTCTAACGAACTTGATGTTATGGAATTGGTGGCACTCTAAGGCCAGTACGTGGTGTTTCTTGTTCAACTGTTGTTTTACTGATATTGATCTGGACAAGGTATTTGGTTCTGACGGTTGGTGAAGGTTTGCTAAGCACGGATGTACCCGCTGAACCCATTTTTTTGGGTCAAGGGAAGTGAGGTTGATATATAATAGACAGTTGGGAGATTGGAGGTTGCTTTTTCCCCAGCTGTCCCTGGTTGCGAGCCAATTGGTATGCGTGGGATAGCGAAACGTAAGAGAAAAGGAAGTTGTGGTGGCAGAGGCAGCTATTCCGTGCTTACAGCTACAAGTGTGATGACTGTGGGGTTTCGGAGGAATACGTTTAAAGGGATCTCAGTTGAAGATCTGACATCGGTTTGGGTCTGAAGGAGAATCAGGAGGTGTGATAGGTTGGACGGAGCATTGGAGAGCCAAGACCTTATCTGACATATGACTAGAATGACTAGAATGACTAGACATACCACCAAAAATGACTAGGCACAAGATAAGGATCTTTGATTTGTTTGGGTGCAGCCGTTTGCCTTACATAAACGTTATGTCATAGCCAGAATATCACTGACACGCCTTGCAAAAGTAGGCACAAGGCTCACTGACGCCTCTGTGGGAGGACCATTTTTGAAGGAATGGAATGGATTGGAACGTGACCAGGCAGATGTAAAAAGGTGCATTGGATTTTTTGCAATGGGGTACTGGCGAAGTTCTGAGACGGCTGTCGTGTGAGGAGTTTCAGTTTGCTGAGTGTCCCTGCGTCTCTGGCGTCCGCTCCTTGCGCTCCTATGATAATCTGGGGATGATGCGCCCCAAGTCGGCTTACTAAGCATTGTCTTCTCATCTTGAGCTGTCATCTTGAGCTGTCCGATTGTCGGAGCTCAAATCGTCAATGGACGATGAATCAATATTACATTGAGGTACTATAAGAGCTCTGAATGAAGCACAATGTTCTCCCAGCCCTGTTTACCCAACATGATTGGTCGGCTTCCTCAACTCTGCTGCTCCGATCTCGCTCATAGATGAATGCGCCCTCTCCTTCGTCACCATGTCCTCTTATGTATAACAAGAGCGCTGAGCTCTAGTGTCTTTCTCTCTGTTCCTGTCTCTCTTTCCTTCTCGCTGTTCCTTCTCGTGCATCAATTCATGATTGACAATGGCAGCAGAGCAACGCGAGAGCTCAGATGAGAGCGCTGCTAATGGCAACCTCGAACATTCGAAGCTCGATGGACAAGAGTCCGTCTCTCACGCAACTGATCCTTCAACAAAAGCCTCCGGATCCAAACCCAAAGACCATTGGACCCACTTCGCCTATAACGCCTCTGCATCCTTCGTCCCCCTCCTGACTACCGAGATTCTCCAATGGCTGGACCCACAACCTACAGACACCATTCTCGACCTCGGCTGTGGTGATGGTGTGCTGACTGCTAAGTTAGCCAATATGTGTTCCAGCATAGACGGTATCGACGCCTCAGCGAACCTCCTCGAATCTGCTCAGGACTCCTACGGTAGGGTACCAAATGTCACTTGGCGTTTGGTGGACTGTCGGTTCCTCGAGACCAGTAAAGAGCTTGAAAAGGGAAGATATGATAAGGTGTTTTCGAATGCCGCTCTACACTGGATCCTGCGGGACCCTTCTACACGGATGTCTGTGCTACGAGGCGCGTACAAGGCTCTTCGGCCAGGAGGAGAGTTCGTCTTCGAAATGGGAGGTGCTGGAAATGTAGAGGGTGTGCATGCTGCGCTCTTGGCTGCTCTAAAACATCAAGGTGTGTGCATCGAGGAAGCTAGGGAAGCATGCCCATGGTACTTTCCGAGTGAGAAGCTTATGAAGAAGATGCTGGAAGAAGTAGGCTTTATAGTGCGGAAATCAAAAGCTGAATATAGACCTACAGAGTTGATTACAGGCAAGGCGGGAGGTTTGGAGGGATGGGTGAGGCTAATGGGGGCGCAATTTCTAGAGGTATTGCCCACAGAAGAAAAGAGGGAACTTGTAGTGAAGGAGGTTTGTGATGTGCTGAAGACTGTAGTCACGCATGAAGAGGACGGAAGTATGTGGCTTGGGTATGTCAGGTTGAAAGTGGTTGCCCAGAAGTAAGGCCCACTTATCCAGCGACTGGCACGCAAGCATCATAGACAGAACAGACCTATGCACCAACTCGGGGTCTTTAATCATGCAGCGAATCAGACAGACACCCGGTTCTCTCACGTTACGTTCAACTTAAAGCCTGATGACATTATTAGTGAGAGCCAATTTGGTGGTGGCGGAGTCTATTGCGCAAGCTTGTCGTTATTGGCTGGCTGTGGGCTGGTGCCAAACTACATCAACAAGCGGCATGCAGCCTTATTGCTTTTCTTGTGGAAAGGGTTACGGCTCAATCCTACTTTAAAGCGGTGGAGGCCCGTTGGCCTACAAATATGGTCCCATCTCAATCCATGTTGTGTCCCTTCCATCGTTGATCAGTTCGATGGCCACGCTCGTACTTGCCCTTAACTTGTGTGGCCTACCGAGACGGGCGTGGGCTGCTCCCACTCAAGCTCTGACTCAGAATTTTACGGCATTACGCACCGACATAGCTCCACCATGGGTTCCAGATCCTGATAATCGTGGAACATGGAGCTTGCTCTACAGCTGTGTATTCACGCTCGTGCTATGTGTATGGACGGCTATTCATCTGAATGTTCCATCATATCACGAAAGTCAGCTAAGCCAATGGTTGCGCAAGTTGAAATGGGTCGTACTCGCTGTTATAGCTCCCGAACTCGGTGTTTACGTGGCATGTGAGCAATACCTTCACGCCAAAGAATTAATCGGCGAACTTGCCGAAAAAAGCGTCAAAAATGGGAGCCAAGGTCCCTATAGGATTGACCAGTCCGAGACTCAGCTACCCCAAAAGTCAGAGAAAGTATGACAGCCTGCCAAGTCGGTATCTACATACTAATGAGAGAGCAGTCTGATCCCGAAAAGGCTGCATCAAAGCGGCGAGTATTCAGCCTAATATATGGGTATTTCGCGATCATGGGAGGTCTTGCTGTCGATGTCAGTGATATCGACGACCGCTTGCACTCCGTGACACTTACGCCAGCTGGCCTAAAACATTTGGCGGAGAGAGGGCATTTCATCGAGGTATCTGACGGCGACATTCGCGACAAGAGCAAAGCCGATATCTTTGCAAAATGTCTGGTAATTCTTCAAGTGACATGGATAGCTCTGCAAACCATCTCACGCAAGGCTGCCGGTTACCCATTATCAACTCTCGAAATCCACACTCTTGTCCATGCGGCATGTGCTTCGGTCATGTATATCCTGTGGTTTCGGAAACCCTTGGATGTACAGGCGCCTACCATTGTGTCAAAAGCAGGCTTCGAAGATTCGATAGCGATGATGCTAATGCAAACACCAGGAGTCGGCACGTCATGGTACAGCCATTTGGACCCTCCCAAGGACTTTGAGCCAGCCATTGCAGGCCCGAGATCAGAGACCTCATTCCTCATGTTTGATAACACGGCCCTTTCCCGGCGCAGTGATGGGTGTCCGTCTTGTGGTGGGTATTCTACTCCAAGTACAACGACGAACACAGAGGTTGCCGATAAGGGCGTATTCCCTGCCATTCCCAAGACTTGCGATGGTTGTGTCAATCTATCGAACTTGGGGCCTCAGCAGGCGAGAAACTTGGGAGCGCGTACTTTGTCTTTGCAAACAACTGCCCATCCTCCATCTGGCATTCGTTGCGGGCCTCCTCCTGGCGTCAGGGCGGTATGTGAGTTAAGATCAGGAGACTTCACTCGGGACGGAATTGGCCTCCAACCTTTGATAACCTTTTCTTCGTACCATGATAGATATATTCCTCTGCCATGGTGGTGTTGCTTCTTGAGGTTTCTTCATCCTTGTCCTCCAGAACCAACCTGGCCAGTCCAGATATCCCCTACCTTGAAGGAAAGGTTACCTCCAACTACACTCTTACAATGGCCAGCCTACTGGCATGAAATCAAATTATCATTGTCTGAAAAGGATCTTAAGAGATGGAAATTAGCACGTGCCTACTTCGTCAGTAGAAGAGTGAACGCAAAGAGCAAGCACTATCCAAACTTGGACCAGCACTATAAGAATTTTCCGTTCAGCTGGTTTGTGAGCAAACCTATAACTCGGCGATCCCGGAATGTGAATTTCCTTTACCCTCAGAGCGATAGCGATTGGAGTACATTGGTATGGACTCTCTGGTTTCTTTGCTCTCTCTATGGTGGCGTCCATCTCGCCCTGTGGAACTATGAATTTCCAACTCGTGTAGAGAGTGGTCTGTGGAGAATCTCAGCAGTGGCACTGGGATCGGCGCCGATTCTCTTACTACTTTTGGGATGGTCCCAAAGTAGATCCTACGACTATGTCAAACGTTTTATCAGGAAATTCCGATTTATAAAGAGAGCTTGGGAGATTAACTTAGATGGCATCAGGTATGGTCTAATCCTGATGGGCGGGGCAGCGGCGCTTTTCTACACATTTGCCCGCATATATATTGTGGTGGAGTCATTCATCAGTCTTCGCCATGTTCCAATTGGCGTATACGAGGGTGGACTTGGCTGGTCAAAATATATTCCACATTTATAATAAGATGTATTTCTCATTAGACGTGTTAGATATTTATCACAAATCAATCCATTCATAAAGTATAACGAAAGGCTTATAGAAATTTATTGTTATCTAAACTTATTTCTTAATTATAAATTCATTAATAAGGAAATAGATCTACCTAAATATCTTTTCGAATTCAACTATGAAACATACGGTAAGATGTATGAGATGCCGATTTTCGAGTTCGCCTTTTGAAAAGCCCTTTAAAATACACTCAGCCAGTATCTACTAAAGCTGCAAGAAGAATCCGCCAAAGGATAATATTCCGCAACGAATAGACTATTCATTTAGTCACCCTACATCATCTAAGCTCACATCTCCACCGACCCAATGAGCTCGCGCTATCCAATATCACTCAAGACCGTGTCGAACAAACATGGTGACGGGTACAACAACTCTGGCACCCTTCATAAAACCACGTAACGCGCATACATATAAAATAACAATTTCGAGTATATCGAGGAGGACAATCATTGAATAAAACTATAAGGGTGGAAGAAGGAGGAAGGAAGGTGACACGGCATATCTATATATGGTAGAGCATCATCTTCTCCTATGTATGTAATCCCAGGGCCGAAAAACATATAGAACTCCAAAGGTGGCCCTTTTCATTGGAACACTGTAAGGAACGAAACTCTGTTGTTGGTGGCAGTGACAGTGGCGCTATGTTTGTTGCAGGGAGTTTTACGTGGAGACAAGTAGCAGGAGATTGGAATTGGGGATGCAGAGGGCTAAAGAAGGGAGGAAAGATGGAGATTACGGGAAGACATGGGAGAGGAGGAATAGGTGTTAGCGAACTCGTTAGCGAATGAGATGAGGGATCTTGGACGGGGTTTGCGAAATTGGTGGGATGTATATGGTAGCTTAAGATTTGGGGATCGTTGAATCCATCTCGAGGCAGAATGGAAGCTTTCCTCTAGTAGAGTTTTGTTCCTCTTTTTGTTTACATTTTTAAAAGGACTTTCAACGTATGACTTTGGAGTCAAAATTCAGTGGAAGGAAATGATAATCAAGCGTGGTGGTCACATCTTGATTCAATGAGTAAATTTTCATTTCCACCGCCAAGACATATCTGTCTTGTTGACACCGGCAAATCAAATCTGCTCCTTGACACACATAATGAAGAGGCTACATACAGCCTCGACTTGCCCAAGAAAAACCCCCAATAACCATCCTCACTTAGCCGGGGTCGCATAATACCGCTCCATCGCATCTTTCTGCACCTGTGTAGATCCGGTGGGCCTGTACTCCAGAACTTTTCATGCAATGTTGCTACCCCCGCCGCAACGTCTTCCAAATTAGGCCAAGTCACGCTCCACTTGTGATGAAGCTCTCCCCACGGCATTGGCCCGTTTCTGCGAAAGGAGACTCTGTTCCGTGGTGTGGGGATCGAATCTGTGGGAGTGGCTCATGACTGATAAAAGATACTCGGATAAAGCGGGTGAGGGGGCTATCATGAAGAAACCAGCGCTGAAGAATTCGGTGGGAAGGGGCGGAAATGGATGATTGCGTTCGCCAGTTAAACCATTGTCGGACCGAGCAGCGAAAACGAAATTCTTGGGTAGTGGCAGCTCGTCGGTGTTTCGTGGACGGCTGTAGAGAGTTTTAAAAGGCCTTTGTGCCTCCAGCTCGTGGAATATCCCATCTATCTTCCTTTGGATAAGAGTATCGCCGTCGATGAAAAGAATACGATCGTACTCGATCATCTCAAACAGTCGTAGTTTCGTAAATTGGTCCTTCCACCTAGTAACACCTGACTATATCCACGAGCGCAATGGTATATTCTCAGCCTCCACGACGTTTGCCCCATCTAATCTTAATTGCTGCTTGGCACTTTCGTAGACCGTGGACGTGACCAAGACAACGAAGGAGATTGATCTGTTGCAGCGTGTTTCCGGAGCGTGCAAGATTTGATAAGCAATGTGTTGCAAGATTTAGCTATATTCCATCCTTGCTCAGGAGCTCGCTTAGCTGCCTCCATTGAGGCATGCTCATTTCCACCATTTCTACTGTTCTAGCGTCTTCTACCCCTGTTGCTGCTACTCAGCATCATGTATAATAGAAGCGTCCTCCCATAGATCCTAGATCTTCAGGCAATACAATCATTACCGTCTTCCTAGATTGCAACACAATGACACGAGTAGCGATGTAGTAAGGGTCGGCATCAGGATCTTTTCCATCATATGGGATTTCAGAAGATCCCGTTAGGAAAGTTGCTATACGCGGCTATCCTTAATGGAATTTTTGATGTTTGCAGCAGCGGCTTCTAGACGCCCTTATTGAAGATCTGCGAGGGATACTGAAGCTCCGCGGGAGGCAAGAAGGTGGGTTGTGGTGAAGCCGATGCCAGAAGCGGCTACTGTGATGGCAATGACGTTTCCATCGAGCGAGGCCATTGTGCAGTAGACTCTGTGATTGATGAGAGATTTAAAGAATCAGGAAGGTTACCAAAAAGCTAGGCAGGAGATGAACGATTAAAGACGCAGCACTTGCCAACAAGTACGCGATTAGAAAGCAATGAAAGTAAGGGAAGATGTTGGGGAGTCATGCTTCTTGTTGTGTCTAAGGTATACAATCGGGTTACTTCTTTTTCTTGTCTGGATAACCCCGCACGGAGTCGTTGGTGGTGTGCAGCGACTGCAGGGACCAGTCCTGCAGTCGGCCATGAACCTGGATGGATGCTGGATCCGTGATGCGTCTCGTAATGCATTTCAACCACTACTAGTACAACAATGACATGATCTTGACGCTACCTATCGCAAGCGGCAATTCGGAATATTCTCACCTACTGAGTTCAAATCAATGGCTGGCTAATAACTGACAAGCTTTCCACAATGAGAATATTGAGGATATTCGCTAGCATTGAACCATCATGGCACGTGTACTGATGCCTCCGCTACGCCGGAAATCACGGAGTCAACGATTGGTGGGCGATAGTAACTCGTAGCACTGATCCTGATACGGCCGGCTTTCGCCCAGGCGAATTCCTTCACCTTGCCTTCTGGATCAAGCAGCTTTGTGATTGCATGGTGCTTGTAGAAAGCCGCGATGTCCAGTGGCGTCCAGCCCTGTTGATCTTTCGGCTCCTTGTTATCGGCCTTCTGGAGGACGAGCAAGAATGTCTCGAAGTTGCCAGACCATGCTGCGGAGTGCAAGGCCGTCCATCCTCGCGTATCCGGTACGTCCACAGCAGCCCCTCGTTCAAGTAGAAGACGGACGACCTCTAGATTGTCGACCTCAATGGCGAGTTGTAGCATTCGCACGCCATGATGTTCATACTCAACATTCACACCACCGTCCAGGAGTCGGGCTACTGATGCGCTTTGGCCCTCATGTACGGCTTTCCAAATAGGATGCACATTGCTACCGGCAGTAGTCACATGCTGGTAATTGGCACCATACTCTTGGAGAAGAGACATCATTTCGGGATTGCCCCAATGGATGGACAATTCGATCAACGATCGACCGTTAGAGTCTACCACGTTATAGCTGGCGCCTTTTTCAAGGAGGAAGCGCATCGCCTCAAGCTTTCCTGACCGAGCGGCTACCATCAGCGGCGTGTACCCTTCTGTGTTCCTGACCGTCTGGATATCGATCTCATTCTGATTGAGGAGTCCGAGAATAATCTTACTTCCCGAATCCGCAGCATGGTGAGCCGGCGTGTTACCATGAGCTCCTGGCACTTTGAGGTCTGCGCCCAAATCACTAGCAAGTTTAAACAGTAAGGCAGCTGAATCACCCTTACTGGCGGCTTTGTGAACAATCTTGTTTTTGTTCTTGTCGAAGGCATTGATGTCAGCGCCTTTCTCATGCAGTAGGATCAATACACGGGTCCCTTCAGAGTGAGGAATACAGTGTAGCGGCGTCAGATTATGGCTAGAGCGAGCATTAACATCAGCGTTGTGCTCGAGCAATATCTCTGCACTTTTCACATCGCAAACTTGTGCGGCCACATGCAGTGCTGTCAGACCTTGTTTGTCAACAGCTTGCACATTGGCCTGTCCCTGTCCAGTCAGCCATTCAATAATTGCATGCTGTTTCCCCTTTACCGCGTGAAACAGCACCGTTTGGCCTTTGTCATCACGGGCTTCAAGGCTGCTGCCTTGTCTGTGGAACTCCTCAATCATGCCAATATCTCCTGTTCGCGCGCTGAAATGCAAGCTCTGTAGATTGGCCGTTTCCTGGCGCGTAAAATCTTTGCCGCCTTTGAGCAAAAGATTGATTGTGAGTTCGTCGTCTCCTTTCATAGCCCAATCCAAGGCCGTCTGGTCATCCTGGTCTTTAGCATCTAGCGGTACCCTTTTCTCAAGGAGCCGCTGACAAATTGAAGATTGACCCATCTTTGCTGCCCAATGGAGAACCGTTGCGTTATTACTATCAGTGTAAAACAGTCCTTCACCAGTATCGACCAACAGGTTTGCTGCTTCTGAATGCCCGTTTTGGATAGCCAAGAGTAAAGCCTGGCCGGAGATGCCGGGCGTGAGCTTTGTCTTCTTGCTGGATGCCTGCAGTATGTTGCGCACGACATCGCTGCGACCGGAACTTGCTGCCCATTTGAGGATCGTGGGAATCTCGCTGGACGAGGCATGGAGCTGTCCCTCAAGATCGATAGTGGCTTTGCCGGAGCTATGGGAGCCCAGCGCAGAATCTGGTAGAGTGTTTATGAGGCTTTCTAGAAGCCAAAACGCTAGTGAACCCATAGTAGATTTTAGGAGACGAGTGATTCGTCCCCGAAACCGCAATAGGGCGTGGCCAGTGAAAACTATGAGCATCAGAACTAGTGCGGTGTATATATAGAATTGCCAAGGTAAATGTTGGCTGAACAGGTCCACCTGCATGCTGAAAATGGCCTGGATCTGGTGAACAATGATGAACGATGTGCAGATCGTAGCGGAAGACTCACTGCTGTAAATATCATGGGTAAAAATATGAACTAGCAGACAAGGTTTTAGCTAAAGGATATCTAGAAAAGTAATGACACGACCTACTGTAATCCAGGTTAGTCGCCTAATACTAGCATTTTGATCTCTTGATCGATAACCTTCATCAATGGTGATGAGGTTAGTCACTCTCTGTACAATGCTGTCTGTCTCCTGCATCAGTTCCGATGTAATTCTATAGTCAACCGCTCGGAATCTTTGCAGGTAACCAGAGGCGGTTGCCAAAAGCTCGTAGTAATCGTCACGACCCTCCGTCCATCGAGGGTCCCCATGGACATTCTCTAGGAATTCAAGACGACTCATTTGGGTCTGCAGGACTTTGCGGAATTCTTCCCAATGCTGAGCCGCCAGTAAAAGATTTCGAACGATACTGCGGTCGGTCTCGAGCCGTTCTTCCAGGATTTCAACCCTCTGTAATGACTATTAAGTCCCAATGAGTTGGTGGTGATCAAGAACAAGAGCCTTACAAATGAGGACAAAAATTTCAATGAAGCGTCGAGTAACGAGTCCCAATTGTTCAAAACGACTTCCAGTTGTGCTAAGACATAATCCAGTGGTGATGACTTCAGCTTGGTCTCGCCTTCATAATTCTGATAGACTAGAGCATCGAAGGCGAACACCGTGGTCTGCAGTCGTCGCGACCTGAAACGGAAGAACTGGAGGTTCCAGTCAGCTTTGGTAAAGCGGACTTGACTGCTAAAATATGAGCATACAAAGCAAGTTCATAATCATGTAATTGTACGCATTACCTATTACCCGCAGAGATGATGGTGTCCGTCGTGTTCGAAGTAATCTTAGGTGAAATTGCCGTCGCATTTGTGACATCTTGGTAGGCGTAGAAGTGAAAGTTCTTGTTAAGCACATACTGACCACAAAGCTGACCCTTCATACATCTCGCACACTTACATGAACCCGCACCCCAATGGTCTGTTACAGAGAAATCGCTTGCAAAGCCGTAAGGAAACGCAGAGTATCGAGGGAAATCGAAATGCTTAAACAACGGCATAAGCAAATCGGTAGGACAATTTGGGCCATACTTGAATAAGCGACAGCCTTGATCGTTGTCCGCTTCTGTAAAAATCCTGAGGTAGCTTTCAAGGGCGTTACCATTCGCGAAAGTTTGGGGAACTTCGCCGTCTTGGACAAGTACCCTGGCAAGATTGTTCACTGATGGAGAAGCTGCTAATACCCTTGTCGCTCTGGATGTCGGCTGTCGCTCTTGAAGCGACACATAAGCCTGCGGATCGAAGACCTGAGCGACTGGTTGATACGAATTCGCGGCCAAAGCCGGGATTGTGCCTAGGTTAGATGATCCGTAGGACTGGACTGGTTCAGTTGAGTCCGGATACGGCAGCGTTTGCTCCTCGTCTAGTGACTGGAAAGGCTGTGAAGTATCAAAGGTTGAGGTCTGAGTTTGCGGAGCTGAGTATGGATAAGGTTGCTGCGTTAGAGGACGTTGCTGTTGCGGAAGGGACGGAAGAGAATATGACTGTTGTGGAAGCGATTGCTGTTGTGGAAGAGATGGAAGAGAATATGACTGTTGTGGAACTGATGGGGGCGGATGCGACTGTGGAAGAGATGGAAGAGTATATGACTGTGGGGGTACGGGGACATTGTACGTGTATGATTGCTGCAGCGCTGGCGGGGGAAGAGAGTGTGGTAGCCGCTGCGGCGGTAGCGATGGAAAACGGGGAGGGATCAAGGGCAGTGGCTGGTACGATGGCACACTGGCAGCTCGATCGAGGTGAGAAGAGACCGCGGATTGTGCTGGCCCGATATTGCCTTGCCTTTCTAGCTCTGCAGGAGCGGTATTGTAGCCTTGATATCGCAGTGCCATGGCAAAGAGGAATTTGACCCAACGTACAAGTACGAAAGCATGGTACGCTCAAACAAGAGTTGCTCGAAGAACAAGATTGACAATTTCCTGCGACTGAGGCTCCCACACCCCGCCAAGATCGCTGGTGTGATTCTAGAGCAGCCCCGCCCCGAAAGAGAGAACGCCAAGTTGAGCCAGCTCTGCATTTGGACAAAAGTTCATGCAGGCTGCTTCCCAGCCTGGCTTAGCACATCTTGGCCTAGCGTATCTGGGGGTAAGCACTCGGCTGAGACCAGAGCGCAGCAGATAGTGGTTCTGGAGGTCGATGTAGATAAGACGAACAACTGTCCGGTACTATAGTAGTTGGTCGGAAGGGTTTACCCCCTTAGTGTACAAACCCTCTTACTGTACAGCCCTGTAGGGTTTGACCTGAAGCTGGCGAAAAAGGCCTGGAAACCTAATCACCTAAGCAACAGAGCCGACCCCTAGAGTTGATCACTTTAGGGAGTCTTCCCGAGCTCTTTTTGCGAGATTTAGGTCCAGCCCCACAGGGCGAAGCGGGTCAACCCTTCTAGGGAGCGTCCCGGCTTCCTGAGTATGGCGGACGATAAGCTACAGTAGGACAAAATTAAACCACCAAATCGATTTTTCAAATTTGGGTGAATTATGCGCTTAATACCCTTAGAAATGGCTCTTATACCACGTACATCTTTAGAGTATAAGGGCCGTTTTACACAAATTAAGGGCATTAAGCCCAAAATTCGCTAAGTTTAGAGATTCGTACTGTTAACCACTAACTGCTCTAGTTAGGGCTAGGGCTTAGGGTTAGGGCTTTTTAAGAAATGGCCTTAATACCCTAAAAGATAACACGCCCTAGAAGGCGCCTCTAAAGATACCCCCTAAGGGTGCCCCTAAAGATGCCCCCAAGGATACCCCCTAAGGGTGCCCCCAAAGGTGCCTCTAAGGGTACCCCTTAAAAGCGCCCTTAGGAACCTTATTAAGGGTAGTACTATTTACCTTCGGGGTCGTTTTTAGGGGCATCTCTAGGGGCACCTATAGGGGGTAACTTCGGGGGCATCTTTAGGGGCACCCTTAGGGGGTGTGGTGTCTTCGGGGGCACCTTCGGGGGGCCTTTAAGGGGCATACCTTAGGGGTATATAAGCCATTTCTAAGGGTATTAAGCGCATAATTCACCCAAATTTGAAAAATCGATATGGTGGTTTGATTTTGTCCTACTGTAGCTTATCGTCCGCCATACTGAGCCTAGGTCCTAGTCGTTTGTGGCCAGAAGGATTCGCTCCGGGGCCCAACGCCGCTGCTTAGGTAGCCAGCTTTAGGGGGGTCTTCAGGGCCGGCTTGACTATCTTTAGGTCCAGATAGGGTTATAGGGAGAGGCTTCCTTCTACTACCGGGGGGTAATACAAACGGCTAGAACAGGTGCCAAGGGTTAAGTCTTGATACAACTGATGGATTGTGTTTCCATGCCGCCATAATAGATGTCTGGACGAACAGTCGAAACACATTCCCGCGTTCACCCTCTTACATTGCTATCATGTTATCATTAACGTGAAGTCTTCAAGCGCGCTAACCCGCCTTATTCGTTGTGCTGGGAGCCGGCCCTTCAACTTGACATGGCATCTCGTTGCTCTCTACGTACACGTACTAGGAACCCTTACAGCGGCAGGGCATTGACGAGTCTTCTTATTTCTGACCCTCGATAATAGCCCACACGCCAGTCAATCCCCCAAGCGCAGCCAAACCTCCTCTTATAACGTTCATCCACGTCCACTGCCGCAACAAAGCCACGACCTCCTGTTTATCCGCCTTCTCCTGCTCAACTTTACTAGCAGCAATAGCATTCAGGCGTTTAACCGTCTTCATCATTACAACCGCTGTCCAAGGCACCTGTGCGAATGTAGCCAGACCAGCAACAGCCCACAGATGTCGTTGAGAAGGAAGGAGGTAGGCAACTAATGCCGAACAGGACGCGGAGAAGAGACCAAGTGGTACAAGAGTCACAGCACCTCGGTTGTAGTATTCGTTGAAGAAGGGTGTGCTGACGGAAGCGGGACGAGTGTAGAGAATTGGGAGTGTGAGAATAGAGGCGCCGATGTTAATACCGGAGAGGAAGATGGACGTGGTCATGCTGAGGACCTGAAGGGTACGGATTGTGTTATCCATTATATGAAAGACCTGGTGAAAAGAGGGTCTGATGTTTAATGGTTATGGTATCAAAGGAGGAGGGAATTTCCATCTCGAGGTGGGCGATAGCCCTGCTCTTTAAGCTGGTCCCATACGCTTAGCGTGGCCTAATCGGGTATGCATCTCGCTGACCTGTTACACGACTCTCATTGGTGTACCTCGAACGTTATAAATCTACTAATGTTTTATCGAGATGCTAGTGACTAGCGCCTGTAGTAAGCATGAGGTAAGGTTGATAAGAGCCGTGTTATATCACTAAGCTGCATACCACCTATTGATAGGGTTAGTGGAGAATTCTATCCATGGACATCTACTTTCCGATATCCATAGCCTTCTCCCAATCACATTCCTCTAAGTAGAGCAGCTTAAGCCAATTTCGGTAGAGCCATTTCGGACTACTGGTGCTGCGCCGCTGCACTGCAACCTTGATACTCCCAAGGGCTCTGATCTATTCCCTTACTACTGCCGCCAACATAGCTCTACTCCCTCTCTGAACTAATACGGCAATCTCTATCAGTGGTTACCGTGTCCTTTCAGGGAAGGGAAGAAACCCCTTTGAAAGGCGAGCAGCGAAGAAGTAAAGGAGAATAGAAGGCAAGCAGTGGAAGAGCGCAAGCAAAGACTACGCCTTGTTAGACTCCTCTTCGAAAACCTCAACGGCTTGAATATTCTTATATGAAATCCTGATGGATGGCTTCCCAACTTTTTTCGATTTCGAGCTGCTCCAGCCCTGTATTGTATCGTTCGGGGGCGAATTTACATGTTATTGCCGTGCCATACCTTACGTCATAACGTGCATAGGGTTGTCAATCAACAACGCGAAGTGATTACATATGTTCTTAAATGCACCCTTCTTGGTAGAGACCAATTTTCCAGTAAAACTTGTAAAGGTTAAAGTTACTTTTACCTAAGTGGCGAGTAGTGACGCTCAACAATGATCGAATTACCAGTCACTATAGACTTCTCCTCGATAAGCGCAGTCGCTGGTGATCTTGACCTTAATACTCATCGTTGCAAATCAAACACCCGGCGTATTGATTTTCAGCAACTTTGCAGCGTTTTCGTAAGCAATCGCCTTGAACTGCTCTTCGGTCACAAGACCACTCTCCTTCAAGTCTTCCATAAACTTCAGTCCCTTCTCGTTCTGCTCGAATGGATAGTCGACACTGTACATGATGTGGTCCAGCGGCGTATTACGTAGCACAGTGGCCATTGGATTCACGCTGAACATGCCACTGGTTGTGACCCAAATGTTCTCATCCCAAACTTGCTTGAGGTCCTTTTTCTTCGGTTCCCATGTCTTCGAGAGGCGATCAGTCCGCTCCAGTGTAAATGGTAACAGCTCACCCATATGTCCAACCACAACCTTCAGCTTGGGGTACTGATCGAAAACGCCAGCAGCGAAGAGGCGAAGCACGTGCGTCGCTGTGGCAGCATGCCAGCCAAAGCCCCAATGGGCCAGCGCCATCTGTACCTCCTTGAAATAATTGCCTGCGAATGCTTTCCTCCTTTCTTCCGGCTGTATTGCAGGGTGGATATAAAGGGGCACGTCCAGGTGCTCGGCTACCTCGAATACAGGCCAAAATTCTGCCCCGTCATAATAAGTGCCATCCGTAAGATGGTTGTCGATCATTGCGCCTACCATTCCCAATTCTGTAACACAGCGTTCAAGCTCTTTTACAGCGGCTGGTGGATCAGACATGGGC